>JBBDGP010001041.1:1162500-1737500 GCA_037952835.1 Lithobates septentrionalis
TAACCACTTCCTGCCTGCCATATAGCAGAATGACGGCCGGAAAGTGGTTAAGTTATCCTGACTGGACGTCATATGTCTTCCAACAGGATAAGTCCCGATCGCATGCCTGCGGGGGGGGGGGCGCGCAGCGCGGCGATCGTTGTTGCGGAGTGTCAGTCTGACACACCGCATCACCGATCTCGGCAAAGAGCCTCTGATATAGTCTCTTTACCATGTGGGCAGCCGTGTCCAATCACAACTGATGACAGAGTAAACAGGAAAAGCTGTGTATCGGCTTCTCCACTCGCGCTGACAGACGCGAGTAGAGGAGAGTCAAACCGCCGTTTTTTTATGACAGGGTGGGTCTGCTCTGATTGATTATCAGTGCAGCTCCCCCCCAGGATGCCCACCCAAGACCACCAGGGTTGCCAATCAGTGCCTATTGGAGGTGCCAATCAGTGCCCATCAGTAACGCCTGCCAGTGCCTCCTCATCAGTGCTGCCTATCAGAGCCATCTATCAGTGCCCAGCAGTGCCGCCTATCAGTGCCCATTAGGGTTAGGGGCTAGGGTTAGGGTTTTCCCTTGAAGAACAAGGTTAGGTTTAGGGTTAGGGTTGGGGTTGGGGGTAGGGTTAGGAGTAAGGTTTGGGTTTCCCCTTGAAGAACAAGGTTAGGGTTGGGGTTGGGGCTAGGGGTAAGGTTAGGGTTTCCCCTTGAAGAACAAGGTTAGGGTTAGGGTTAGGGTTGGGGCTAGGGGTAAGGTTAGGATTTCCCCTTGAAGAACAAGGTTAGGGTTAGGGTTGGGGTTGGGGTTAGGGGTAAGGTTAGGGTTTCCCCTTGAAGAACAAGGTTAGGGTTAGGGTTGGGGTTGGGGTTAGGGGTAAGGTTAGGGTTTCCCCTTGAAGAACAAGGTTAGGGTTAGGGTTGGGGTTGGGGTTAGGGGTAAGGTTAGGGTTTCCCCTTGAAGAACAAGGTTAGGGTTAAGGTTAGGGTTGGGGTTGGGGTTAAGGGTAAGGTTAGGGTTTCCCCTTGAAAAACAAGTTTAGGGTTAGAGTTGGGGTTAGGGGTAAGGTTAGTGTTTCCTCTTGAAGAACAAGGTTAGGACTCAGGGATTGGAATAGGGACCTCCTCCAAAGGTCAAAGGTCAGCAGGCGTGTCCCCAGAGGTCAACGGTCAAGATGTGTGGCTGACCCACCCCCACCAAAGTGTTCCGCCTACACCAACTAAGTCGGGGAAAGCGCTTTGCGTGAGCTTCGATGAGAGCCCATCAGTGCTGCCTATCAATGCCCATCAGTGCTGCATATTAGTGTGACCTCATCAGTGCCCATCAGTGCCGCCTCATCAACAGAAACAAAGAAAACCGTTTTTTTTTTCAAAATTTTTGGCCGTTTTTTTTATTTGTTTAGCTAAAAATAAAAATCCCAGTGGTGATCAAATGCCACCAAAAGAAAACTCTATTTGTGTGAACAAAATGATAAAAAATTCAATTGGGCACAGTGCTGCAGTGGCGCGCAATTGTCATTTAGAGTGTAACAGCGCTGAAAGCTGAAAATTGGCCTGGGCAGGAAGGGGGTGAAAGTGCCCAGTATTGAAGTGGTTAAAAGACCGCTAGTGTGCATGGAGCCTTATTATTATTAAGGAGATCACATTTGCTCACGTTATTCCATCAGATTGGCAACAGTTTAGAAACAAACAGGCCAGATAGAAACAAACAAACACATTATTTCAACAGTTCAACAGCGATTCGGCCCCTATCACCACTCTGAAGCTACCCGAGCGTTTTGCTTCCTCCTGTGAACCAGCCAGGTGCCAAGACTTCAGAAACCCACCACGCTCCACTCTGCTGTGAAACACGGGAAACAAGTCACACATCAATTGTTTCTGCTCCAACCTGGTTTAATCAAGCTGACAGCACACACTGTAACACCCGCCAAAAACCACAAGCTAACGCGTTTCACCCACCACAGGCTTAATTGTAGGTTTAATCGCGCGGCTTGTTTTTTCCATGTTTCACATAATGCTTAAATAACCAAACTAAACCAGAAATGCCACCATTTATATTTATGTTGACCCTAACAAGACCTTATAACAACAAACACAAATAATGAGGAGGGATGTAGGGGGATTTTCTCCTGTGCAAAGCTTAAGCATAATCACTTGTGGAAAAATAATAATAATAATAGTAATATATATTAATAAGACATGTCAAAAAAATGTAAACATCTGTAAAATGGAAAAGAATGACAATAGAGTAATAGATAACTATTAATAAAATAGTAAAAAAAAAATACGCCAACAAACCCATATCACAATAGTAATATAAAAAAAGTGAATACCGATATGTAGACATGTGCAATTCATTTCGTTCCGAATTCATTTTTTAACGAATTTCAACAAATTTGTTAATTCTGAAAGATCCGAATGAATGAATACCCGTTTAACGAATTTTTCCAAATATTCGTAAATTTGAATATTTATAAATTCGAAAATTCGTAAATTTGAGAATTCATAAATTCGTAAATTAGAAAATTCATAAATTCGTAAATTCGAAATTCGAAAATCCGAAAAACCCCAAAATTTGAAAATCTGAAATAATAACTAATAATAACTTAACTACTACTAACTACGGTATTAAATTATAGGTATCGGAATTTCCTTTCAAATTTGTCTGTTAGTGAACGTAACGAATAAAATTTATCCGAAGTTGCGAATTATCCGAAATAACGAATGCCGTATCTAAACGAATGGAACGTAATGAATTAATAATAATAAATAACAACAATATTAATAATAATATTAAAAAAAATGTTTTTATTACTATTATTATTATTATTATTTATTAATTCATTCTGTTCCATTCGTTTAGATGCGGCATTGGTTATTTCGGATAACTCGTAACTTCGGATACATTTGTATTCGTTATGTTCACTAACAGCCAAGTTTGAAAGGAAATACCAATACCTATAATTTAATAGTTAGTTATTATTAGTTAGTTATTCTTAGTTAGTTATTATTTTCTTTCTTATTTTCGAATTTTTGAATTTACAAATTGCGATCATAACGAATGACCCAAAAAAGGAAAAAAAAAAAATTTCAGCATAATGATATGATACAGGCATACCCCACTATTAAGTACACAATGGTCTTTTATTTACTAAAGCTGGAAAGTGCAAAATCAGGCTCACTTCTGCATAGAAAACAATGAGCTTCCAGGTTTTATTACCAAATCTTAATTAAACAAGCTGGGGTTAGAAGCTCATTGGTTTCTATGCAGAAGTGAGCCTGATTTTGCACTTTCCAGCTTTAGTAAATAAACCCCATTGTGTACTTAAAAGTGGGGTATGCCTGCATATATATATATATATATATATATATATATATATATATATATATATATATATATATACATATATATATATATATATATATACATACACACACACAGTATATTATACAAATAAAATAAAAATAGACTACAAATTAGGGAGTGTGGCGACTCATTTAGCTGGATACACACTATACAAATTTCTGTAAATTCTTTCCTTCAGATTTACCAAAACCATATAATATGAGGTCAAACCTTAGGAGTTCCAATTTGTAAGCAATCAGGCAGGCCCTTGCACTACATGGTTTTGGTAAATCTAAAGGAAATGGAACAACAAAAGTTGTACAGTGTTTATGGGGTCTTAGAAAGGTATAGCAGTGTCCAGGGCTGCTATTAGAAATCACAGGGCCCCATACAGCCTACCTGACAGGACCCCCCAAAACATACCACCCCCCCCCAACCGAAAGTGACTGAGGACATTTATCAGTCCCTTTCTCTACAGCCTCAGCTACACAGATGAATGAATAGGAAGCGCTCCATGGCTTTCTGCTCATTCACAAACGGAAGCACAGTAAACACAATTTACTATGCTTCAGTGATGAATGGACACAGGAGTGACTGGAACCGATCACTCACTGTGTTCAGTCAGAAAAGGAAGGGGCCAGTAAGGGACATCCCCCTGTGTGCCCGCAGCAGCTGCTGAGGGGAAGAGGAGGGAACCTTGCAGTGCTGTGGGGGAAAGTGGCACACAGGGGGGGCCCGGACAGCAGAAGATAGGGGCGCATGTGCTAGAACCAATCCCCCTGCAGAGCAGCCGGAGGGAAGGAAAGGAGGAGAAGCTGGCAGCGCTGCAGTGGGAGACAGAAGAGGATCGTTTTCTGCAATAAGACAGTACAGCCAGACCTGCTGCTCAGCAGGTGCCTGGGTCCCCCCTTTTGAACGGATGGGGCCTGGGCCCAGTACAGGAGGGCTGGCTGTACTGCCTTATCAGCGGCCCTGGCAGTGACAGTATGAAGCCTGCCTTGTTCCCAGCACCCAATACACAGGATGTGTAGTGTGTAGTCCAAAAAAGGTGTGTAGTCCACCTTTTTTGACATATAGATAGAAACTTGAAACTGCTGCCATTGCATTTGTAATGTGAAATCTTGAATACAAATGATGAAATTAGGGACTGTCTTCTTATTTGCTGCACCTTGCCAACAGTTTTTTGAAAAGACTCCTTCCATAAGCATGAACAACAGCGCCATACATGCATTGTGTGTGTGCACATGAAGTTCTCTGACTCCTGGCAAAGGCACACAGCAAATAAATGTAAATCAACCTGAAAAACGCATTTCTACACATGTTAAAAAAAAAGACTTTAAAAAAAAAAATTGTAAAAATGAATACATTATCAAGTATATGGGCCAGAAAAAACAGTGAGCTTCTGATGGACACCAAGAAAGCCAATTGTCTGTGAGTGGTGATAGGCTTTTTTTCTGTTCCAGTAAAATAGGACTTGAAGACAGAGAAGCTTGGTGTAAAGGGAGGAGGTGAGGCCAAATAAGGGCTAACACAAGAAGGGGTTTACCTTTTTGGTAGTCAAGTCAGGTGGGTAGCAGGAGCAATGAGGAGGTCTTTGGGCAATACAATGTATTCAATTCCAGTAAAGTAGAACTTGAAGATATGGAGAAGCTTGATGTAAAGGGAGGAGGTGAGGCTAAATAAGGGCTAACACGGGAAGGGGTTTACCTTTTTGGTAGTCAAATCAGGTGGGTAGCAGGAGCAATGAGGAGGTCTTTGGGCAGTACAATGTTATTTTGTGTCTTATGGACACCAAGAAAGCCAATTAGCTGAGTGGAGATAGGCTTAGAGCTTCTTGTCCATTCCAGTAAAGTATGACTTGAAGATATGGAGAAGCTTGATGTAAAGGGAGGAGGAGAGGCCAAATAAGGGCTAACACGGGAAGGGATTTACCTTTTGGGTAGTCAAGTCAGGTAGATGGAGCAATGAGGAGGTCTTTGAGCAGTACTAAGTTATTTTGTGTCTTATGGACAATGGACATCAAGAAAGCCAATTAGCTGAGTGGAGATAGAGCGGCTTAGAGCTTCTTGTCAGTTCCAGTAAAATAGGACTTTATGTAAAGGGAGGAGGTGAGGCCAAATAAGGGCTAACACAAGAAGGGGTTTACCTTTTTGGTAGTCAAGTCAGGTGGGTAGCAGGAGCAATGAGGAGGTCTTTGGGCAATACAATGTATTCAATTCCAGTAAAGTAGAACTTGAAGATATGGAGAAGCTTGATGTAAAGGGAGGAGGTGAGGCTAAATAAGGGCTAACACGGGAAGGGGTTTACCTTTTTGGTAGTCAAATCAGGTGGGTAGCAGGAGCAATGAGGAGGTCTTTGGGCAGTACAATGTTATTTTGTGTCTTATGGACACCAAGAAAGCCAATTAGCTGAGTGGAGATAGGCTTAGAGCTTCTTGTCCATTCCAGTAAAGTATGACTTGAAGATATGGAGAAGCTTGATGTAAAGGGAGGAGGTGAGGCCAAATAAGGGCTAACACGGGAAGGGATTTACCTTTTGGGTAGTCAAGTCAGGTAGATGGAGCAATGAGGAGGTCTTTGAGCAGTACTAAGTTATTTTGTGTCTTATGGACAATGGACATCAAGAAAGCCAATTAGCTGAGTGGAGATAGAGCGGCTTAGAGCTTCTTGTCAGTTCCAGTAAAATAGGACTTTATGTAAAGGGAGGAGGTGAGGCCAAATAAGGGCTAACGCAGGATGGGGTTTACCTTTTTGGTAGTCAAATCAGGTGGGTAGCAGGAGCAATGAGGAGGTCTTTGGGCAGTACAATGTTATTTTGTGTCTTATGGACACCAAGAAAGGCAATTAGCTGAGTGGAGATAGGCTTAGAGCTTCTTGTCCATTCCAGTAAAGTAAGACCTAAAGACACAGAGAGGCTTGGTGTAAAGGAAGGAGGTGAGGCCAGAAAAGGGCTAATGCAGGAAAGGAGAGCTTATCTTTTGGATAGTCAGGTGGGTAGCAGGAGCAATGAGAAAATGTTTGGACAAGGCAGTGTTATTTTGCAGAAGAACAGCCATGTAAAAAAGTTGTCCCATCCACCTAGTTTTCGGTACAGTGGGGGTGCAATAATAAAAAAGATGGTGCCATTGCATTTTGGTGAAAAGAGAGTCTTGAAAGGAAAACCACCAGTAGTAATCACATTGGAAGATTGTAGTTCCACTGGTGTTATGGGGATTACGGGTGTGTTGGGTGTTGGTGGTGCTCCTTGGGGTTTTTTATTTGAATGTTCGGATGACAATGTATAAAAATTGCTCATTTTCTTCAATCTATGGTGCCTCCATGGACTTTCTTTTGAGTACCATGTAAATGTCTCAATTTTTGCAGAACAAACGTTCTACTTTCAGAAAACTGTTGACAAGTGCATGCTCATAAGAATAGTTATGATGTTTCCTCTTTTGTTAGTAAATTTGATGCATAAAAATGTATTTGTTTCCATTAGATTTAACAAAAATTTTCCATCCTTGTCCTTTGATTTTTTTTTTTTTTTTAGCTCGCTTTGGTCGAAACCGATTGTTAAATCATCCTCCTTAACTCTTAGATAATCAAAAATTCCAAAAAAGGTCAAATTTCAACAGGAGTAAAGAGGAATTTTACGCTCCCTCATAATATATATATTTGTTTGCTCCCTCACTTACCTGATGCTGAGTTGGCCACACTTTGGATACTCTCCCACACTGAGGATCTAGTGTTTTCCTACTGAGATCTTCTCTGCAGCTACCCCTGGGTCGCCGCCATGTTCATCTGTGACATCATCGGGACATGTGCAGCTTGTTTTGTTCCAAATTTGTTTTTTAACAAATTTCAACAAATTCGTTAATTCGGAAATATCCAAATTTATGGAAACCAATTTAATTAATTTTTCCGAATATTCGTAAATTCAAAGATTCAGAAATTTGAAATTCGAAAATCCCAAATCCTGAAAATGTGAAGATCTGAAATAATAACTAACTAATAATAACTTAAAGCGGATCTTCACCCATTTTTTAATCAGCATCTCGGTGGCTTCTAAAAGCAACACCGAATGCCATATGGAGCTTTTTTTTTTTTTTTTTTTTTTTTTACCTACCTTACGTTATCTGTCTTTCTTTTTTTCTGTCCCTGCGGCTGTGGGCGTGGACTTTGCGGATATTGACGTCATATCCTTCGTTCCCCGCAATGTCTCCTGGGATCTCATTGTCTTTCATCCCAGGAGACATTGCGGATAACCTCCGCAAAGAAACAGACGGCGATGACACTGGGCATGCGCGGGAACGAGCGGTGAATGCTGGGAGGACAGCATTCACCGCATCCCGGAAATACATCCTTGTGGGTTTCAAATGCCCACAATGAAGATGGGAACCGCCGTCTTTGATTTTTAAAAGTTATTCTTTTCAACGAAATCGGCCACAATCGGACTTACTTCACAGAACATGTGAGTACATTTTCATGATTTGAAAAGTTTTTGAATGAACTCCTAAAAAAAAAAAAAAAAATTAAATAGGTGCACACCCGCTTTAACTACAGTGGAACCTTGGATTACGAGCATAATCCGTTCCAGGAGAATGCTTGTAATCCAAAGCACTCGCATATCAAAGGGAGTCTCCCCATAGAAGTCAATGGAAACGAAGATAATTCGTTCCGCATTGACTCCTATTGCATGCAATACCGCGTGTGGCCAGAGGCGGGGGGGCGCCGGAGAGCCTCGAAAATACTTGGGGACCGCTGGGCTGAACTCGGAAAGCCTCGGAAAGGCTTGAAAACACTCGGGAGCGGAGTATTTCTGAGTGTTTCCGAGTAGTTCAGAGTATTTCCGAACGGCTCCGAACCCTTCCGAGTGTCCCCCGCGCCCCCGCACCTCTGGCCAAATGCGGTACTGCACATCCCATTAGCTTGAATTCTGCTCGTTTTGCAAGGCAACACTTGCAAACCGAGTCAGAATTTTAAAAAAAAAGTTGCTCGTCTTTCAAAACGCTCGTTAACCGCGTTACTCGTAAACCAAGGTTCCACTGTATTACTAACTATTAAATTCTAGGTATTGGAATTTCCTTTCAAATTTGGCTGTTAGTGAACGTAACAAATACGAATTTATCCGAAGTTACGAATTATCCGAAATAACGAATGCCGCATCTAAACAAATGGAACGTAACAAATTAATAATAATAAATAACTTTTTACTATTATTATTTATTATGAATTTGTTCCGTTCCAGTTGTTTAGATGCGGCATTCGTTATTTCGGATAATTTGTAACTTCGGGAAAATTCGTATTCGTTACGTTCACTAACAGCCAAATTTGAAAGAAAATTCCAATACCTATAATTCAATTGTTAGTTATTATTTGTTAGTTAGTTAGGTAGTTAGTTATTCTTTTGAATTTTCGGATTTTCAAATTTAAGAAATGACGAATTTTAGAGTTGCGATTATAACAAATGACCAGAAAAACGAAAAAAACAAACAAAAAAAAAAACGAATGAAACGAAAACGAACAAATTTTTTCGGCAGTGTACATGTCTATCCACTAGGTGGAGATGATGCAATACTTATACAGTAAAACCTTGGTTTGAGAGTAACTTTGTTTTGAGAGTGTTTTGCAAGACGAGCAACATTTTTAAACAAAGTTTGACTCGATATACAAGCAATGTCTTGATATACAAGTAGCTTCATGTCACAACTGAGTATAAAGAAGAAGAGAGGCGCCTCTAAGTGTAGCAAAATGGTTACATTTAATGAAGGTACAACATTTAGCAACATATTGCTACACTTAGAGGCGCCTCTCTTCTCTTTTATACTCTGGAGCTCCTGCTGGAGGCTTCCATTTGTGGATGGACATTTTATGGTCACATTGCTATAATCTTTTTATATGGACTATAAACTGAAGGATTTATGAATAAATGGTTGTGAAACGAATCACTTGAGTTTCCATTATTTCTTATGGGGAAATTTGCTTTGATATACGAGTGCTTTGGACTACAAGCATGTTTCCGGAACGAATTATGTTCGCAATCCAATGTTTTACTTGTATACTATGATCATCAGGTCCCCCTAGGGGTCATAATGATATAGTGCAATATGCATAATGTATTTTCCTGATTCACTTTATTCCATACCTCCCAACATTTGGAGATGGGAATGAGGGACACCTACTAGAAAACGTATGTAGGCATAGGACACGCCTCCTGCCACACCCCCTTAACCACTTCAATACCGCACCTAGTCAAATGACGTCCTTAACGTTGTGCGGGGATTTCTGAAATGATGCCAGCAGCTAGAGGCATCATTCAGATATCATTCTTTCCAGCCGGCGATTCTGTGCACCATAAGAATCATCATAGCGGCAGTTCCACCGCTTGATCGTTCTTTCTCCCCCTCCTGCTGCCATCCGGTGCTTCCCTGGGCTCTCCCGTGCCATCGGGGGCCCGGAGAAAGAATTGACCGGCACCGGATGACTACGATAGAGATTTCCGGTGACCGTATGGTCACCAGTCATCTCTATGACTGTCGGAGGCCCGGGCGTGACGTTATGACGTCACGCCCGGGGTTCCCCGATGTAAACAAAGCTGCAATTGCGGCTGTCAGCATGAGATCGGTGAATTTTTTTTCTCAGTCTCATGCTTACCAGCCTGGAGGAGAGATGTGGGGTTTTATTTGACCCGCATCTCTCCATAAAGAGGACCTGTCAAAATAGATTCCTATTACAAGGGATGTTTACATTCCTTGTAATAGGTATAAAAGTGATCAAAAATATAAAATGTAAAAGTAAAAAAAAAATAATAATTAAAAACATTTTTTAAAACGCCCCTGCCCCCCGGTAGCTCGCGCTCAGAAGTGAATGCACACGCAAGTCCCGCCCACATATGTAAACGCCGTTCAAGCCACACATGTGAGGTATCGCCGCGTGCGTTAGAGTGTGCGCAACAACTCTAGCCCTAGACCTCCTCTGTAACTCTAAACTGATAACCTGTAAAGAATTTTCAAAGCGTTGCCTATGGAGATTTTTAAGTACCGAAGTTTGGCGCCATTCCACGAGTGTGAGCAATTTTAAAGCGTGACATGTTAGGTATCTATTTACTCGGCGTAACATCATCTTTCACATTATACAAAAAAAGTGGGCTAACTTTACTATTCTGTTATTTTTTAATTCATGAAACCGTTTTTTTTCCAAAAAAAATGTTGAAAAATGTTGAAAAATTATTGAGCAAATACAGTGTGAGATAAAAAGTTGCAATGACTGCCATTTTATTCCCCAGGGTGTCTGCTAAAAAAAAAAACATATATAATGTTTGTGGGTTCTGAGTAATTTTCTAGCAAAAAAAAAAAATTGATGATTTTTACATGTAGGAGAGAAGTGCCAGAATAGGCCAGGTATAAGGAAAATTAACCAAAAAAAAAAAGGTTAATTAAATCCACAAGGGCTTTTTTTTTACCACTACTATTCCTTTATATTGGCTTTTAAAATTTACAAATGCAGCACTTTAGAAATCGGATGAAAGGTTTAGTGCTGGGAACCACTTTTTGAAAGATAAAAAGTGCATTTTATATATACAACTATATAGATCCGACCAAAATGAGGGACGAATGAGGAGGAAAGAGGGACAGAGGGGCATTGCTCCAAATCAGGGACAGTCCCTCGAAATCAGGGACAGTTGGGAGCTATAGTATTCTTATGAATGAAGAACATTCGACACAGGGAGAAAATAGCCTAGTAAAATTTAACTTTGCTGACATTTGCACAGAAAAAACAAAACATACAGGCAGTTTTGCAGAATGAATATCTCTGCATTTTTTTTTTAATATAAATAAATGATATAAAAACAACATAAAAAATAAAATAAGTAAAAACTCGGCTAAGCTTTAAAATGAGAAATTAGGCTTTTGTGTTGCTTGTGCAAATACGACATTAAATCTGTTTTGATAAAACGCAGTGACAGTTGGGTCGCAGTGACATTCGCAAGCACTTTCCTGTTAAGTGTTTTCCTATTTCTACAAGCACAGCGGCAATCAGTGCCACCCAGACCATCCTGACCCAAAGCTTCTTTCTTCCCCGTATTGCTGTTAGATTTCCTCCTGTCTCTGCACACAGTGCTCCCTGACAATCTACAATGCTGATTATGTGGCCTCCCAAATGATTTATCGAGGAAGCTGATGTAAAGCCCAGTAACAAAAGAAGATGAGCTAAGAGCATTGTAAAATAAATAGAGGCAGCCCCGAGCCATCTCCAGACAAGCCCTAATTTGTTTTCCTAGAATAACTTCCTGGCTATAATTAGGGGTGCGGATTTAGAGTTCTTTTTTTTTTTTTACAGTCTCAGTTTACTTAGGAACTCACTGCACTGAGTAGCTCTAAAATTGCTTTATTTTCTTAAAGGACAACTCCACTTTCCTGAAAAAAAAAAATATATAGCAAATAAAAAAATAATAAAGCATATACAGTACAACTGCTACACCACTGATATTGTAATTTAATGTTATTAAAAATTATCTTTCATTTTCAATCCGCGGCCGCTGTCATTTTCTGTAAAAATTCAATGTAATATGGCAACCAACTGTGTACAGAATGCCCCCCCCCCCGCGGAAATGTGATTTCCTGCTTCTGTAATTGGCTCACACTATACGAGGTCACATTTTTAGGCATCCCCTGCAATAGGAATTTCAGTTTTGGTGAGATACTCCAGAAGGGTTAAAGGGGTTGTAAAGCGGAGTTCCACCCCAAAATGGAACTTCCGCTTTTCCGGTTCCTCCCCCCCTCCGGTGTCACATTTGGCACCTTGGGGGGGAGCAGATCCCTGTCTAATACATGTATTTTGCTCCTACTTCCGGGCATAGATACCCGAGCCACCCGCGGGTATCTACTCCATGTCCGGCGCCTTCTCCCCCCCCCCTCTTCTGGGAGACACACAGGTACCAGAAGACAGCAGGGTTCAGTGGGATAGTTCCATGCGAGTCGCGCATGCGCGGTAGGGAACCAGGAAGAGAACCAGCAAGGCTTCACTTTCTGATTCCCTTATCGAAGAGTGCGGCGGCAGCACCTGACAGCCGAGGGATAGATCGGCTTCGGGTGAGGACATCGCGGGTGCCCTGGACAGGTAAGTGTCCTTATTTTAAAAGTCAGCAGCTGCAGTATTTTTAGCTGCTGACTTAAAAAAAAAAATCAGCGGACCTTCGCTTTAACCACTTCAGCCCCGAAAGATTTAGCTGCTCAATGACCGGGCCATTTTTTGCGATTCGGCACTGCGTTGCTTTAACTGACAATCGCGCCGTCGTGCGACGCTGTACCCAAACAAAATTGACGTCCTTTTTTTCCCCACAAATAGAGCTTTCTTTTGGTGGTATTTGATCATCTCTGCAGTTTTTATTTTTTGCGTTATAAACAAAAAAAGAGCGACAATTTTGAAAAAAACACAATATTTTGTACTTTTTGCTATAATAAATATCCCCAATTTTTTTTAAAAAGAGCAAATTTTTTCCTCAGTTTAGACTGATATGTATTCTTCTACATATTTTTGGTAATAAAAATCGCAATAAGCGTATATTAATTGGTTTGCGCAAAAGTTATCGCGTCTACAAAATCGGGGATAGATTTATGGCATTTTTATTATTATTTTTTTTTCTAGTAATGGCGGCGATTTGCGATTTTTATCGGGACTGCGACATTACAGTGGACACATCGGACACTTTTGACACATTTTTTAAACCACTGACAAATATACAGCAATCAGTGCTATAAAAATGCACTGATTACTGTGTAAATGTCACTGGCAGGGAAGGGGTTAACACTAGGGGGCGATCAAGGGGTTAAATCTGTTCCCTGACTGTAGGGGGAGGGGACTGACTATAGGAGATGACAGATCGTGGTTCCTAGTTATTAGGAACTCACGATCTGCATCTCCTCTCAGAACAGAACAGGGATTTGTGTGTTTACACACACACGTCCCTGTTCTGCCTCTCATGCCTGCGACCGCCGGCCATGAGAATCGGCACCCCTGCGCGCGCCTGCTATCCCGCTTAAAGGAGCCGATTTATAGCTACGACGGTTCGCGGGATCGTGCCAACCTGCCACAGTATAATGACGGCGGCTGGTCGGCAAGTGGTTAAAGAACAAACATGTCATAGTTACCTCCTCGGTGCAAGGGTTTTGCACAGTGTGGCCCCAATCCTCCTCTTCCGGGGTCCCACAGTGGCGCTCCTGACTCCTCCCCGCATCGAGTGACCCGACTGAGAAGCGTTTTCCCTGGGGGCACTTGTGCGGGTGCCCTCCCGTGTCCTGCTGCTGCGTCCATTGACACAGACAGCAGGACTCTGCCCCGCCCCCCCAGCTCCCGCATCATTGGATTTGATTGACAGCCTTGGGATCCAATGATTGGGCTGCTATCAATGTATCCAATCAGGACCCGAGACACCGGCTGGAGCTGGTGTGCTCATCCCGTCACTGGAAAGTTAGGGTGCAGGTAAGTAAAAGGGGGGGCTCTGGGGGGCAGCTGCAGAACAGGAGGTTTTTCACCTTAATGCATAGAATGCATTAAGGTGAAAAACCTCGAGGGTGTACAACCCTTTTAAATACTTCTAAATGGACGCAGACCCTGCAGCTTTTCCCCATTAGAACACTAAGTGTATACCAGATGATTGTAGTGAACCAGACCCACCCCTTCAGAATCTAAAAAGACAGGGCGAAACAAACATTTTTCTTCAGAGCAACAAAATGAAGGAATTTGCTACAGTTTTTTAAAGTCTCTGTACATTGATCACCCAGAGGAAATAGTTTTCTTTCTCAACAAAAGTGGAGTTATTATTTAACCACTTCAATACCCCCCCCCCCCCCTTCCTGCCCATGCCAATTTTCAGCTTTCAGCGCTGTCACTTTTTAAATGACAATTGGGCGGTCGTGCTACACTGTACCTAAACTAAATTTTTATAATTTTATCATTTTTATCATTCCACTGGATCCCTTATGGCAATCGTAGATGATCTGGAGAAATCGGATGTTCCGAGTCCAGGTATGGAAACCTCCCCGGCAGATGTATGATGGAAAAATATACCTTTCACTCAGCCAGCGTGGGGACATGCAAAAGGATGAGAAGACCCCACATAGTGCTTGAATCCACAAAAACAGGTTTATTTCAAACCAGACAGAATAAAAAGTTCAAATGACAGCAACCGGAGTTTAAAAGTGATCACAATGAAAATAGCGTGGTACCAGAAACAAATAGTTAATCCTGTCCTGACATATTTCGGACTAGAGGTCCTTCTACTGGGGCAAACTGAGTGAAAGGTATATTTTTCCATCACACATCTGCCGGGGAGGTTTCCATACCTGGACTCGGAACATCCGATTTCTCCAGATCGTCTACGATTGCCATAAGGGATCCAGTGGAATCTGCCGCACACGCTTCTCCACCAAGCATCCATTTGGATCGGTTGATCCACAAGCTCGTATGATACCTAGCCGTATGGCAAACCTGTCCATCAGTTCCGGTAAGCGTATTTGCTCCTTCTATCTCCATCTGTGGATATTGAGTACCGGAACATCACTCCTCGGATCTGCATGGCACCTATGATCATTCCCTCATTCATTTACAACACACATTGTTCACACTGTCAGGACACTCATGTGACCATAGTGTTTACTTAGTTGGACATTTATATGGTCTTGGACTGAAATATTCTACTGTTATTTATGAGAATCACTTTCTCTCCACATATGGTTATCACGCCATCACGTTGCACCTCTTATTGTCACATATTTAGGAATCACCTAATATGGATATTTGTATTTAGCGCTGCATTTTTTATTCTAAAGTTGCAGTGTTCGACTTTTCTTAAAGCACCTATATGCTTCATTTAATGGCACCTCTGCCCCATACTCACCTCTAGTTCTTCTTTAGGTGACCCATGCTTTCCTCTTGGTATCCCATAATATAGTACCTGTGGAGAATTGACAAAATAGTGCCCCATGTAAAGTGTGCCATGGTACCAGGGTCGCTGATATGGGGGGGGGGACCTGTTTTATTGTAGAGGGCCCAGGCACACAGCGGGGGGCAGGACAGGGAAGGGGATCTGTGCGGCAGGGGGTCTGCGATTACTGGAACAATGCATGGTGCTGCTCTCACAGCAGCTGAAAGCCGGTTTGTCCCCCTCTCCCACCGACACCAAGTTGATGGTTGGAGAGACACACAGGATTTCTATGATTGCCCCCTCCCCCGATCCTTCTCCCTGTCCTGCTTACACTGCTTACATCTGATATCTTCTTCCCGTCTGTGAGTCTGGCCCAACCCCCCCCCCCCCACCACCGCGCAGCGCTGACAGCTTTTCTCTCCCACCGGGTGCTGTGGGACGCAGGGAGATGTTTCAGTGGTCAGGACTGAGATTGGGGGAAGGGGCCGGTAAATATATCAGTTACTGGCCCCTTCCTTTCTTTGAATGGACACCAGTGCGCAATCGGTTATGATCGCTCTTGTGTCCATTGATAACTGAGTATAGTAGAGTAGACTGTGTTTATGATGCTTCAGTTTATGAATGAACAGGAGCCTCTGTCTCCTGTTCATTCCTCTTCAGTGCTAAGGCTGCAGAGAAAGAAATTGAAGCATCTGTCTCCTCAATTCCTTTTCCTGTCTCAAAGGTGAGCTACCAGAGATCTGTTTAGACCCCTGATATTTCACCCAAGCCGCCCATAATGGTGTTGAAAAAAAAAAAAAAATTGGAAAAAAATGGAATTATTAAAAAAATTAAGGGCTCATTCACACGGGTTCTCTGGCCCATACAGAGTGATTTGCTATCTGTTACTCTTATGGGGATGCAGCGGCTGTATAAACTCCTAATTTGATAAGTGTGCAGGTGCGGGTTAGTGATCCTAAATGCATACTGTCTGTGTTTGGGGCCGCACACCTGTCAAATTAGGACCTGCAGCTGTGTGAATATAGCTGCTGCTGCATCCCCATAGCATAACATAGGCTGCCTGCACACAGCAACAGCCGCATTTAACCACTTAAGGACCGAGCCTCTTTCTGAGATTTGTTGTTTAAATTAAAAACTTTTTTTTTGCTAGAAAATTACTTAGAACCCCGAAACATTATACATTTTTTTTCGAACAACCTATAGAATAAAATGGCGCTCATTACAATACTTTCTGTCACACCGTATTTGCGCAGCGGTCTTACAAGCGCACTTTTTTCGGAAAAAATACACTTTTTTGAATAAAAAAATAAGACAACAGTAAAGTTAGCCCATTTTTTTTTTACATTGTGAAAGATAATGCTACGCCGAGTAAACTGATACCCAACATGTCACGCTTCAAAATCACGCCCTCTCGTGAAATGGTGACAACTTTTACCCTTAAAAATCTCCATAGGTGACATTTAAAAAATTCTACAGGTTGCATGTTTTAAGTTAAAGAGGAAGTCTAGGGCTAGAATTATTGCTCTCACTCTACCGATCGCGGTGATACCTCACATGTGTGGGTTGAACACCATTTTCATATGCGGGCGCTACTCATGTATGCATTCGCTTCTGCACGAGAGCTCGTCAGGATGAGACGCGTTTAACCACTTGACGACCGCCTCACGCCGATGTACGTCGGCAAAGCGGCACGGACAGGCAAAATCACGTACATGGTACGTGATTTGCCTTCCGCGGGTGGGGGGTCCGATCGGACCCCCCCCCCGCCGCCCGAGGCGGTCCCGTTTTGTCCCCCGGCGATCGGAGACGAGGGGGAGGCCATCCGTTCGTGGCCCCCCCCCTCGCGATCGCCGCCGGCCAATGGGAACACTCCTTTGCTGCTGTATGCTAAACAGCAGCAAAGGAAATGATGTCATCTCCCCTCGGGTCGGTAGTTTCCGTTCCGGCCCGAGGAGAGACGACATGTGAGTGACTGCACCAACACTACACACACACAGTAGAACATGCCAGGCACACATTACACCCCGATCCCCCCCCCGATCGCCCCCCGATCCCCCCCCAATCACCCCCCCCCCCCCCCATCACAAACTGACACCAGCAGTTTTTTTTTTTTTTTTTTTGTTTGTTTTTTTTTTTCTGATTACTGCATTGGTGTCAGTTTGTGACAGTTAGTGTTGGGACAGTGAGTATTACCCCCCTTTAGGTCTAGGGTACCCCCCTAACCCCCCCTAATAAAGTTTTAACCCCTTGATCACCCCCTGTCACCAGTGTCACTAAGCGATCATTTTTCTGATCGCTGTATTAGTGTCGCTGGTGACGCTAGTTAGGGACATAAATATTTAGGTTCGCCGTCAGCGTTTTATAGCGTCAGGGACCCCCATATACTACCGAATAAATGTTTTAACCCCTTGATTGCCCCCTAGTTAACCCTTTCACCACTGATCACCGTATAACCGTTACGGGTGACGCTGGTTAGTTTGTTTATTTTTTATAGTGTCAGGGCACCCGCCGTTTATTACCGAATAAAGGTTTAGCCCCCTGATCGCCCGGCGGTGATATGCGTCGCCCCAGGCAGCGTCAGATTAGCGCCAGTACCGCTAACACTGACGCACGCAGCATACACCTCCCTTAGTGGTATAGTATCTGAACGCATCAATATCTGATCCGATCAGATCTATACTAGCGTCCCCAGCAGTTTAGGGTTCCCAAAAACGCAGTGTTAGCGGGATCAGCCCAGATACCTGCTAGCACCTGCGTTTTTCCCCTCCGCCCGGCCCAGCCCAGCCCACCCAAGTGCAGTATCGATCGATCACTGTCACTTACAAAACACTAAACGCATAACTGCAGTGTTCACAGAGTCAGGCCTGATCCCTGCGATCGCTAACAGTTTTTTTGGTAGCGTTTTGGTGAACTGGCAAGCACCAGCCCCAGGCAGCGTCAGGTTAGCGCCAGTACCGCTAACACCCACGCACGCACCGTACACCTCCCTTAGTGGTATAGTATCTGTACGGATCAATATCTGATCCGATCAGATCTATACTAGCGTCACCAGCAGTTTAGGGTTCCCAAAAACGCAGTGTTAGCGGGATCAGCCCAGATACCTGCTAGCACCTGCGTTTTGCCCCTCCGCCCGGCCCGGCCCAGCCCACCCAAGTGCAGTATCGATCGATCACTGTCACTTACAAAACTCTAAACGCATAACTGCAGCGTTCGCAGAGTCAGGCCTGATCCCTGCGATCGCTAACAGTTTTTTTGGTAGCGTTTTGGGGAACTGGCAAGCGCCAGCGGCGTAGTACACCCCGGTCGTAGCCAAACCAGCACTGCAGTAACACTTGGTGACGTGGCGAGTCCCATAAGTGCAGTTCAAGCTGGTGAGGTGGCAAGCACAAGTAGTGTCTCGCTGACACCAAAAAGACAAACACAGGCCCGTCGTGCCCATAATGCCCTTCCTGCTGCATTCGCCAATCCTAATTGGGAACCCACCGCTTCTGCAGCGCCCGTACTTCCCCCATTCACATCCCCAACCAAATGCAGTCGGCTGCATGAGAGGCATTTTTATGTCCTCCCGAGTACCCCTACCCAGCGAACCCCCCCAAAAAAGATGTTGTGTCTGCAGCAAGCGCGGATATAGGCGTGACACCCGCTATTATTGTCCCTCCTGTCCTGACAATGCTGGTCTTTGCATTGGTGAATGTTTTGAACGCTACCATTCACTAGTTGAGTATTAGCGTAGGATACAGCATTCCACAGACTAGGCACACTTTCACAGGGTCTCCCAAGATGCCATCGCATTTTGAGAGACCTGAACCTGGAACCGGTTACAGTTATAAAAGTTAGTTACAAAAAAAGTGTAAAAAAAAAAAAATATATAAAATAAAAAAAAATAGTTGTCGTTTTATTGTTCTCTCTCTCTCTATTCTCTCTCTCTATTGTTCTGCTCTTTTTTTACT
Organism: Lithobates septentrionalis; assembly: GCA_037952835.1. NCBI lineage: Eukaryota > Metazoa > Chordata > Amphibia > Anura > Ranidae > Lithobates > Lithobates septentrionalis. The sequence continues at coordinate 1,181,683 of JBBDGP010001041.1, forward strand.
GTATTCTATTCTGCAATGTTTTATTGTTATTGTTATTATGTTTTATCATGTTTGTTTTTCAGGTATTTAATTATTTATACTTTACTGTTTACTGTGCTTTATTGTTAACCATTGTTAACCATTTTTTTGTCTTCAGGTACGCCATTCACGACTTTGAGTGGTTATACCAGAATGATGCCTGCAGGTTTAGGTATCATCTTGATATCATTCTTTTCAGCCAGCGGTCGGCTTTCATGTAAAAGCAATCCTAGCGGCTAATTAGCCTCTAGACTGCTTTTACAAGCCGTGGGAGGGAATGCCCCCCCCCCCACCGTCTTTCGTGTTTTTCTCTGGCTCTCCTGTCTCAACAGGGAACCTGAGAATGCAGCCGGTGATTCAGCCAGCTGACCATAGAGCTGATCAGAGACCAGAGTGGCTCCAAACATCTCTATGGCCTAAGAAACCGGAAGCTACGAGCATTTCACGACTTAGATTTTGCCGGATGTAAATAGTGCCATTGGGAAATTGGGGAAGCATTTTATCACACCGATCTTGGTGTGGTCAGATGCTTTGAGGGCAGAGGAGAGATCTAGGGTCTAATAGACCCCAATTTTTTCAAAAAAGAGTACCTGTCACTACCTATTGCTATCATAGGGGATATTTACATTCCCCGAGATAACAATAAAAATGATTAAAAAAAAAAAAATATGAAAGGAACAGTTTAAAAGTAAGATTAAAAAAGCAAAAAAATAATAAAGAAAAAAAAAAAAAGCACCCCTGTCGCCCCCTGCTCTCGCGCGAAGGCGAACGCAAGCGGCGGTCTGTCGTCAAACGTAAACAGCAATTGCACCATGCATGTGAGGTATCACCGCGAAGGTCAGATCGAGTGCAGTAATTTTTCCAGTAGACCTCCTCTGTAAATCTAAAGTGGTAACCTGTAAAGGCTTTTAAAGGCTTTTAAACATGTATTTATTTTGTTGCCACTGCACGTTTGTGCGCAATTTTAAAGAATGTCATGTTTGGTATCCATGTACTCCGCCTAAGATCATCTTTTTTATTTCATCAAACATTTGGGCAATATAGTGTGTTTTAGTGCATTAAAATTTAAAAAAGTGTGTTTTTTCCCCAAAAAATGCGTTTGAAAAATCGCTGCGCAATTACTGTGTGAAAAAAAAAAATGAAACACCCACCATTTTAATCTGTAGGGCATTTGCTTTAAAAAAATATATAATGTTTGGGGGTTCAAAGTAATTTTTTTGCAAAAAAAAATAACTTTTTCATGTAAACAATAAGTGTCAGAAAGGGCTTTGTCTTCAAGTGGTTAGAAGAGTGGGTGATGTGTGACATAAGCTTCTAAATGTTGTGCATAAAATGCCAGGACAGTTCAAAACCCCCCCAAATGACCCCATTTTGGAAAGTAGACACCCCAAGCTATTAGCTGAGAGTCATGTCGAGTCCATGGAATATTTTATATTGCGACACAAGTTGCGGGAAAGAGACAAATTTTTTTTTTTTTTTTTTGCACAAAGTTGTCACTAAATGATATATTGCTCAAACATGCCATGGGGATATGTGAAATTACACCCCAAAATACATTCATTCTGCTGCTTCTCCTGAGTACGGGGATACCACATGTGTGAGACTTTTTGGGAGCCTAGCCGCGTACGGGACCCCGAAAACCAAGCACCGCCTTCAGGCTTTCTAAGGGCGTGAATTTTTGATTTCACTCTTCACTGCCTATCACAGTTTCGGAGGCCATGGAATGCCCAGGTGGCACAAAACCCCCCCAAATGACCCCATTTTGGAAAGTAGACACCCCAAGCTATTTGCTGAGAGGTATAGTGAGTATTTTGCAGACCTCACTTTTTGTCACAAAGTTTTGAAAATTGAAAAAAGAAAAAAAAAAAAGTTTTTTCTTGTCTTTCTTCATTTTCAAAAACAAATGAGAGCTGCAAAATACTCACCATGCCTCTCAGCAAATAGCTTGGGGTGTCTACTTTCCAAAATGGGGTCATTTGGGGGGGGGTTTGTGCCACCTGGGCATTCCATGGCCTCCGAACCTGTGATAGGCAGTAAAGAGTGAAATCAAAAATTTTCACCCTTAGAAATCCTGAAGGCAGTGATTGGTTTTCGGGGTCCCGTACGCGGCTAGGCTCCCAAAAAGTCCCACACATGTGGTATCCCCATACTCAGGAGAAGCAGCTAAATGTATTTTGGGGTGCAATTCCACATATGCCCATGGCCTGTGTGAGCAATATATCATTTAGTGACAACTTTATGAAAAAAAAAAAAAAAAAAAGTGTCACTTTCCCGCAACTTGTGTCAAAATATAAAATATTCCATGGACTCAATATGCCTCTCAGCAAATAGCTTGGGGTGTCTATTTTCCAAAATGGGGTCATTTTGGGGGGTTTTGTGCCACCTGGGCATTCCATGGCCTCCGAAACTGTGATAGGCAGTGAAGAGTGAAATCAAAAATTTACACTCTTAGAAATCCTGAAGGCGGTGATTGGTTTTCGGGGCCCCGTACGCGGCTAGGCTCCCAAAAAGTCCCACACATGTGGTATCCCCATACTCAGGAGAAGCAGCTAAATGTATTTTGGGGTGCAATTCCACATATGCCCATGGCCTGTGTGAGCAATATATCATTTAGTGACAACTTTTTGTAAATATTTTTTTTTTTTTGTCATTTTTCAATCACTTGGGACAAAAAAAATAAATATTCAATGGGTTCAACATGCCTCTCGGCAATTTCCTTGGGGTGTCTACTTTCCAAAATGGGGTCATTTGGGGGGGTTTTGTACTGCCCTGCCATTTTAGCACCACAAGAAATGACATAGGCAGTCATAAACTAAAAGCTGTGTAAATTACAGAAAATGTACCCTAGTTTGTAGACGCTATAACTTTTGCGCAAACCAATAAATATACGCTTATTGACATTTTTTTTACCAAAGACATGTGGCCGAATACATTTTGGCCTAAATGTATGACTAAAATTTAGTTTATTAGATTTTTTTTATAACAAAAAGTAGAAAATATCATTTTTTTTCAAAATTTTCGGTTTTTTCCGTTTATAGCGCAAAAAATAAAAACCGCAGAGGTGATCAAATACCATCAAAAGAAAGCTCTGTTTGTGGGAAGAAAAGGACGCAAATTTCGTTTGGGTAGAGCATTGCATGACCGCGCAATTAGCAGTTAAAGCGACGCAGTGCCAAATTGGAAAAAGACCTCTGGTCCTTAGGCAGCATAATGGTCCGGGGCTCAAGTGGTTAAAAAAATTTTTTTCTTATTTATTTTACCTTTTAGTTTTTATTTTTACACTGCTGTTTTTTTTTTTTTTTTTTAAATGGTGTCACTTTTATTCCTATTACAAGGAATGTAAACTTTCCTTGTAATAGAAAAAAAAGCATGACAGGACCTCTCAAATATGAGATCTGGGGTCAAAAAGACCTCACATCTCATATTTACACTAAAATGCAATAAAACAAAAAAAAAAATTGTCATAAAAAAGAAAAAGAAAAACAAAATGGCCCTTTACGAGCTATGGGCGGAAGTGACGTTTTGACAGCTGAATTTGATCATTCAGCTGCTGGGGTTCACACTTCACACTGTGCACACACAGGAGGAGAGGGGCGGGAGGAGAAGGAGCAGATCGGCTCTCTCCTCTACCATCTGTGCGAGGAAGGAGGGAGAGGGAACTGTCAGCGCAGGCTCAGGGCTGTATTAGAGAGACGCTCTCGGCTCAGAGTCCGGCTGAGGCAGCACTGATAGGCAACACTGATAAGCGGCACTGATGAGCACTGATAGGAGGCACTGATATGCGGCACTGATGAGGCTGTGATGATAATCAGGGCACTGATTGTCAGTGTAATCAATGTACTGACAGTCTTGTGGGTTACCGGCTCTCCTTTCCACACACACAGCGTGGAAAGGACTGCCAATAACTGGCAAGTCTGTTTACATGTGATAAGCTGATGCCATCTTGATGGGCCACTGTGACTGACACCATGCCAATGGGCAAAAAACAATGGGTACACCCAATGGACTACTCAGTCACTTTTCTATGTTTCTATGGCTATGTTTCTATTTCCACAAAGATGAGATGACTCTAGCCTTAGTAGCAGTGGGATTTGAATTAATAGGGTTTGTGTGGTGTGCTTATATAGTGATTGAGGTGTGGGTAGCAGCCTTCATCATTAACCAGTTCAGCTCTAAACTCCTGTGCACCACCTCTGGACCAATGCAAATGATTACATTTCTGCTATGGGCCGGTTTATTCAGCAATAGGTAAAATAACAAAGTAATACAGATACAATGTTTTTTTTAGGACAAACAGGGCCATTTTTGGTGGTATTGGCTTGCAAAAATTATTTTAGGTTTTATGCTAATTAAATTGTAGCAAAACTGAAAACTTTGAATAGTGTTAGGTTAAAAAAATAGCATTAATAGAGAATAAATAATATAGTTGTGTCCCATTTAAAATGGCACCAAAACTATGATTCTGGTGCAAAAAATTGTAAGGGTATCTATAAATAAAGTATGAAGGATTTTCTGTTCAAAGTTGTGTTTTATTTAATGTGATACTAATAAATTAAAATATAGATTTAAAGGTGTGTGTATGTGTGTTTGTATATATATATATATATATATATATATATATATATATATATATATATATATATATATATATATATATATACTGTACAAAACACATACACACACCTTTAAATCTGAATTTTTATTCTTCTTTTTTCTCTTAATTTTATTATTTTATATATATATATATATATATATATATATATATATATATATATATATATATATATATATATATATATATATATATAAATAAATTTACCAAAAGTATTGGGACCCCTGCCTTTACACGCACATGAACTTTATTGGCATCCCAGTCTAAGTCCATAGGGTTCAATATTGAGTTGGCTCTCCCTTTGCAGCTGTAACAGCTTCAACTCTTCTGGGAAGGTTGTCCACAAGGTTTAGGAGTGTGTCTATGGGAATGTTTGACCATTCTTCCGGGAAGTGCATTTGTGAAGTCAGGCACTGTTGGACGAGAAGGCCTGGCTCAGTGTGTCTGCTCTAATTCATCTCAAAGGTGTTCTATCTGGTTAAGGTCAGGACTCTGTGCAGGTCAGTCAAGTTCCTCCACCCCAAACTCGCTCATCCATGTCTTTATGGACCTTGCTTTGTGCACTGGTCCAAATCATTTGGTGGAAGGGGGGATAATGGTGTGGGGTTGTTTTTCAGGGGTCGGTCTTGGCCCCTTAGTTCCAGTGAAGGGAACTCTTAAGGCAGTCAGCATACCAAGACATTTTGAAAAATTTCACACTCCCAACTTTGTGGGAACAGTTTGGGGATGGCCCCCTCCTGTTCCAACATGACTGTGCCCCAGTACACAAAGCAAGGTCCATAAATACATGGATGAGCGAGTTTGGGGTGGAGACCTGACCTCAACCCAATAGAACGCCTTTGGGATTAGAGCGGAGACTGCGAGCCAGGTCTTCTCACGCAACATCAGTGCCTGACCTCACAAATGCTCTTCTGGAAGAATGGTCAAACATTCCCATAGACACACTCCTAAACCTTGTGGACAGCCTTCCCAGAAGAGTTGAAGCTGTTATAGGGTGGGCCAACTCAATATTGAACCCTACGGACTAAGACTGGGATTCCATTAAACTTCATGTGCGTGTAAAGGCAGGCGTCCCAATACTTGTCATGTTCTTTTAACTCATATGGAGATAGAAGCTCATACATTTCATCTGCAGATGAATAAAACAGAATAGATACAAAATAACAATGTTACTTTTGTATCTCTTTATCTCCCCACTGAACGAAGTTTATAAACACTGTGTCAGACACTCCAGTTATGTATTCACATAGCAACTCCCTGCTCTCATTTTGACAGCTAGGAATTGCCTGGAAGTTCAATGAGGGGGGGGGGGGGGCAACAGTAGAGGAGAAGGGTATGACATACTACACATTCCTTCTATACTTTAATAAAGATTTTATGGGAATGTATAGCACAGGTTTATAGGTTTATAGGCAGGCATTCCCATTGACCACCACCAATGTAAGGTACATATTCCCAATAACCCCCTGATGGGGGGTTCATGAGATCTGAAAATTAGTTCAAGGGTTCCTCCGGGGTAAATAGGTTGAGAAAGGCTGCTTTAATGCATACCTTTCTTTGTGTCAAAGCCTAGATTACTACTTTTACTGTATTGCTACACCCTCATGCGCTGTGGGCCGCTGTGTATCTAGTCAGGCTGTATAAGAAATTTGTCAGCCCCTGTTAAAATACATTGTGCCATCAACATAATTTTAGAACAATTTTGCAGCGCTGGTATACTGGAGATATCTAGGGAGAGTTAGATAAACTCAGTGTATCTGCTGCCAGAGGTTTATAAAGTGCCTTCAATCAGCTTATCAAGTTTCATTATTAATTAGTTATGATACTTCGCTTGATACAACCATGGCTACATCTTAAAATCAGTTCAAGGCAAGCATAATCAAAACTGAGCCGCCACCAATGGGGATGAGGCTGTGAGAGAAGGGATTGAAGTTGCGCCGTCTGCCAAGTCACTTATGGATTGGAAAACAGAACCAGCCTTGTCTTTTTAAAGTCTGGGTCTCTGTAAGAGTGTGATCGGCGTTTGTTTATAGATCACAAATGACAATTCTGATTTATGATGGCAGTCATGAGTTGTTTTATTTTTTTGCCTGTTTTTTTTTTTTTTTTTTTTTTTTTACAAGAGAAATTAAATGCAAGCATAAGTGTTAGGGCTTATTTGCCAAGTTGGTACATGCACCATAATGAATTAAATTGCGCAGTCTGGAGGATATTCATTGTGGTGCATTGCTATTCATTTTAAATATGCCCTACGCTCTACGTCTTACACTCATGTACTTTTTTTAGCCTGTGTCCAGCACGTGCAGATCAATACTCTAAAAGTGCCAACTCCAATACACCTTTTGACCCCTGACGATGTCCTTCTGGGACGAAACATGTTGGGTGGAACCTAAGCTGCTGACTTCATGACATCCCCTGCTGCTTTTGAGCATATTTTGAACTTGTTTTATTATGCTCTTTTGAGCTTATTGGATTTTCATGACTTTTTTTCACTGGACACATGCTTATTGGGCTTTTTTATCATGTGATTATATATTTATTTTATTGTCTTTGCATTACTTATGGTAATGTTTATTTGAGAGCACAAGTTGTTTGTCTTAGGTTGAAAATGTAATGGGGAAGCACAACACCAAATTTGTCCATCATATTTATTACTTTGTAAGGCAGGGGGAGATTAGAGACTTGAATGCATGGCTTAAAACCTGGTGTAAGAAGGAGGGATTTAGGTTTTTAGAGCACTGGACTGACTTTTCATTGGGGTACAACCTATATGCTAAAGATGGTTTGCACCTAAATGAAAGGTGGTCTGCTGTGCTGGGGTAGAGGTTTATTGGAAGGCTGGTGGAGTATTTAAACTAGGATTGTGTGGGGAGGGTGAATTAGATTATAATGGGGCAGACAGGTCAGACAGGAGTCAACCCCTTTTGGTGGGTGGAATGCGGAAAGATGGGGGGGAGGGTTATGGCAGATGATATGAAGGTTTCCATATTACAGTCAACCACTGGAAATGGTACTGTTTGTACTAAAATAAAAAATATGCGTAACATATGTGTGCAAAATGTGACAATGAATTACAGTGTTTGTTCATTGGCATTGCTAGATTATAATGGGGCAGACAGGTCAGACAGGAGTCAACCCCTTTTGGTGGGTGGAATGGGGAAAGATGGGGGGGTGGGGGGTTATGGCAGATGATATGAAGGTTTCCATATTACAGTCAACCACTGGAAATGGTACTGTTTGTACTATGTGTGCAAAATGTGACAATGAATTACAGTGTTTGTTCATTGGCATTGCTGAATCTTGGCTTCATTCTTCACATGACTGGGCTATTAATATTACTGGCTATGCTCTCTTTTGGAATGACAGGGTAAAACGAAGGGGTAGTGGTGCTGTCTCTATGTGAGAAGTGATCTCAAAGCGAGTGTGAAAGAGGACCTAGTTGATGGAGAGTGTGATAAGTCTAAAGCATTATGGGTGGAACTGTACATGGGTGTGCGTACTACAAAGGTTGCCATTGGAGTTTGTTATAGACCTCCCAGTGTTAAACAGGAGGTGGAGACTGAGCTTCTTGCACAGATGGAAAGAATTGCAAGGGCTGGGACAGTGATAATAATGGGGGATTTTAACTACCAGGAAATTGACTGGAGTAATGACTAATGGGGCAGTTAAAAAGCAAAGATGTATAAACCTACTGCAGGGCAATTTTATGGTCCAGTTTATTGAGGCCCCAACTAGGAATGACGCTCTGCTGTAACTGGTAATCTCAAACCATACAAAGCGTATTACCAATATTCATATACAAGAGCATCTGGGTAGCAGTGACCATAACATGATTTTATTTAATGTTAGCTCTAAGCAACAAACACATACGGTAAAGATGCTAACACTTAACTTTAAGAGAGCAAATTTTCCAAGGATGATGGCTGCTCTCCAGGACTTAGACTGGGAGGGCATCAATGGACACAGAACGGGAATGCGAATTCTTCAAAAACACTGTATGTGAACTCACTGCAAAGCATATTCTAATGGGTAATACGTTTAAAAGGCTAAAAATAAAACCTATGTGGCTCACGACCAAAGTTAAAAAAGTTATAAATAATCAGAAAAGAGCCTTTAATAAATATAAAAATGAAGGAACACTATCATCGTTTAAATGTTACAAAGAATATAACAGAATATGTAAAAAGGTAATTAGGGCCGCAAAAATTCAAAACGAAGGACAGATTGCAAAAGATAGTAAGACAAACCTAAAAAAATTCTTCAAATATATTAGAAGTAAAAAGGTCAGGTCTGAGCATGTAGGCCCTTTACAAAATAATCTAGAGTGGGTGACTGGGGACAAAGAGAAGGCAAATTTATTAAATACTTTCTTCAGCTTTGTGTATACAAAGGAGCATGGGGGAGCTCCTGTCCATAATGGGGGTGTTATTGACACAGTCCCAAGTGATCCACAATGGCCCAAAAGGGATGTGGTCTGGAAATATTTAGACAGAATAAAGGTGGATAAAGCACCTGGACCAGATGGCATTCACCCTCAGATTCCAAAAGAATTGTGCTCTGTCATTTCAAAGCCATTGTTTCTACTTTTTAGGGACTCGTTAATGACTGGAATGGTACCACTGGATTGGCGTAGAGCCAATATGGTGCCCATATTTAAAAAGGGATCAAAGTCTTTACCAAGTAACCATAGACCTGTTAGTTTAACTTCTATAGTTGGGAAGATACTGGAGGGTTTAACAAAAGACCACATAGATGAGTTCTTGCTGGAAAAAATATTTTAAGCAACAGACAGCATGGATTCATGAAAGACAAACCTGATTTCTATTTATGTGGACGTGGTATACTTGGATTTTGCAAAAGCATTTGACACAGTTTTCCACACACGGCTAATGTGTAAGGTAAAGTCTACAGGCTTGGAAAGATCAGTTTGTAAATGGATAGAAAACTGGCTAAAAATACTGAATTCAGAGAGTAGTGGTTAGTGATTTTTACTGAAATACTGAATGGTCTAAGGTTATCAGTGGTGTACCCCAAGGTTCAGTGTTGGGACCCCTACTTCTTTATATCTTTATAAATGATATAGGGTTTGGGATTAAAAGTACCATTTGCAGATGACACCAAGTTATGCAATGGAATAACGTCCTTACAGGATGTCTCCAACTTACAAGCCAACCTCAATGCACTATTTAATTGGGCAACTATGTGGCAAATGAGGTTTAATGTTGATAAATGTAAAGTTATGCACTTGGGGACTAAGAATATGCATGCATCATACATACTAGGGGGAGTACAACTGGGGGATTCCATAGTGGAGAAGGATCTGGGGGTTTTTGGTAGATCATATGCTTAATAATAGCATGTAATGCCAAGCTGCAGTTTCCAAAACTAGCAAAGTTCTTTCTTGTATTAGGAGAGGTATGGACTCCGGAGAGAGAGAGAGAGATATCATTTTGCCCCTGTACAAATCATTAGTAAGACCTCATCTGGAATATGCAGTTCAGTTTTGGGCACCAGTTCTCAAAAAAGATATCGGGAACTGGAGTAAGTGCAGCGAAGGGCAACCAAACTGATAAGAGGCATGGAGGAGATCAGCTATGAGGGAAGATTAGAGGAACTGAATTTATTCTCTCTTGAGAAGAGGAGATTAAGGGGGATATGATCTACATGTATATATATATAAGGGGTCCATATAGTGAACTTGGTGTTGAGTTTTTCACTTTAAGGCCATCACAGAGGACAAGGGGGCACCCTTTACGTCTAGAGGAGAAAATAATTTATATCCAAATATGGAAAGGTTTCTTCACAATAAGAGCTGTGAAAATGTGGAATAGACTCCCTCCAGAGGTGGTTCTGGCCAGCTCAGTAGATTGCTTTAAAAGGGCCTGGATTCTTTCCTAAATGTACATAATATTACTGGATACTAGGATTTATAGGTAAAGTTGATCCAGGGAAAATCCAACTGCCTCTCGGGGGATCAGGAAGGATTTTTTTCCCCTATTGCAGCAATTTTTATTTATTTTTTGAACTGGATGGACTTTTGTCTTTTTTCCACCTGACTAACTATGTAACTATGTATTCAGGCATAAGTGAGTGCAGTCTCCCCATCACTTTTATTTATTCAAGGTTTGATTAAATTTCACTGAGCGCAAAGTTTATTTATTTATTACTGGTTCCTTTATAGCGCCGTCAATATAGGCAACCCTTTACATATATATTGTACATTCAGTCCTGCCCTCAAGGAGATTGCAATCTAAGGTCCCTAACTGACTTTCATACAAACACATACTAGGGTCAAGTTAAGTGGGAGCCAATTAATCTACCAGCATGTCTTTGGTGTGTGAGAGGAAACCGGAGTATATGAAGATTCCAGGCAGGTAGTGCCGTTTCTCAATATTTAATTTTATACATGCATTTGACCACAGGATGAAGCCAGAGAGCAAAATGATTTCACAATGATCGATGTTATACATGTATTTGATTACAGGGTGGAGCGAGGGAGGGGAATGATTTTACAATGGGCGATATTATACATGTATTTGACCACAGGGTGGAGTGAGAGAGCAGAATGATTTCACAATGGCCAATGCTTTACATGTGAGTGACCACAGGATGACGCCAGAGAGCAGAATGATTTCGCAATGGGCGATGTTTTACCTGTATTTGACCACAGTATGGAGACAAACAGCAGAATGATTTCCCAATGGGTCATGCAATACTGGTAGTTGACCACATGATATAGACAGAAAGCAGAATGATTTCCCAACAGGTGATGTTATACCCATATATGAGCAAAGAATTAGGCCAAGGAGTAGAATGATTTCCCAATGGGCGATGTTATACCTGTATTTGAGCAATGGATGGAGCCAGAGAGCAGAATAATTTCCCAATGGGGTGATGTTATACCCATAGTTGACCACAGGATGGAGCCAGAGAGTAGAATGATTTTTCAGTGGATGATGTCACAGAATGGCACACATCAGGTACAACACCACATCATGATTGCTCAATGACAGCTAAAGACACCCAGTATGTGTCTGCACCAAATCCAACCATGCAAAATGGCAGCCATTCAAACCAATTTCATGCACTCAGGCAAGGCAATCCACAGAACAATACAAAAATTTAATTATGACTCCTCACTACTGGTCCTAGTAACGTGTCACTAGACAGCACGTGGCTTGGTGGTTAGCACTAAGTCTTGAAGCACTGAGTTTGTTGGCTTGAATCCCAGCCAGGCCAATATCTGCTTGGGGGTTTGCATGTTCTCCTTGTGCTCTGGTGGGTTGTCTCCAGATACACTGGTTCCTCCCAAAGACATGCTGGTAGGTTATTTTGCCCCTGTCTAAAATTGGCCCTAGTATGCGAGACAGAGAACTTCCTTGTTGAGGGCAGGGATAGAAGTAAATGTAAAAGTGCTACATAAATTGTTGGCATTATATAAATATTTGTAATAAATAGGTGTCGGGTTAGATCTCCGATAGGCTTAGAGATGGAAATAGGTGTTAACCTGTTTCTACTATATCCAGAATTAAATGAGGTTTTCCCCAAAACCCAACATCCTGAAACAACTGGTTGGAAATGTTTGGAACAAGAGGCTGACATTCACAGTTTAAGGACAAACAGGTTTAAAAAAAGTGGCACCAAGATATGCATTCATAGTTAGGAAAGGCGCCTTAAAGATAAAAAGAAAGGAAAAGCGCAAGGGGCTCCAGTGCCTCCATTTTGGGTTGGCGACAGCACAGTGCAACTGATGGGTTGGCACTTTCATAGTAGGCTGTGTACGCTAAATCGCTATCTGAACATTTTTTTTCACTTGGCTAGTCCTAGATTGGAGTGAGTCCATTATGAATTGGGCTCTGGGGAAGTGGGCTAAGAGATGCTGCCCTTTAGAATGAGGATATCTAGCAGCTGCAAACAGTACTGCAGGGACATATCTGTATTAAAGCTGAATATTGCACCTAAAGATGGTTTTGTTATTACATATTTTAATAGGACATTTTTCTATCTTGAAACTTGTGTCTGGAATCCTGATTTAACTCCTGGAAAGTTTGCACAATATTCTTTGAACCTTTAAAGGTGTCTCCAGGCCTCCACGTCTCAACATTTTCTTACAGAGCCCATTCAGAAAGTCATTGGTTCTATTTGTGGCTCGGGTTGCTTGTGCAAATGTCAATCTTTAAATAGTAGTAGACCTGGTATAACCCTTTGTTCAATGAGATGACACACTTAAATTGTACTGGGCAAAATTTAGACAGTTTTTACATCTTTAGAAAATCATCCAAAAGCGCTGGATAAGCAGGGACCTGGGCTATGGAATAGGCTATCCAAAATGAAAAAAGTATTTAGTACTACTTTAAATGTGCATATATATGTTTTGATAAATTTCTTCTTTTTTTTTTCAAAATAATCTGCTTTCATCAGAACCATTTTTTTTAGTTTGAATGTTGTGCCACGCCTTTTGTAGCTTTGCCCCCCCCCCACCCCCCCCCACCCTACTGGGTGCAAACGCCATACTTGAGTGTACTCTCAGTCCACACGGCAAAGTCAAATGGAAGAAATGCCTGCACTCCAACAATTTCAGTGTTGGTTATTTTTCCCAATAGGCAAAGAAAAAGCTCAGTCTACAACCACGTCTCTAATACATTTTACCCATTACAAGAGTAAGTGGAGTCAGGTGAAATGCGTCATCAAGAGGAACTCCCAAGCTTTGGACTGAAAAATTGTTGCTCAGACAATGTGCCATTAGTAAGCATTTAGAGGAATACCTGTGGAAGAGTAGCAGATCACGTGGAATTGATTTTCTAGCAGGCTCACCTAATGTCTCTCCAGCCTTTGACTCTTTCCTGAAGTATGTTTCCAGTCTACAACAAATTCTATAGCATATCCCTGGTCTCTGACCATCTCCTGTAGTATGTCTGCAGTCTCTGACCATCTCCTGTAGTATGTCTGCAGTCTCTGACCATCTCCTGTAGTATGTCTGCAGTCTCTGACCATCTCCTGTAGTATGTCTGCAGTCTCTGACCATCTCCTGTAGTATGTCTGCAGTCTCTGACCATCTCCTGTAGTATGTCTGCAGTCTCTGACCATCTCCTGTAGTATGTCTGCAGTCTCTGACCATCTCCTCTAGTATGTCTGCAGTCTCTGACCAACTCCTCTAGTATGTCTGCAGTTTATGACTATCTCCTATAGCATATCCCTAGTCTCTGACCATCTCCTGTAGTATGTCTGCAGTCTCTGATCATCTTCTGTTGACTTTCTACAGTCTCTGAGCATCTCTGTAGCATAACAATATAAAATGAACACCACATCAGTGCTCAAGTGTTGCTGGCCATGGCAAAGAACCTTGACTAAAAGAATGAGGCTCATTGGCTAGGTGGCACATAGACTGGTTAATCTGCATGGTACCAAAGATACACCTGCAGCTGTGCAGCTTTCTTCAGATAGGACAGATCTTTGATTCTAGACAAGAAACACCTAGAAGGGGCACAATAGTCTAGTGCAAAGCACTAGGTAATGCACTAGGCTGGTGCACCCTTATTGCTGTATCTTATCTAGAATAAAGATCTCCAGTAGTATGCCTGTAGTCTCTGACCACCTCCTGTAGTATGTCTGAAGTCCATGACCATCTCATGTATGTCTGCAGTCTATGACCATCTCCTGTAGTATGTTCGCAGTCTATGACCATCTCCTCTAGTATGTCTGCAGTCTCTGACCATCTCCTGCAGTATGTCTGCAGTCTCTGACCATCTCCTGCAGTATGTCTCTAGTCTCTTACCATCTCCTCTACTACGTCTCCAGTCTATGGCCATCTCTTGTATGTCTGCAGTCTATGATCGTCTCCCGTACTATGTCTCCAGTCTATGGCCATCTCTTGTATGTCTGCAGTCTATGATCGTCTCCCGTAGTATGTCTCTAGTCTATGACCATCCCTTGTATGTTTGCAGTCTATGACCATCTCCTGTAGTATGTTTGCACTCTATGACCTTCTCCTCTATTATGTCTCCAGCCCATGACCATTTCCTGTATGACTGCAGTCTATGACCATCTCCTCTAGTATGTCTGCAGTCTCTGACCATCTCCTCTAGTATGTTTGCAGTCTCTGACCATCTCCTCTAGTATGTCTGCTGTCCATGACCATCACCTCTAGCATGGTTGTAGTCTATGAACTTATCCTGTAGGATGTCTGCAGTCTCTGACCATCTCCTCTAGTATGTATGTAGTCTATGATGGCCATCTCATCTAGTATGTCTGCAGTCTATGACCATCTCCTGTAGTATGTCTGCAGTCTCTGACCATCTCCTGTAGTATGTCTGCAGTCTATGACCATCTCCTCTATTATGTCTCCAGTCCATGACCATTTCCTGTATGACTGCAGTCTCTTACCATCTCCTCTAGTATGTTTGCAGTCTCTGACCATCTCCTCTAGTATGTTTGCAGTCTCTGACCATCTCCTCTAGTATGTCTGCTGTCTATGACCATCACCTCTAGCATGGTTGTAGTCTATGAACTTATCCTGTAGGATGTCTGCAGTCTCTGACCATCTCCTCTAGTATGTCTGCAGTCTTCTCCCGTAAAATGTCTGCACTCTCTGACAGCTTTTCATTTACTGAATATTATGCATGGACCTTATGTGATGCTAAGGGAAGCAATTGAGGCACCCTGTATTAAGAAAGTTGACCACCATTGAAGTAGACAGTTCACTTGTAATCATTTTTCCAATCAATAAGCTGGTGGAAAGTTTATAAAATTGTCCCACAATACCACATGTATTGGCAGACAGCAAAAGAGACTTTGTGTTTTTTTTTTTTTTTTTTTTTTTTTACATTTGTCTGGGTTCTTTCATTTACTCCGCAGTTCACAAATAAAGTTTTTTCTCATCTATTTTGTCTAATGTATTTTACAAACAGATCTTTTCTGTGGCTCAGGCACTAGGAGAACACTTGCTTGAGTGGCTCTGGAGGGAATAATGAAATGAGATCATTAGTGCTGCTCTTTGGAAAAGGAATTATCTTCTCGGACACATACATATTAGATGTAAAGAAAGACGGAGGATCAGATACATTAATTAATAGGCTTTATGTGATATTAGAGAACCTAAAATGGGAACATTTATATTTCCGTTAGACTTATTTATGCTCCTTAGCTACTTCTGTCCAATCATAAGTCTTGCTGAATATCTCTGCAGACATATTAAATGCAGAACATAAATAAGAGAGATTCGTTTAAAGAACTTTTTTTTTTTTTTGTGCTATGATGGCCAATCCTACCTGTAAAATCTTTATCTGTGCAGATAGTCCCGCGATAGGCAGAACAGCAAGCAGATGATGTGGCAATAGAAGACAACGGCACAAACTGAGGATCGAGGAGATGTCGGCGGCTCTACCACAAAGGATTACCACATCCAGCTTATGGAATAGTAAAACACTTGACTGCATAGTGCGCTGCTACTAAAAGTGGGTGAGCCTAATTTAATTGAAGTATATCTAAAGGAAAGTAAAGAAAATCCCCTCTACAGGTGCGACTGAGCGCGTGCACGTTTCCAACGCGTTTGTGCGCGTTGTCTGTAGAGCAGTCCCTTCATTTCAACGGGCTGCTTTATGTGCAAGAAATGCAGAAAAGAAGTCCCTGACCTTTTTCCAAAAAATGTACTGCACCGAACCGCCTGGCGCTGCAGCACCAGGCGGTTTGGCACGTGTCAAAATGCGCTTGCTAAAAGGCGACCTGTTTCTGTGATTGCTGGAAATCCACCTGATTTTGCATATGTTTCCAACATACATAGATGTGAACCTAACAGTTTTCATGGCAAAAAGGGGTTCCCCATTGGATGACGTGGCCTCTGTTACTATTGTGGTGACAACTTGAAATTTTGGATCAATTTCAGTCACGGTGATAAAGGCCACGTACACAAATGTAGCCCGCACGCCTGAAGAAGCTGCTGGATTTGCCCATATAGTGCAGAGGCAGCCAGGCACGTACTATATTAACAGTTCACTCAATCCGGCTCAAAAATCAAAAGTCTAGGGGATGAATTTTCTTTTTTTTTGAGGTTTATTGTTGTAAACTTGAATGGAAGAAGAATAATGAGGGATGGGATACTCCAAAATACCTGAGTGCAAATACCAAGCTGAGGGCACTCCTTTTCTAGAGTGGCAGTGCAATCATTACATTCACAGCTGAAGACCATGAACAACGGGGTATTAGCACAGTTTAAAGTAGAATAGAGCAACCTTAAACCCTTGCAGCTAAGAACCATGAACAATCTTGAACAAGTTCAAGGCTAACTGGAACAGTCTCTATTAGGGTTGCACCGATACCACTTTTTTAAGACCGAGTACAAGTACTGATACTTTTTTCAAGTACTCGCCGATTACCAATACTTTTTTTAATGTCATGTGACAGTAGCACTGGTGGGCACTCATAGATGGCACTGATTTGCAGCACTGATAGGTGGCACTGACTGATGGGCACTGATAGGTGGCACTGACTGATGGGCACTGATAGGGGGCACAGACTGATGGGCACTGATTTGCAGCACTGATTGTTGGCACTGATATGCTGGCACTGACTGATGGGCACTGATATGCTTGCTCTGATAGGTGGCATTTATGGGCACTGATAGGTGGCACTTATGGGCAATTATAGGTGCAACTGATGGGCAGGCAGTGGCAATGAAATGATGAGAGAGATCAATAACAGTCAAACTTCAAAGTTCAAACGTTCTCTAGTATACAAGAGCTGCAATGCCTATCTTGGTACACCCTGCACGCGGCCTCAGTAAGCCAGCAGTTAGAAGGCAGCAGTGGACATTTTGCTACACCCAGCCCATATAGTTAGTGAACTATATGAGCTGGGTGTAACAAGATGCCCACTGCCGCCTTGTGACTGCTGGCTTACTGAGGCCGAGTGCAGGGTGTACCAAGATGGGCGTCTCACTGTTCAACCTCCGATGGAGACCGGGCTGTCATTTCTATTAAGGAATGTGACAGCCTGGGTCACCGATTCTGACGGCTGCATGTGCGACTCACACACCTGCCAGCTTACCTTCCGCTTCTGCCAGCTCAGGAGTCGCTCTCCACTGCCAGGACTCGCTCTCTGCTACACCCACTCACTCCTAGGAGCCGCCTCTTCATACAAAAGGTATCAGGTCAGGCATCGGGAACATTTGTACAAGTACTCGGGCAAATACTCGGTATCGGCACCGATACCAATACTAGTATCAGGCCAGGGCCTCGTGTGCGGGTCTGCGGTATTGAAACAAGGCAAGCTGGGACTGGGACCGTCAGTGCTGTTTAAACTGGAGTGGACTGGAGGGAGCGCTTGGCTTGGAGAGAGATTGTCACTGTGACTCAGGAGGGGACGTGCTGTGTCAGTGAGGTGTCATCATCATCTGTACTGCTGCACACTGCTGTCAGTGTCACTGTGAGAGACAAATTTATGAGTGTGTGCCATCCATTCTAATTTCTTGCCCTCCTGAGTCCTTTCCCTGAGCTACTTACTTACTATATCGAAAATAAAATAAGAAATATGTTTTTTGCCTTATCAACTTTAAATCATATTACTAATTGCATATTGTATTTGTAGCTTAAATACTCTCATTTGCACTTAAAACTGTAATTTTGTAACTTTTGGAAATGTCAGTAAAAACTTGGCTGTGCCAGTAAATGTTGGGTGTTGTGTCAGTAAATCTCAATTTGGTAGGTTGGCAACACTGGCAAATATAAACATATGAATATCATATTAGAAAATATAGAAAACATTTATCATAAATAAAATATATTAGATTGTAAGCTCTTATGAGCAGGGCCCTCTTAACCCTTGTGTATTTTATTGTATTGTAACTGTATAGCTTTCCTTTATATTGTAAAGCACTGCACACACTGTATAATAATAATAATAATAATAATAATAATAATAATAATAATAATAATAATATTAATAAATCGATAGGACCATTTTTAGACACCCAAGATGCAAATGAAGATCTTCCTGGCACTGTTATGCTGATAACGTGGAAATCAAAATCAAAAACACCCAGTGATTAATCCCATAGGAGAGTAAGGAGAGTAGCTAATTTGCTACTAATTTGACATTGCGTGTGTATTATTTATGAGGTGGCTGCCAATGTATCATTAATTATTAGTATTTTATGCTTATTATTTGTGCACAGCATATTCATTTTGTATTTATCACCTTAAGGCATTCTCTGCATTATGGTAAAAAATGCCCCAATACCTGTTCCACCCCTAACCACCTACCCTACCCTACCTCCTTAAATACTTACCTGGCTTCATGTCAGAGGTGTAACTAGAACCTTCAGGGCCCCAGTGCAAGAAACCATGATGGGCCCCCCTTCCATCCGAGCCCCGGGCTTTCAATTTTGGGAGGGTGTCCATAGACATCCTCCCAAAACCGTGCTTCCCGCATGACCCCTGGGACGTGTATCCAGCGCAATCACAGCGGCCCTTTACCATGTGATCAGCTGATCACATGTAAACAGACTTGCCGGTTATCCACAGCCCTTTCCTCCCACGCTGTGTCTGTGTTAGGAAAGGACTGCTGTTAACTGTCAAGAATGTCATAAAATTGTTTACACTGATAATCAGTGCCCCAATCATCAGTGCCATCTATCAGTGCCCATCAGTGCTACCTATCAGTGCCCATCACTTCCACCTACAAGTGTTACCTATCAGTGCTCATTAATGCAGCCTATTAGTGCCCTTCAATTCTGCCTATCAGCACCACCTATCAGTGCTCGTTAATGCCGCCTAACAGCGTCCATCAGTGTCACCTATCAGTACTCTTCAATTCTGCCCATCAAAGCCCCTCAATACTTCCTGAGTTCTGCCTATCAGTGTTCCTCAGTGCCCATCAGTATCACCTATCAGTGCCCATCAATGCCACCTATCAGTGCAGCCTATCAGTGCACATTAGTGCCTCCTATCAGTGCTGCCTATCAGTGCTCATCAATGTGGCCTATCAGTGCTCATCAGTGCCCATCAGTGCCTCCTATCAGTGCCCATAAATGCCTCCTATCAGTGCCCATCAGTGCCTTTTATCAGTGTCCATCAGTGCCTTCTATCAGTGACCATTAGTGCCTTCTATCAGTGCCCATCAGTGCCTTTTATCAGTGCCTTCTATCAGTGCCCATAAATTCCCTCTATCAGTGCCCATCAGTGCCTCTATCAGTGCCCACCAGTGCCTTCTATCAGTGCTCATCAGTGCCTTCTATCAGTGCTCATCAGTGCCATCTATCAGTGCTCATCAGTGCCGTCTATCAGTGCTTATCAGTGCCCATCAGTGCCTTCTATCAGTGCTCATTAGTGCCTTCTATCAGTGCCCATCAGTACCTGCTATCAGTGTTCATCGGTGCCCATCAGTGCCTTCTATCAGTGCTCATCAGTGCCTTCTATCAGTGCTCATCAGTGACTTCTATCAGTGCTCATCAGTGCCTTCTATTAGTGCCCATCAGTGCCTTTTATCGGTGCCTTCTATCAGTGCCCATTAGTGCCTTCTATCAGTGCCCATTAGTGCCTTCTATCAGTGCCAATCAGTGCCTTTTATCAGTGCCTCCTATCAGTGCCCATAAATGTCTCCTATCAGGGCCCATTAGTGCCTTCTATCAGTGCCCATCAGTGCCTTCTATCAGTGCTCATCAGTGCCGTCGATCAGTACTCATCAGTGCCCATCAGTGCCTTCTATCAGTGCTCATCAGTGCCTTCTATCAGTGCCCATCAGTGCCTTCTATCAGTGCTCATGAGTGCCTTCTATCAGTGCCCATCAGTGCCTTCTATCAGTGCTCATCAGTGCCTTCTATCAGTGCCCATCAGTGCCTTCTATCAGTGCTCATCAGTGCCTTCTATCAGTGCCCATCAGTGCCTTCTATCAGTGCCCATCAGTGCCTTCCAACAGTGCTGATCAGTGAATGCTATTCATTTCCATCAGTGCCGTCTGCCTTCTCAGGACAGCACGGCTCTGAGCGGAGATCGTGTGTCATAGAACAATAGCACAGACACACCGGCGGCATTAATGTTCTATTTGCCCGTCCGTCCTCTCTGGCAGTGGATGAGAGAGGACACGCAGCTGATCTCACGGCTCCCCCTTCCCCCCCCCTCCTCTCTCTTGCGTGCTCCGCGGGCAGTCTAGTGTGAAGCTAAGGAGGTCACATTTCCCGCGGAGCACACAAGAGAGAGGAGGTGGGGAGGGGGAGCCGTGAGATCAGCTGTGTGTCCTCTCTCATCCCCTGCCAGAGAGGACGGACGGGAAAATAGAACATTAATGCCGCCCGTGTCTCTGTGCTACTGTTCCATGACACACGATCTCCGCTCAGAGCCGTGTGTGAAGAGCAACCGTGCTGGGCCCCCCCAAGTGGCGGAATGCTGGGCCCAGTCGCAAGTGCGACTGTTGCAACCCTGGTAATTCCACTACTGCTTCATGTCACCACTCCAGCACTGTCTCCAGCTCCAGCAAAGCTCCCTTCACTTTCTGCTCTCACAGAAGAGCCATAGGCTCCTGCTGCTGTCAGTCAAATTCCTCCAAGGAGGGAACGAGGATGTGGCCTAATGGCGCTGGCTTGCTACAGGAGGCACTGGCAGGAGGGAGGAGCAGACAACACCGGTGGAGACAGCCAGTAGAGGGGGTAAGTGACCTTTCTGTGCAATATCATTGCACAGAGCAGGATACCTCTTGTCTATTAAAGTATCACTTTCAGGGGCACTGTTGCAAAATTTCTTTAATGCGGTTCTTCATCTTCACCTTCCTATCCCCTCTTTTTTTGTATGCCCTGCTTACCATGCAGATCCATCGTTGTCTTGCCGAGATCCTCTTCCCAGCTGTCGCTGATGGAGTCCCGTGTCACCGTTTTTGTGGGTGACATCGTTGGGAAGCCCGACTGCTTTCCCATGTTTATCCGGTGGGCCTTCTGATGACGTATTGCTAGACCCACCCCCTCTGCAACTGTGAATGAAACACTAATGCCGCGTACACACGACCGGACTTTCCGTCAGAAAAGGTCAGACGGAAACATTCCATCGGATATTCCAATCGTGTGTGGGCTTCTTCGGACTTTTACTTTCGAAAAATTCTGACGGACCTAGAAATAGAACATATTTTCAATCTTTCCGACGGAATCAATTCCTATCGGGAAAACCGTTCGTCTGTATGCTGTTCCGATGGACCAAAAACGACGCAAGGGCAGCTATTGGCTACTGGCTATTGAACTTCCTTTTTCTAGTCCTGTCGCGTCTAAACGATCGGACTTTGGTGTGATCGTGTGTAGGCAAGTCCGTTTCAGCGGAACTCCATCGGAACTCCGTCGGAAAAACCGTCAGAGTGTATTCTGACAGAAAAAACGGTCGTGTGTACGCGGCATAAGGCCTTCTGGGATATGTGACACACATATCCCAGAAGGCACAGCTGGCACAGTACACATCAATCGCCTAGGCAAATGCCATGTATTGAAGGCAGGACTGAACCCTTTTTCAGAAAAAAAAGGTAGAAAAAATGCTGATATTCAGGAAGTGGAGCAGAAGAGGGGTGGACAGGATGGACTTTTGATCTGAGGGTGAATATCAACTTTTATTACCATAATGGGTCAATAAACATCTGGAGTTTTTTTTTAAGGGTTTTCTGGTCAAGGTGCAGCGTTCCGGTCTTTTCCTCCAAACAGAGTCCCGTAATCTTTTAAGAATTTCCACGTAACAATGTTGGTTGACTGTTGTGCCATGTTCTATGAACTCATAATGAACTGTCCCCTTGTGATCAAAAAAGCACACCAGCATGAGCATACAAGGGTTCTCACTCCATTCACATTTGTATTTGTCCTTTGTGTTTTTGGCTGCCCACTTCTTGCGTCATCGTGGACATCTTCTCTTTAACCACTTAAAGCAGTGGCGGAACTATAGGGGTCGCTGCAGTCGCACTTGCGACTGGGCCCTGCCATTCTGCCGCTGTGGGGGGGCCCAAGACCCGGCATCTCCCCCTGCACCTCTGGCTTGCCGTTTGGAATGCAGTGGGGGGAGGTGGGAGGCAGCAATCGGCAGCTCTATTGTTCCTGTGGGGGATCTCCCTGGAGCTTGTAGTTCTCTCTTCCCAAGTGTCAGGGTTTACAGTGGAGAGAAGAGGGGAGGGGCCCCTGACCCGGGCAGGTATCAGTTTCACTTTCAGTGAGTCGCTCTGCTTGTACACTGCTGCTGATACATGCCCGGGTCAGAGGCCCCTCCACTCTCCACTGTATACACTCAGGAGAAGAACCACAAGCCACATGGGGATTCCCTGCCTGTGGACACCATAGAGCTGCTGATCGCCGCCTACCACCTCCACCAGCCAGGTACATGGGGAACCTCTTGAAGGAGGGGGGGTCAGCAGCAGCAGTCTGGGGACCCTGGGGGGGGGGGGCTCTCTGGCAGGGGCGGACTGATAACTCATGGGGCCCCCGGGCAATAGGAGATTATGGGGCCCCCAGGCAATTGGAGATTATGGGGCCACACAGTATACACACACACAGTATACAATCACACAGTATACACATACATGTACACACAGTATACACAGACAGATGTAAAAAAACACAGATTTATACATACTGGCCCTGGTTTTACTAAGGCTGGCAACCCTGATGGGGCCCCCTAGTGGCCCAGGGCCCTCGGGCAGTGCCCGAGTGGCTCAATGGTCAGTCCTCTGGGGACCCTGATGTAAGGGGGCTCTCTGGGGACCCTGATGTATGGGGGGGCTCTCTGGGGACCCTGATGTAAGGGGGGGTCTCTGGGGACCCTGTTGTAAGGAAAGGGGTCTCTAAGGACCCTGATGTAAGGGGGGGCTCTCTGGGGACCCTGATGTAGGTGGTGGATCCCTGGGGACCCTGATGTAAGTGGGGGATCCGCATTCAGATTTGTAACTATATATATATATATATATATATATATATATATATATGTGCATACACATATATATTATATATATGTGTATGCCCGCCAAAGTGTATGACTTTCCTTACTTAGCTACTATGGGCTCTAGCCCGAGATCTTTTGTGGACCTAGCAATGCCACTGGTGGGGGCTCTTCATGGTTTCTTGCACCGGGGCCCTGAAGATTCTAGTTACGCCTCTGACTTAAAGACCGGAAGGATTTGCCCCCTTAATGATCAGGCAATTTTTTGAGATACGGCGCTGCCTCGCTTTAACTGACAATTGCGCAGTCGTGCGACGTTGTACAAAAAACAAAATTGACATCCTTTTTTTCCCCACAAATAGAGCTTTCTTTTGGTGGTATTTTTATCACCTCTGCCGTTTTTATTTTTTGCGCTATAAACAAAAAATAAGTGACAATTTTGAAAAAAATAGCAATATTTTTTACTTTTTGCTATAATAAATATCCCAATTTTTTTTTTAAAACTAATTTCTTCATCAGTTTAGGCCAATATGTATTCTTCTACATAATTTTGGTAAAAAAAAAATCGCAATAAGCGTATATTGATTGGTTTGTGCAAAAGTATGGCGTCTACAAAATAGAGGATAGATTTATGGCATTTTTATAATTTTTAAAAAAATATTTACTAGTAACGGCGGCGATCAGCATTTTTTAGCGGGACTGCGACATTATGACGGACAGATCGGACACTTTTGACACTTTTTTGGGACCGGTGACATTTATACAGCGATCAGAGCTAAAAATATCCACTGATTACTGTATAAATGTCACTGGCAGGGAAGTGGTTGACACTAGGGGGCGATCAAGGGGAGGAGGAGAGAGATCGCTGTTCCTGATCACTAGGAACAGCAGATCTCTCTCTACTCCCCTGTCAGAATTGGGATCTGTGTGTTTACAGTGACAGATCCCCATTCTGGCTCTCTGTGGAGTGATCACAGCCGCCAGCCACATGCATCGGCTTTAGCGTCGGGCCACGGGTGCCCCCTATCACTCTTAATGTGGCCGACGTACACCTACGGCGATTCGCCCAGGAGAGCCAACCTGGTCGGCAAGCAGTTAAACCACCTATGCCATTCAAAAACATTTGATTTCTTCATGGAATTTCGCCATAGGCCTGTTGGAACAGAGCTAAAGTTTCACCCGCAGTTTTGCCAATTTCCTTGTTTGAATAATTTTATTGAAAGATAACAAGGTAACAAATATAATACAGACTTGCAATTCTGAAACAATTCAAACAGAAGGGTTCATAAGGTAGCATCGGGTCGATAGGGATTCAACCCAAAGGAGACCAATAGACATTTGCAAAGCTAGTCAGAAGTACAATAGATCCTTCTACTTTTTCGTTTCGGCTAGGTGAACCACTATTGCCTCATCAAGTCATGTTAATGTATGTTAGAGAGATTAAGTATACAAATAACATAGGGACATAACTGAGGCCACTTGAGCTGAAGAACGTGTGTAAAACATTGGAGGGGTAGCTGCAGGGCCAGAAAAACGTGAGGCGACTAGAGGGAGCACCACGTACACTCAGGGTCTATGGACTTAGTGGGGTGCCCAACAAACCCTGCTAAAGATAGTGAACTAAGGAGGCAGGTAGTCCAAAATAGGGGAAACCTGTGAAGTATATGGAACAAAGAAGATAAAAAGTGAAATAGTGTCGGAATGTTGAAATGGGAAATGTTAGGAAAGGCTAGAGAAGAGGAAGGGGACCTCAGGGGAGATGAAAACAAGGTGACTCGAGGGGTAACTCAAAAGGTGAGTGCTGATACAAATGTCAAGGGATAGTAGCATTTCATCAAAGTCAACCTATGGTTTCCACAGTTTATCGTGCTTACCCTGTTCAAAACTACTGCCTTGACTTTAGCACGTGTCACGGCTCGAGTGACCGTACCCTTTTGTTTGCAGCCCCTCCAGGAGTGACCTTGCTTTTAGTTTCTAGAACTCTAAGATGAGGAGTTTTCCAGGCCATCGAGATGGTTTGTTTTGTCACAGTAGTAAGGTGCAGGAGAAGTTTAAAATTGGCGCCGGGTCACTTCCAAGGTTTTTTCTATTAAGTAGGGCTGTGGCTGGGTCTACAGGTAAAGGATGATCGAACAGCGTGGTAAGTATTTGAAAGATTTCGATCCAATAGGTTTGGACAATCTGAACTTTTGTTAATTTTTCCAGCTAAATTTGATGTTAGTCCACTGCTCTCAATTCTGTCACTCATTTTCCGCCAACAGCGTAACACACACGTGTTATTTCTTCTACTACTCCATAAAGACTAAGTCAACTGGTCTGCAACCAAGGCGAGTGCAAGTTAGAAAATGTCAGAACATGCTTGAGTGTGATTAGCTGTGTGACTCACCCCCATAGTGCTACTCCGCAGGCATTACGGAAATTAAATTGTCATACCTCATATAGAAAACCACTAGAGCAGGGTTTCTCAACCAGGGTTCCTCCAGAGGTTGCTAGGGGTTCCTTGAGCAAAGAGCAATTTCTGTCTCTCAGATAAGTTTACCCTGACACAGTGGCGTCGCTAGGGGGTGGCTTTTGGGGCTATAGCCCCGAATCTGGGGCCCATAGCCCCGAGTCTCTGCAGGGGTCCCAAAAGGGGAGGGGAGGGGAGGCTCTCTTGGGACCCTGATGTAAGTGGGGGGGCTCTCTGGGGACCCTGATGCAAGGGGGAGGCTCTCTGGGGACCCTGATTTTAAGGGGAAGGCTCTCTGGGGACCCTGATTTAAAGGGGGAGGCTCTCTGGGGACCCTGATTTTAAGGGGGAGGCTCTCTGGGGACCCTAATGTAAGGGGGAGGCTCTCTGGGGAGCCTAATGTAAGGGGGGGCTCTCTGGGGACTCTGATGTAAGGAGGAGGCTCTCTGGGGACCCTGATGTAAGGGGGGGCTCTCTGGGGACCCTGATTTTAAGGGGGAGGCTCTCTGGGGACCCTAATGTAAGGGGGGCTCTCTGAGGACCCTGATACAAGGGGGAGGCTCTCTGGGGACCCTGATGTAAGTGGGGGGCTCTCTAGGGATATACACACACACACACGTATATTACTGTATATACATGTGTATGCCCGCCCAAACGTATGACTTTCTTTACTACGCTGCTATGGGCTCTAGCCCCAGATCTTTTGTAGGCCTAGCAACGCCCCTGCCCTGACACCATTGATCTTTTTAGCTATCTGTAAGGGGGTAATTCTTCCCAATGACTACAAGCGTAAGGAGCATTCTTCCCTCCGACCACCACACTAATGTATCATGGGTTGTAGATATAGTATTTTTCAGCAGGGGTACCCTGAGGCTAAGTTATATCAAGGGTTCCTCTGGGTTAAAAAGGTTGAGAAAGGTTGCGCTAGAGTGATTCCCCATTAGTCTGTATGATATTATCAAAATAAGGACCAGCAAGGAAGTAAAAATGTGGACATCACGTCAAAAACGGCTTTCAGGTAATTGTTACAAAAAAATCCACAAAACTGTCCACTTTCTCGAAAATACACTTCATTTTCCTTTTAACCATGTAACATCATCTTGGCATATGCCAGATCAAATCTACTGGATAATCCACATTGACCCGCTATCTACTGTTTCCAACAGTGCACCTTGTATGATAAGCCTGTATAGATCAGTCCAGAATAAATTTAATACACAATGTTACAGACATGACGTCTGAAGGGCCACATAAGGCTAAGCTGTAAGGAATATCGGGACTCCGCTAAAGCGTAACGTTGTTTTCATTACTTTGTGTTTGTTCATTTTTAGAATGACCAAGATGTCTCCTCAATTTTCCAAAAGCACAACATCGCATGCGTTATTTGTTCATTTTTATGATCGAAAATAAAGTTTTCTCGAACAGTTTAATCACACGGATCACTTGGATTTACCACATGCAAGTTATGTTATCGATTTTTTCAGTATTGTGTTAGATGCAATTCAGAAAAATTATCACACATGGTTTTTTTTGCTCTCCATAATAGTTGTAGCTGCTGGCTGGCATTACAGTAGGTCCAAAGAGGTCCAATAAAATCTTATCTAAACTTTAATATGTTAATGTAATTTAAAAAGTGGTTTTCAAACTTTTTTTAAATCTGAGGCTTTTGTAATGACGATCTTTGTCAGGGTTGCTCACATTGAGAGCCTCTGCGGGGGTTTCCAGGTTGTTGGTTGCCTGACCAGTGTTGGAAATATTGGTGAAAGGAATTCTAAAATTTCAGTGAGTAAATATAACTAATATGTTTAATATATATAAAACTGATGATCCTATTGTATTCTTTGATGGGATATTGTCTTTATATTGTATGGATTAAAGATATGTTTATGTATATGATTATTATTCTAGACCAGCAGTCTCCAAACTGCGACCAGGGGGCCAGATGCGACCCTTTGTTCACCTTTATCTGGCCCTTCAGGCACTATTCTGTCTAATGACACCAACAATGGGGGCATAATTCTTGCCACTGACACCAACAGTGGGGCACTATTTCTCCCACTGATACCAATGATGGGCAACATTCCACCCACTGACACCAAAAATGAGACACTATTCCTCCCACTGACACCAATGATGGGACACTATTCCTCCCACTGTCACCAATCATGGGACACTATTCCTCCCACTGTCACCAATCATGGGACACTATTCTTCCCACTGACACCATTGATGGGACACTATTCCTCCAACTGACACCAATGATGGGACACTATTCCTCCCACTGTCACCAATCATGGGACACTATTCCTCCCACTGACACCAATGATGGGACATTATTCCTCCCACTGACACCAATGATGGGACACTATTCCTCCAACTGACATCAATCATGGGACACTATTCCTCCCACTGTCACCAATCATGGGACACTATTCATCCCACTGACACCATTGATGGGACACTATTCCTCCAACTGACACCAATGATGGGACACTATTCCTCCCACTGTCACCAATCATGGGACACTATTCCTCCCACTGACACCAATGATGGGACATTATTCCTCCCACTGACACCAATGATGGGACACTATTCCTCCAACTGACACCAATGATGGGACACTATTCCTCCCACTGTCACCAATCATGGGACACTATTCCTTCCACTGACA
The DNA here is from genome assembly GCA_037952835.1 of Lithobates septentrionalis. Classification (NCBI taxonomy): domain Eukaryota; kingdom Metazoa; phylum Chordata; class Amphibia; order Anura; family Ranidae; genus Lithobates; species Lithobates septentrionalis. Next base: position 1,210,317 of record JBBDGP010001041.1, read on the forward strand.
CCAATGATGGGACATTATTCCTCCCACTGACACCAATGATGGGACACTATTCCTCCCACTTACACCAATTATGGGACACTATTCTTCCCACTGACACCATTGATGGGACACTATTCCTCCCATTGACACCAATGATGGGACATTATTCATCCCACTGACACCAATGATAAAACATTATTCCTCCCGCTGACACCAATGATGGGACACTATTCCCCCCACTGACACCAATATTGGGACACTATTCCTTCCACTGACACAATAATTGGCACTATTCCGCCCACTGACACCAATGATGGGACACTATTCCTCCAACTGATTGGCCTCCAAATGATTGGCCTGGATCATTGTTCACCTTTTTCTGGTCCTTGTGGCACTATTCCTTCTATTGACACCAACAATGGGGACATAATTCTTGCCACTGACACCAACAGTGGGGCACTATTCCTCCCACTGACAGCAATGATGGGACACTACACTTCCCACTGACACCGATGACGGGACACTATTCCTTCAAGAAACACAATGATGGGACATTATTCCTCCCACTGACACCAATGATGGGACTGTATTCCTTCCACTGACACAATGATTGGCACTATTCCGCACACTGACACCAACAATGAGACACTATTTCTTCCACTGACACGAATGATCGGACACTTTTCTTCCCACTGACACAAAAATGGGACACTATTCCTTCAACTGACACAAGAATGGGCACTATTCCCATTGCTGACACCAACGATGGGACACTATTCCTTCTACTGACACCAATGATGGGACACTATTCGTTCCACTGACACCAATGATGGGACACTATTCCTCCCACTGACACAAATGATGGACACTAGTCTTCCCAATGGCACCAAAGATGGGACACTATTCCTTCAACTGACACCAATGATGGGACGCTATTCCTCCCACTGACACCAATAATGAGACACTATTCCTTCCCACTGACACAAATGATGGGGCACTATTCCTCCCACTGACACAAAAGATGGGGCACTATTCCTCCCACTGACACCAATGATGAGGCTCTATTCTGCCCACTAAAGAGATGGCATTCAGATAAAACCGGGGGTTATTCCCGCGCTACCAGATGGGGAAAAAAGATCACGTATTAAAAAAATAAGCTTAATTTTTTGAACTGTATGACCCGTATATGGCCGGCCAGCTGCAAACACCGAATATAGGGCTCAAACATAAACCCAGACCATGTAAGGAGAAAGAAAAAAGGGGGGGAGGTGGTGGTGCTGCGCTATCCGAAGGGTCTTATGGTATATAGATAATCCTTAGTGATCAGTGTGATTATGGTCAATATCCAAAATAATAACCGATATGTGCAAATAAATCAAACAGTGGAAAATAAACCAATTCAGTGTATAAAAATTGAATACAATCCTATAATGCAATCAATATAATGTGTTCGTGCTCTTGTGCCTTATAAAATATAGGAGTATTCAGAGCTAATAAATATGCTGAGGTGCACAAATAATATAATATTACCACACAGGAATCTAGGTGTCAGAATAAATTCAGAAGAAACGCATGGTCTCCTGATCCTGGTGTTGCAACCAGTGCAACAGTGCAAAAAACGTAGTATAAAGTGATCACGTGAATAAATAAATAAATAATTAATCCAAAGGTTGCTGGTGTCTTAATAAATACAATAATAGGTCCTTATGGTATCCAAAACAAGTCCGTGCAGTCTATATAAAAAAATGGGTCAATGGTGCACAGGGAAAACAGTGCTCAAACACAGCAGAAACAATGACAGTGAGGTGATGCTATGTAAATAAACCACTCTGTGTCCTCTTCATGCAGCATGCACTAGTGTGGGTAATAGCCCCTTACCTAGCGGTGCTAGGTCAACCGCATGTAGGATATAGGATCTCGGGGTCCGGGGTCTCTCCTGCGTCTCTATGTCCTGGTCTGTTGGCTCTGCAGGGTCCTATTGGGGGCCGGGTGTTATCTGGTTGCGGTCCTGATTAGGGTCCCAGGTTACTGCAACTCCTAGCTTCTCCTCCAAATCTCCAATGTATGAAAGATATAGGACAAAGTACCCCAATAGTGTAGTAGGTTTTTTTGTAAGGGTCACTTTATTCACATATAAATAGCACAAAGGTACTCACATTACTCACATAAAGCAGTTTTTTTTCCCAGCGTTGTATCCTACGAGCCGCGAACTCGCAAAGACATTCAGCTGAGATAAGGGAGATAGAAAGCAAGCCTATTCCGTCCCTACGCGTGACGTCACGACCACGTGACTTCTTCAGGGGATGTAAGAAATAGGCTAATTTAGGTCTTAAATAGTCTCTACTATAGACATCAATGGGCGGCCATTTTCTTGTAGCCGCGCCGGCCATTGCTTGGTTTTCGATGTGCGCGGCCATTTTGTTGGTTGGTGACAGATATTCTCAAAGTATTTAGAGGGAGGAGGCCAAATGCTTGTGTGTATCTATGGTGATGAAAACAAATAGAAAACGCCAGACTCTTTTCTATTTCAGGGGCGGCGAGTTCTATAGTAGCAAACGCTGCAGCGAGTGTTAGACCTGCTGACATGTAGTGAGCTCATTGTGGAATGCTGTTGTTAATGGCATTATAAAAATAAATGTATGTATAAGTAAAAAAGTGTAAAAACATTAATAAAATGAGTGAAATAAAAAGATGGTTTTATTATTATTGTAAAAGCTAAAAACCTATTAAAACTGCTATAAAAATCTCGATAATACTAAAAAATTCCCTGCAGGGGGAGAGACGAATATTTCTCTGTACACTTTTGTAGGCTTAAAACAGAGGGGGTGTTTTTTTCATTCTCAGTATAGAATCTAAAAATATACAAATGGGAAAAAACAACCGATGGTGTTTGTTGGGTAGGTTCGCTACTTGGCGGGTGGGTCGTGGAATAGGCTTATTTCCTTTCTCCCATGGATAACATCCCTGCGTGGATGGGACAGGGGGTGAGAGGGTGCTGGGTTTAGGGGAGGGGGAGAGGGAAAGGGGGAGGGGGGGGGTGGGTATAGAGGGGAACAGGGAGGCCTCCATGGGGAACCTATATCAATAATGGATTGGATGGACCAGGTTGTGGAAGGTAAACTATCCTGCACACTGTTCAATAAAGATCGCATAAAAACGCATGAAAAAGAACCGCAACAAGAAAATCGCATTGTAGGTTAACTTCAGGGATCGCATTAGAGGGGCATAATGAGTATATATATTGGATGGGCCAAGTTGTGAAAAGTAGACTATCTTGCATGCTGTTCGATACAAATCGCATAAAAACCGCATGAGAGAGAACCGCATACAAAGTCGCATTTGTAAGTTAACTTCAGAGATCACATTAAAAGTCGCTTAAAAAACAGTTCAAATCGAACTCAATGTTCAGACCTCTAGGGGCAAAAGTGTCTAAGGTATATATCAGTTTGGATTCAAGCTGGCTGAGGGTTCTTACTTTGTGACTTCCTCGCCAGTGTCTCTTATATGGTTCAATTCCCCAAAATTTTAATTGTGTGGGGTCTTTGTTGTGACACATCAGGAAATGCTTGGATACACTGTGTTTGTCATACCCCTTTAGGATATTATTTACGTGTTCCTTAATTCTGACTTTAAGGGGTCTTTTTGTGCGACCTATGTATTGTAGGCCGCAGCTACATTCTAAGGCGTATACTGCTCCCTCCGTGTTACAGCAGATGAAATCTTTGATCTCATATGTCTCTCCAGTACTATTTGATACAAAGTGAACTTTCTTTTCATTCGGGCGCTTAGTTTTTAGGCAAGCGTAACACCTTTTACAGGGGAAAAAGCCATTCCGTGTGAAGAAGGACATCGTTTTCTTTGGGGGGTCTATCACATTTTTTACAATTTTGTCTTTTAGAGTGGGTGCTTTCTTATATATAAATCTGGGATTACGAGGGAGTTTGTCTTGTAGATCTTTGTCTGCCAGAAGTATATGCCAGTGTTTCTTTATAATCTTCTCTATTCTTTTATGTTGAACATTAAAATCCAAAATCAGTGGTACTAGCATAGGTTCTGTTTCTTTTCTGGTTTTATCTCTGATGAGATCATTTCGGTCCATCTCTTTTACTTCTAAAATCTTGTTTTTTATAAATTGTTGGTCATATCCTTTATTAATGAATTTCTGTGCGATATGCTCAGCTTGTTTGAGGTAGGTGTTTGGATGGGTGCAGTTTCGTCTGATTCTCATGAGTTGACCTTTGGGGATGTTGAACAACCAACTCCTGTGGTGGCAGCTGTCCCTCGGCAGGTAGCTGTTTCTGTCCACATTTTTAAAATGCGTGCTGGATGATAATTTGCCGTCTTCTTGTGTGATGTCTAGATCTAGAAATGTCACCTTATTTTCGCTGATTTCCCAGGTTAATTTAATATTCCGATCGTTTATATTGAGGTTCTCTAAGAAGCGGGTAAGTTGATCTCTTTCGCCTTTCCAGAGTATAAAAATGTCATCGATGTACCTCTTGTAAATGGCTGATATATACCTTAGACACTTTTGCCCCTAGAGGTCTGAACATTGAGTTCGATTTGAACTGTTTTTTAAGCGACTTTTAATGTGATCTCTGAAGTTAACTTACAAATGCGACTTTGTATGCGGTTCTCTCTCATGCGGTTTTTATGCGATTTGTATCGAACAGCATGCAAGATAGTCTACTTTTCACAACTTGGCCCATCCAATATATATACTCATTATGCCCCTCTAATGCGATCCCTGAAGTTAACCTACAATGCGATTTTCTTGTTGCGGTTCTTTTTCATGCGTTTTTATGCGATCTTTATTGAACAGTGTGCAGGATAGTTTACCTTCCACAACCTGGTCCATCCAATCCATTATTGATATAGGTTCCCCATGGAGGCCTCCCTGTTCCCCTCTATACCCACCCCCCCCCCCTCCCCCTTTCCCTCTCCCCCTCCCCTAAACCCAGCACCCTCTCACCCCCTGTCCCATCCACGCAGGGATGTTATCCATGGGAGAAAGGAAATAAGCCTATTCCACGACCCACCCGCCAAGTAGCGAACCTACCCAACAAACACCATCGGTTGTTTTTTCCCATTTGTATATTTTTAGATTCTATACTGAGAATGAAAAAAACACCCCCTCTGTTTTAAGCCTACAAAAGTGTACAGAGAAATATTCGTCTCTCCCCCTGCAGGGAATTTTTTAGTATTATCGAGATTTTTATAGCAGTTTTAATAGGTTTTTAGCTTTTACAATAATAATAAAACCATCTTTTTATTTCACTCATTTTATTAATGTTTTTACACTTTTTTACTTATACATACATTTATTTTTATAATGCCATTAACAACAGCATTCCACAATGAGCTCACTACATGTCAGCAGGTCTAACACTCGCTGCAGCGTTTGCTACTATAGAACTCGCCGCCCCTGAAATAGAAAAGAGTCTGGCGTTTTCTATTTGTTTTCATCACCATAGATACACACAAGCATTTGGCCTCCTCCCTCTAAATACTTTGAGAATATCTGTCACCAACCAACAAAATGGCCGCGCACATCGAAAACCAAGCAATGGCCGGCGCGGCTACAAGAAAATGGCCGCCCATTGATGTCTATAGTAGAGACTATTTAAGACCTAAATTAGCCTATTTCTTACATCCCCTGAAGAAGTCACGTGGTCGTGACGTCACGCGTAGGGACGGAATAGGCTTGCTTTCTATCTCCCTTATCTCAGCTGAATGTCTTTGCGAGTTCGCGGCTCGTAGGATACAACGCTGGGAAAAAAAAACTGCTTTATGTGAGTAATGTGAGTACCTTTGTGCTATTTATATGTGAATAAAGTGACCCTTACAAAAAAACCTACTACACTATTGGGGTACTTTGTCCTATATCTTTCATACATTGGAGATTTGGAGGAGAAGCTAGGAGTTGCAGTAACCTGGGACCCTAATCAGGACCGCAACCAGATAACACCCGGCCCCCAATAGGACCCTGCAGAGCCAACAGACCAGGACATAGAGACGCAGGAGAGACCCCGGACCCCGAGATCCTATATCCTACATGCGGTTGACCTAGCACCGCTAGGTAAGGGGCTATTACCCACACTAGTGCATGCTGCATGAAGAGGACACAGAGTGGTTTATTTACATAGCATCACCTCACTGTCATTGTTTCTGCTGTGTTTGAGCACTGTTTTCCCTGTGCACCATTGACCCATTTTTTTATATAGACTGCACGGACTTGTTTTGGATACCATAAGGACCTATTATTGTATTTATTAAGACACCAGCAACCTTTGGATTAATTATTTATTTATTTATTCACGTGATCACTTTATACTACGTTTTTTGCACTGTTGCACTGGTTGCAACACCAGGATCAGGAGACCATGCGTTTCTTCTGAATTTATTCTGACACCTAGATTCCTGTGTGGTAATATTATATTATTTGTGCACCTCAGCATATTTATTAGCTCTGAATACTCCTATATTTTATAAGGCACAAGAGCACGAACACATTATATTGATTGCATTATAGGATTGTATTCAATTTTTATACACTGAATTGGTTTATTTTCCACTGTTTGATTTATTTGCACATATCGGTTATTATTTTGGATATTGACCATAATCACACTGATCACTAAAGAGATGGCATTGTTTACTCCAACTGACACAGGACATTTTCTACTCCAATTGGTCACAGTCTGGCCCTCCTAAAGTCTGAAGGACAGTAAACTGCCCGCCTGTTTAGAAAGTTTGGAGACCCCTGTGCTAGACTTTCCCCTTGGAGTCCTCCTGAGGAAACAGTCAATGCCGCAAAATGAATTGAGGCATCAACAAGGTGGTCTTAGGACTCGCTTTATGTATTGAATACTGTATGTGATATGGACTAAAACATATGGGAGTCCATTGCGTATGGAATTTTAGATTTTATTATTGTTGTATTTTAAGTAAGAATGTACATCTATATTGTTTTTTAATTGTATGTAAATAAAGAATCTAAAAAGATTTTAACTGTGAGTCCATCCAGCACCTGAAAAGTCCAAATTGTCTTTCTTTTGTCATTCTTTCTGTCAGGGATGAAAAACTGTCTACCAATTGTCCTCCTATGTTGTCACCTTGTCACATGTGTCCCTGCTAGAGAATACCTACGGCTGTGCCAGGACATGTTATGCAGGTATGGTCCACCATTGTCACTATGAAAAATCTGGTCCTGAACAATGATGTAGAGCCGATGCTGAAGTGAGTGCATGTAGACAGGAAGTGGTTGAAAGAGGCTGGAGGAGATCAGCATCACTGAGATGGAAAAAAAGGAAGGACGGGTGAAAAGGAGTATTTTCTAGAGAAAAAATACATGGTAACACAGCAACCTAACTGTCATCCAGTTAGGTCAGTGGTCTCCAAACTGTGGCCTGAGGGCCAGATGTGGCTTGCCTTTATCTGGCCCTTGAAGCACCAATCCACCAACTGACACCAACGATGGGGCACCTTTTTCCGTAGTAACACCATCAATGGGGCACTATTCCTCCCATTGATACCAACTGAGGGGTTCCATTAAAACCAACAATGAGGCACTGATGCCTGGGGCATTTTCTACTCCAACGGGCCACAGTCTGTCCCCTCTAAAGCATGAAGGACGGTAAACTGGCCCTATGCTTAGAAAGCCTGGAGTTAGGTTATGGATCTACTTTAACAAATTCAACCCTCACATCAGTATACTGCCTATGGATCAGAGCAATTTTTATATTTTTGTTGCACTTTTTAGTTGGCAATAATTTTATTACTACTTAACTCCTTTCTGCTGGCCCTTGCACATATATGCAGCCTCTCGGCAGGTGGACCTTAACGCAGACAGGCCGCATATATGCATACCTAAAGATAAACAGAGCTGTGCCAAGAACACGTGTCCTGCATCGCACATCTCTTCTGCAATAAAGAGCTTGCCGGTTCCCAGTTTTTACTTTTTTGCCCTTAGTTTAAATTTAACTGCTTCCTGCAAGCCGTATTGTAAATATGACCTCTTCCCATTCTTGTCCATCAGTGCCCATCAGTGCAGCATATCAGTGCCCATCAGTGCTGCATATCAGTGCTGCCTATCAGTGCTCATCAGTGCTAAACATCAGTGCCCATCAGTACTGAATATCAGTGCCTATCATTGCTGCATATCAGTGCCCATCAGTGCCACCTATCAGCGCCCATCAACGCTGTCTTAACAGTGAAGCCTCATCAGTTCCTCTTCATCAGTGCCCATTAGTGCAGATTATCAGTGTCCATTAGTGCCACCTCATCTGTGCCCATTAGTGCTGCCTCATCAGTGCCCATCAGTGCTGCCTCATCAGTGCCCATTAGTGCTGCCTCATCAGTGCAGCCTCATCAGTGCCCATCAGTGCAGCCTCATCAATTCATCCTCATCAGTGTCCATTAATGCAACCTTATCAGTGCTTATCAGAGCTGCCTCATCAGTGCCCATCAGTACAACCTCATCAGTGCAACCTCATCAGTGCCCATCAGTGAAGAAGAAAATTTCTTATTTGCTAAATTTTACAACAGAAACTGAGAAAAGGGTTTTTTTTCAAAATTTTTGGTCTTTTTTCGTTTGTTTAGCAAAAAATAAAAACCCCAGTGGTGATTAAATATCACCATAAGAAAGCTCTATCTGTCTCAAAAAAATGCTAAAAAGTTAATTTGGGTACAGTGTTGCATGACAGCACAATTGTCATTCAATGTGCGACAGCGCTGAAAGCTGAAAACTGGCCTGGGCAGGAAGAGGGTGAAAGCGCCCGGTATTGAAGTGGTTAAACTTCAGAGGTTCTACAATAATTGATCGCTAACACAGTACAATACTCTATCACTGCTATGATGTCTTGTAAGAAACAAAAGTTTTTCTAATCTCCTCTGTGTCACTAGAGTCCCACAGGTGACATTGCTTTGAGTCACCACCCCCTCTGTACTCATTCAGTCAGAAAGAGAGACAGGTATTACGCCCTAGAAGGATCCCTATGTGACTTCCACACAGCAAAGCCATCATTAAAACCTCCCAGATTTGTCTGTGCTCTGACATTTGTTGATACGCAAGACGACAGTCTGACATAACTTTGGATGCAGAACACAAATATTCGCATTTTCTTTTCAGTTCTCATGTAGGCGGACTGATAGGACAGGGATACAGACATTGAGGAGGAATACCATAGACTTCAGCTGTATCTGAACATTATGGCAGCCAAAGACTGTGTAAGCCACAGCAAATAATAGGAACTGCAGATGATATTTGGTGAGTAAACATTCAAATTGGATTGGTGGCTGAGAACAATGAATGGAAACTCAAAAACATCTTGCAATATGAAATTTTGCATGGATAAGTAGTCAAAAATGTCACAAAGTCCATGTCAGAGACTGGTGGCAACTATACAAAATACCTTCGAGAAGTAATTTTCGCTAAAGAGGGTATCTGAGGCCAGAGGTGTACTTACTTTTTCCACAGTACAGCATTACATCTATTCGTATTTTTGTTAGATTATTAAAAATAAAATTTTTTGTGTTTTTATTTAAGTATCACCTTTGACTGTAGGCACTTTTTGAATGACGGTCTAATGTTTGCCTATTCAAATTCAAATTAACACTTTCTAGGGGGGGGGGGGGGGGTAAATATGTAAGAAAACTCCTGCACTGTTACTTAAGTGAGCAAAATAAAGAAGAAATATGAATACAAGTAAAACGTTAAATTGGTAATATATTGTAAAGGAATTCTTAATGTGTCCAGTGTCTTTGTGGAACTGCTGCTTACCACTCTTATACCACGTACACACGGGCGGACATTCCGACAACAAAATCCTGGATTTATTTTTAACGGATGTTGGCTCAAACTTGTCTTGCATACACACGGTCACACAAATGTTGTCGGAAATTCCGAATGTCAAGAACGCGGTGACATACAAAACGTATGACGAGTCAAGAAAAATTACGTTCAATAGCCAGTGCAGCTCTTCTGCTTGATTCCGAACATGCATGGAATTTTGTGCGTCGGAATTGTGTACACACGATTGGAATTTCCGACAACGCATTTTGTTGTCGGAAAATTTGAGATCCAGCTCTCAAATTTTTGTTGTCGGAAATTCCGACAGCAAATGTCCGATGGAGCCTACACACGGTCGGAATTTCTGACAACAAGCTCACATCGAACATTTGTTGTTGGAAAATCCGACCGTGTGTACGGGGCATATGTGTCCTCCTACACTAACCACCAAAGACTATAGACAAATAAATGGTACGCTGTTCCTTTAAATAAATCCAACAAACTTTATAAAAACAAATTCTCATGTGCTCCTCTATCTATACCAAGTACAAATAATATCATATAAAGGAGAGATCTGGGGAATTGGCGCTGCCCTATTAACAGTGTATATTACTTAAAAGTCAAAAAAATAAATAAAAATAAGTGACAAAAAGTGTATATAAGAGGAAAGGACTTGATGTGTGTCCCTTAGGTGAATGTACCCCTACGCATGTGCAAAAATACAAAATTAATAAAATTAAGTGAAAAATTATATATAGTATATGACCCTTTAAGGTGAACGTGCAATTCCTCTGTGTTGTGTATGTGAATGATCCAATAAGTGGGTTGGGTTTACACTTGCCCAACCTCCATTGTAAACCTTTGCATTTGCAACAATCCAAAAAAAAAAATTTTTAAATTAGTGTGTAGCCTCCTTTTGAAATTATTGGGGTCCGTTAAAAAGCACACTGTTTGGGGGCTAACAGCATCCGTATAAGGTTACCACATATCCCCAATTTATATAGTGACTGAAGTGTACTGTGTGTAAAAAAGAAAAAAATGCTAAAAACTCTATATTACAGTATATTAGACTTCCTCAAAATTCATATATAAAAATAGGAATCCAAACAGTTAACAGTCAGATTAAAAACAGCGTATATGAATGCAGCATCTGTAAAAAAGTCCCTGTGATGGACCCAGGCAAAAATAAAATGTCTTATTTGCAGAGACAGGAATATTAAGAACATCAGGATCGGTTGACATGCATTTAAAAATGCCCAAGGGGTAATAAGAGGTGACTTCCGTGCATGTAGAAGCTGGTGACTCCAAGTGCTCCCCCCCGTGCTCCCCCACTCACCAGAATCCGTCACCCCCTAGGGGGTACTAGGCAGAGGAGTGGGTGTCTTTGGGTAGCTGCCTCTGATGGATGTCCCTCTTAGGCTTCACTGCTCCGTGAGGTTCCTCCGTTGATCCGGTTATAAGGGTCCCCTTATAATGATCCAGGCCCGGGTACCTCCACTATTATCCACCTCCGTACTGCTAGATCCTCCTCACGCAAAGAAATAGACAGGGGGCTTGCATAGTGAAGTACGTCCAGTTTATTTGACAAGTTAAAAGTTAAAAAAAGCGTTACAAACACGGCTGTAAGCTAAGGATGGGATCGGGAAGCAAATCCGAGCATGCGTCCCACCTTGCATTCCAGCCGGCTCTTCCGGGTATGACGTGTGAGCGTGACTCCGTCTTACGCGTTTCGTCATCAGACGTTGTCAAAGACCAACGTCTGATGACGAAACGCGTAAGGCAGAGTCACGCTCACAAGTCATACCCGGAAGAGCCGGCTGGAACGCAAGGTGGGACGCATGCTCGGATTTGCTTCCCGATCCCATCCTTAGCTTACAGCCGTGTTTGTAACGCTTTTTTGAACTTTTAACTTGTCAAATATTCCTGTCTCTGCAAATAAGACATTTTATTTTTGCCTGGGTCCATTACAGGGACTTTTTTACAGATGCTGCATTCATATACGCTGTTTTTAATCTGACTGTTAACTGTTTGGATTCCTATTTTTATATATGAATTTTGAGGAAGTCTAATATACTGTAATATAGAGTTTTTAGCATTTTTTTCTTTTTTACACACAGTACACTTCAGTCACTATATAAATTGGGGATATGTGGTAACCTTATACGGATGCTGTTAGCCCCCAATCAGTGTGCTTTTTCACGGACCCCAATAATTTCAAAAGGAGGCTACACACTAATTTAAAAAAAAAATTTTTTGGATTGTTGCAAATGCAAAGGTTTACAATGGAGGTTGGGCAAGTGTAAACCCAACCCACTTATTGGATCATTCACATACACAACACAGAGGAATTGCACGTTCACGTTAAAGGGTCATATACTATATATAAGTTTTCACTTAATTTTATTAATTTTGTATTTTTGCACAATGCGTAGGGGTACATTCACCTAAGGGACACACATCAAGTCCTTTCCTCTTATATACACTTTTTGTCACTTATTTTTATTTATTTTTTTGACCTTTAAGTAATATACACTGTTAATAGGGCAGCACCAATTCCCCAGATCTCTCCTTTATATACTTCCAATTAACTCCTATTAGGAATTAATTAAGGGGAGGCTGCAGCCCTTCTAATTACTTTCCTAAGCGCGGACTTCTAATCAAGTATCCAAATAATATCATGTTAAATAAGACACAACCATTAAATAAAAACAAAAAGCTCAAAGAGTGGTTCTATCTGGAAGCTCAGTCATTATGGAGTGAACTGGAGCACCACTCCATTCCATACAGAAACATAAAACTCTGGCTCTGCAGCCTCCATCCGAAAAATATGCTCCCTACTCATCTCTCCCACACCATAATACCATCCTCTAATGTTTGGCGTAAGTTTATTTCGGCAACAAATCTTCACCCATTAAGTTGTGAATAAAGTGCAGCGCTAAGGTTGCAAAAAAGCTAATTTGCATAAATTATATACATGTGACTTAAACATAAATATATCAAATAAACAGAGATTCATACATGGTGAAATGTGAATCAACCAAAGAAAAAGGGGAAAAAGAAAAACAAATCTTCATCCATTAAGTTACCTACTGTATATCTATATTACAATTACTAATTTCTGATCTAAACCTTCGTTTATGGCCAAGACAAACCTCTTTTTCCCTTGACGACCTACTCCTAAAAGGTGAGCTGAAACCCTTCCACCAACTACGGTCGGACGTAAATCTACCACCAGAGACCCTCTATTAATACATACAAATTGCCCATTGCCTCCAACATAATCCTCGCCTCTTCACCCCTATCCCCAACCAAGCCCTTATATTTTATTCACCCAACGCCAAATCTCGACGTTCTACAGTTTTCTCCAAGAAAAATTGATCTTTCAGCACTCACGTCCGTTTCACGAATGGGTATGGGACCTAGTTCAAACATACTCTACCCACCAATGAAAAAAAAGCCCTTCTTTCCATCTACAAAGCTACCAGATGTACCTCACTCTGAGAATTAACACAGACAGAGCATAACCCAACAAAGATATCCAACCCCACTCAAAATAGCTACCTTCGCCAAACACACATCATCTGAATGTTGGAGAATCTGCAGAGCCAATGGCTCATTATTCCATATTCTGTGGAGATGTCCACTCCTGACCTCCTTTTGGTCAGAGGTGTGCTCCTTGATTACACAGATTACACATGTATCAATTACCCCATCACCTGATCTGGCACTCCTAAATCTCACTATAGACACCATACCCCAACATTATCATAAAGTATTAACTCATATCCCTTTAGCTGCTAGACAGAACATCACAAAACTCTGGAAGACACCTAATCCACCATCAGTGTCATGTGTCTTTAAACAGGTCAAAGACCACTTCACATATGAAACAATTCTGGTGGCAGATAGACGTACTCTGCTCAAACAATCTCGAACATGGGAACTCTGGTCCTCATGGTATAAATCCTACATGCATTGTTGACTACAATGGTAAATCTATAGGTGTATAGTGCATTTCCTGCCATTATTCTCCTTCTTATTTGCTTTGTTCTTTCTATTCTTTCTCCCATTTCCCTCCTTACTGCTCTGCTTTCTTGCCTCTTTTAGAAGCAAGGCTCAGAACAGAGGGCGATACTCCCTAACGAGACCAACTCGCTCATTGCAAAGCAGTTCTAAGGTGTATAATGTACACTTTTCCTATGTGTATGCTCAATACGGTGACTTATTAACCTGTTCTAGTTTGTTATGCATAGTTTTGAATCCTGCCCTTTGATGTTTATGTAGCTTACCTTTGTGAGGGACATTGTACGTTTGTACCTTTGTACCTTTTGTACTTTTGTACTTTATGTACCTTTTTTTATTATGCGAAGTACCTACTGTGTTTATGCATCTTATGCCGTACACACGGCCGGACTTGCCAACGGGCTAAACTCCGTCAGCATTTCCGTCGGAAAGATTTAGAACATGTTCTATATCTTAGTCCGTCGGAAATGCCAACAGAAAAAGTCAGATGGGGCATACACACGGTCGGAATGTCTGACCGAAAGCTCCCATCTGACTTTTTCTGTCGGGAAGTCTGGCTGTGTGTATGCGGCATTACTAAACCTTAATAAAAAGTATTGAAAATACTTTGAATTTGTTTTTTTTTTATTTGAAAGTGCTTTGAATTTTTTTCCATTGTGATGAAATAGAAGCGGGATTACACTATGTTCTTGCATGGTGGCTAGCACATTTCAGAGGAGAAGGAGAGAAGGTTGTTCATTTCTGATGTGTGCACAGGAGGTCTGGTACACTTGAGGTTGGAGAGATAGTCATGGAAGTCATCCTTGGACAAGGGGAAAGAGCACTCATTGACCCACTTATTAAACCAAGGGGTCAAATCCTTCCGGTAAGTGAGAGAGGTGAAGGGCACAAACTGTGGATATGGCATGTTAGGTGGGAAGCAGCCTTGGAGCAAGAGTCCCATGGCCTTCACGACTACTGTGGCCACTGTTCCTTTTCCACTGGAAAAAAGTTACCATCTTTTAGCTGGAATAAGTTGCTTGGGCTCTCCTTGAATGTGAATGCATCCATTTTCTCTGGTGGAGGTTCGGAAACTGAGATGAAAAATATAGACTTCACGTGGATCTAAATATAGCATTTTCACATGGTGAGACAATCAGGCAGGCCGTCTAATAATGAGACAGAGATACGGAGATTGAGCAGTAATAAGATATGATTCAGCTGCCCATATCTAATGACAGTAGATCAAGCACAAATGAACTTGCTGATTATTCTTGAAAACGTTTTGACACTCAACCAAGCGGCTCCTTCACTTCATCAAATGAGAGAGAAGGACTCGACATTAAACCCTATGGATAGTCCAATCACCAGAATAGAGGGACCGTAATGTAATGCACATCAGTCCGGTGTTAGCTGGAGTACGCAGTTCAAGGTCTTAATGAAATTAGGAGGAAAATATCAGGGTTTGGGACCAGTTTATTTTATTCTTTAAAGCTGAACTCCAGACAGATATAAAAAATACACATCACTGCAGCTCTGTATTCATTAATACATCATTAAAGCCCAACTCCAAGCAGATAAAAAATTATCTCATACAGTGGGGCTGTGCTCACACTGCAAAGGTTAATTGCCCATTGCCCAAGCTCCATCGGTTTTGGGTACTACACATGGTGGCCCATTTGTCCTGTGGACAGCTGAACAAGAATGCTCTTTGGGGGAGTTCCTGGATATGTGAGCCAGCAGTAAGCTTGAAAGTTAAACACTTTCCCTGGATGCTCTGCCTTTTTGATATACTCGTGGTGCTGGGCTTTGTAGTTCCTTGGTGTTTGGCTTTACACACACATGTGGGCAGGGCTTAACTCACCCAGTTGGGGAACCTGGAACAAGCTCCCTCTAGTGCTCCCAGTGGCAGGCTGAGGTTGCGATCACGTGTTAGAGTTAGGGCTCTAACTTAAAAGTGAGGCTCCCCTGTGGAAACACTGTTAACTCTTTTGTAAGCCATGGCCAAACCCCTATACGCTACACTACTCCTAAACCCATACTTATTCTCCTCCTGAGGCCTCACTACAACTCTTGTGACTCCCAGGCTAGGTCCCTATGTATTCTGTACCACGAGAACAGTCCCAGCATGTGGGGAACTGGTCACAAGTAAAAGGGCCAAGCATCAAACCCCTTTACTACCAAAGTCTCCATCTCCCATGCCATGTCACCCGCTTCCTGGCTGGTTGGTTACTAAGCACTGGACACAAGTACTGAAGGCATAAGCAATGGCAGCACAGACCACTTAAGCTCTGGAAGATTTGACTCCCATAAATGTAGGCCAAAATGTATTCTGCTACAGGCCTTCTGTAAAAAAAAATTCTCTATCAGTGTTTGTTATTTAGTCTATAGGAAAGTTATAGCATCCACAAAATATGGTATATATATTTGAAAATTGATCAATCATTCCTTGAGGCCCTTAAAATGGCAGGACAGTACAAATACCCCCCAAATTACCCCTTTTTGAAATATAGACATTTAGTAACAGACATGGCAAGTTTTTTTGAATTTGTAATTTTTTTTTATATACTGTAACCATTGCAGTAAAGCGTCATGATATGACTGGTGTAGCAGTGATCAGGGACACTGACTGGTGACAGCATGTTAAAAAAATACATAATTTTTTATTTAATATTTAAAAAAAATTTTTACATTTTTTAAAAATACTTTTCATCAGAGTAGTTGCACTACTTTAGGGGGGTAATCAGGGATTATTTTTTTTTTTACACTTTGATTTCTGGTACAATGAAGATCATTGTACCAGCAACGCTTTCAACTGTCATGAATGGGTCAAGTTCATGACAGCTGTGAATACTAGTGATCTGTGATTGAATCACACAGTACAGGGTGCTGTGATTGGCCCAAGTAGGATGTGATAGCTGTGGGCCAATCACAGCTCACTAACAAAGAAAGCAAATCTGTTATGAATAACATTGTATCATAAGAGCATTGTTGATATTGTGATCATGTAATCGCATAGAGATCACATAATCACTGGACTCCAAGTATCGAGATCTGCATTCCGCGTGCGGGGAGGCCCGCCTGTGTCTGTACAGGCAAAGTGACGTGTGGGTATGTTGCTTTGCCTGTACATGCCGCCCGCCTGCAGTAAATGTACTGTGGGCAGTCAGCAAGTGGTTAGGAAAAGAAAAAACTTTTTAGGTTTTAAAAAAAACTTTTACTAAAGTATTTGAAGGCTACAAAGGTACAGTTCTTCCCAACATCTGCAACACATTTCCCTAACAAAGTTCTCTAAGTGCTCCTGTAACAGTGCCCCATGAGGTGGTCCTACCTTGGTTACATGGTAAAGTCCATTAAAAGTCCTTTGTAAGGCAAGATTCCATTATTGGCAGTAAATACATAATTGGCAGCAATAGTCTACAAAAGTCTATAATCTGAAAGCATAAGTCGATATAAATCCCAGCCCCTCAGGGAACTCGGCTGGACTTCCTCAAGGGGTGCTGAGCGGCAGAGTAAAGGCTACATTTTGACCTCCCAGAACTCCCCTGGACTCAAGGAGCCCCTTATTTATATGATGTGACCAGGAGAGGTGATGTTCTCCAGCAAAGCTTGGGAAAACCTGTTCTACAGCATTAAAGTGGATGTAAACCCAATGTCATCCTTTCTAAACTACTGCCATAGGGGTTATCTATAAGGATATACACTACCGTTCAAAAGTTTGGGGTCACCCAAACAATTTTGTGTTTTCCATGAAAAGTCACACTTATTCACCACCATACGTTGTGAAATGAATAGAAAATAGAGTCAAGACATTGACAAGGTTAGAAATAATGATTTGTATTTGAAATAACATTGTTTTTACATCAAACTTTGCTTTCATCAAAGAATCCTCCTATTGCAGCAATTACAGCATTGCACACCTTTGGCATTCTAGCTGTTAATTTATTGAGGTAAGCTGGAGAAATTGCACCCCACGCTTCTAGAAGCAGCTCCCACAAGTTGGATTGGTTGGATGGGCACTTCTGGCGTACCATACGGTCAAGCTGCTCCCACAACAGCTCAATGGGGTTCAGATCTGGTGACTGTGCTGGCCACTCCATTACCGATAGAATACCAGCTGCCTGCTTCTGCTGTAAATAGTTCTTGCACAATTTGGAGGTGTGTTTAGGGTCATTGTCCTGTTGTAGGATGAAATTGGCTCCAATCAAGCGCTGTCCACTGGGTATGGCATGGCGTTGCAAAATGGAGTGATAGCCTTCCTTATTCAGAATCCCTTTTACCCTGTACAAAGCTCCCACCTTACCAGCACCAAAGCAACCCCAGACCATCACATTACCTCCACCATGCTTAACAGATGGCGTCAGGCATTCTTCCAGCATCTTTTCATTTGTTCTGCGTCTCACAAACGTACTTCTTTGTGATCCAAACACCTCAAACTTGGATTCATCCGTCCACAACACTTTTTTCCAGTCTTCCTCTGTCCAATGTCTGTGTTCTTTTGCCCATCTTAATCTTTTTCTTTTATTGGCCAGTCTCAGATATGGCTTTTTCTTTGCCACTCTGCCCTGAAGCCCAAAATCCCGCAGCCGCCTCTTCACTGTAGATGTTGACACTGGTGTTTTGCGGGTACTATTTAATGAAGATGCCAGTTGGGGTCCTGTGAGGCGTCTGTTTCTCAAACTAGAGACTCTAATGTGCTTATCTTCTTGCTTAGTTGTGCAACGCGGCCTCCCACTTCTTTTTCTACTCTGGTTAGAGCCTGTTTGTGCTGTCCTCTGAAGGGAGTAGTACACACCGTTGTAGGAAATCTTCAATTTCTTTGCAATTTCTCGCATGGAATAGCCTTCATTTCTAAGAACAAGAATAGACTGTCGAGTTTCAGATGAAAGTTCTCTTTTTCTGGCCATTTTGAGCGTTTAATTGACCCCACAAATGTGATGCTCCAGAAACTCAATCTTCTCACAGGAAGGTCAGTTTTGTAGCTTCTGGAAGGAGCTAGACTGTTTTTAGATGTGTGAACATGATTGCACAAGGGTTTGCTAATCATCAATTAGCCTTCTGAGCCAATGAGCAAACACATTGTACCATTAGAACACTGGAGTGATAGTTGCTGGAAATGGGCCTCTATACACCTATGTAGATATTGCACCAAAAACTAGACATTTGCAGTTAGAATAGTCATTTACCACATTAGCAATGTATAGAGTATATTTGTTTAAAGTTAGGACTAGTTTAAAGTTAGCTTCATTTAAAAGTACAGTGCTTTTCCTTCAAAAATAAGGACATTTCAATGTGACCCCAAACTTTTGAACGGTAGTGTACATGCCTCCTGCATGTATCTTTACCTGTCAAATGTCTCCCCTCTGTCTGTTATGAGACCCGAAAAACTGCAGATTCTGTGGGCGGGTCTGTTCTCTGGAGCTCGGTGGGTGGAGTCGTGATGTCAGTAGACTCCCCGCCCACCTCTACACTCCCCTTGTCAATATGCATTTTCTCCAGTGTATTTCTAACACTGAACTTCTGCTATGATCTCTAACATCCAGTGAAAAGACAGGAAAGTAACCACATGACTTCAGCATGCCAAATCATGCTGAGGTGTGGAACAGCCTATCCTTGCAGAGCTGCTGAAGAAGGGAGTTGGAAGGAATTAAAAAATAATGCATGTCTCTTAGGCTAGTGCACGAGATATGTAAATCACCTGTCACTCACAGCAAGGGGGAGGATTTGACAAAGTTTTTCTCAGTTTGTCAAGATCTTTCTCACTGAACAATAAAAGAGGATTGCTCAGAGCTGGATTAAGTCTGTGTGGCAAGACTGGGCTCAAATGATAGGAAATCTCATACTCTACAGTATGATATTAAAAAAAAATTTCGGGTGTACATCCACTTTAATCCTTGTGTATGATGTCCCACCACCCCAACAGAGCCACCACAAATAACAAAACACCCATCTTAGATTGTAATGCACCAACAAGAAAATATAAAGTAGTTAGAACTCAAAGAAACAACAGTAGAACATTTAACACAGAAAATCCACTTTTAGGACTAACTACTTGCAGTCTGGTTCAGCTTAAAGGCGACCATTCTCTACATCTTTTCCGAGTCCTGTTGCCTGACAAGAGGGGTGTTTGACTTGTGTAGTGAGGGTCAATATTGGAGGGGAGCGTTTGCCCTATGGGGGATGGAGGTTTTTTTACTTGTACCATTAATGTGGTTGTTAATTTGAAGTCCATGCCTCAAAGAGTCAGGGCTGTTTTGAAGGCAAAATGGAAACCTACTTAATATTAGGTGGGTGGTTATAGTCTATGGCTATATTATATACTGTATATGTATGTATATAAAACCACTATACTGTATATATCAACTAAAAGTAGGAAATCTGGTCAACAGGTGAATTGAAGGACTCTCTTGGTCGAGAATTGAGTCCAGTTGAGTAGGGATTGTCTTTGCCATGTTCATGGATGATTCATACAATAAAGAGCAGTGCAGTGGCTTATTTCCTTGTTCTAATTAGTGGCCATGGGTGGCTCAATTTTCTTCTTTCACCCATGGTTTGGCAACGGGAGGCAGTTGTGTGGAGCAGAGGGTCTACTCTTTTCCGTTTGATGCCATCCAGTTGAGTTTGGTTTGATGTCCGGAGTGTTTCTGTCTTGGTGGGGAGGGTGTGGGTGTGTCATAGTATAGCTCTCAACTGTCCTTAATTTCGAGGGACTGTCCCTGATTTGGAAAAAAAGTCCCTCTGTCTCTTTTACCTTCTCATTTGTCCCTCATTTTGGTCAGATCAATATAGTTGTATATAAAATGCACTTTTTATCTTTCAAAAAGTGTTTCCCAATTCTAATTCTTTCATCCAATTTTTAAATTGCTGCATTTGTAAATGACAAAAGTTAGTATAAAGGAATAGTAGGGTAATAAAAATCACTTGTGATTTTAACTAATCTTTTATTTTATAATTCTCCTTTAAGGGGGGCATGGCAGGGGGTATGCCTACATACTTTTGCTAATAGGTGTCCATTGTTCCCATCTATAAAATGTGGGATGTATGTCATAGTGATGAAAGTATAAATCCACCCTTGACTGTTTTCCAATTGTTCAAGAGGGGGTTTGCGCAAAATTCTCACCTTTTAAGAATTAAAACATTTTATCAAGCTTAGTGTGCTGCAGGGATCTCTACAGCATCTTAGATTTTCACATAAAGAAGTTCAAGGTCATTTCTGTCTAAGACTGAAATAGCCTTATCTGTAGAGAGATCACAGGAGACCACTAACATGGAGAGGCTGCCTCTCTTTATGCGCATTACATTCGTTTTTTTTTTTTGTATCCACATTGAGCAGGTGATTTACTGTTCACGGGAAGGTGGATTATACAACCCAAAATGAAGATCTGTACAGGCTGAATAACTTGGCTTATGTGTGACAATATGTTCTGTCTTCTAATACACGAGGTTTAACTTGTTTAAAGTGGGATCCAAACTCATTCTCTCAGTCTGAAAATCCTGCAAATATGAATGAGAAGCGTGGTTTGGTGTCAGGTTACTGGTTTTCCTATTGACAAAATTCCCACTTTTGCTCTTGAGCTGCTTAGGCAAATTTTCTTTGGAAAAAAAAAATTGGAGGGGTATATTTTGGGTTTATTTCCTTTTAGTTTTAAAGTTTTGTGTCCCTTTAGGTTTGATTGCTATCACTTAAACATTTTTATTTTACTTTATTCTGGGTTACCAATATTCGAACTGGAAATCCAAATGCAATATTCCCCGCAAACACATTAATGGAAATGGCTGTAGTAATGCTGGGTGCTGTAATGACCACGGGCTGGAAACCATAGACAATCTGAGTGAAGAAATTTCTTCAGCACACTAAGGATTCCTCAGAATATGATGATGGACCCTTCTGAGGAATCCTTGGTGTGCTGATGACATTTCTTCACATAATATCCGAATATTGAATATGTGACATAATTAAAGCAGAACTCCAGTCAAAAATAAGATTAAAATATTAGCCCAGTAACAATGTCTCTGCCAGTGATGTGGCTTTGAAAGGGTTAAAATAAGCTCATGGCTGCAACAAGCAAGGAGCTGCATCCAAACCTCCTTCCCATGACTACCTACAAACCTACCACAGCCCTATGGTCTCCTAATCACCTCATCCTCCTGAGAGGTAGGGATCACAAAACAAATAGTTAAGATGGGGAGCGGAAAGTCCATTCCCCCATGTCCTCTATCGATTGTGAACCTGGAAGTGCTCAGCTTGAGGACATCCATTCCCCCATGTCCTGTGTAGAGTGTGAACCTGGAAGTGCTCAGCTTTGAACACTTCCAAGTTCACAACCATCAACATCTCAGCTGAAAAGCCAGGTGCACTGTGGATCAAACACAGTTGGCTCTCAATCAAGTAGAGAACATGGCACGGGAGACATTAGGGGTCTAATTGACCCATCACGTCTCCATAAAGAGCATACCCCCTGGAGCTGCACAATTAATCGTAAAGAATCGTTATCGCGAACTTGACTTAAGTGTTTCACAATTCTTTCTATGCAAAGAATTCTCTCTGCTCTTCTGAAGCCACAGCCCTCAAAAGAAAGGAAGAGAAAAACTGGGCTGTCTGCCAAGAATCACAACATTCTTTATTAGTTGAATGTAAGTATAAACATTGTAACAATTTGTCAATGGAATAGACTTTGTGTGTAAGTGAAAAACCACTTAAACACTAAACTTTTTTCTGACATTTGTTGGTTTCAAGTTAAAATCTTTTTTTTTGCTAGAAAATTACTTGGAACCCACAAACATTATATATATTTTTTTTAGTAGACACCCTAGAGATTAAAATGGTGGTTGTTGCAATATTTTATGTCACACTGTATTTGCGCAGTGGTCTTTCAAATGCAATTTTTTGGGAAAAAATGACTTTAATGAATTTAAAAAAAAAACTAACCAGTAAAGTTAGCCCTTTTTTTTTTTTTTTGTATAATGTGAAAGAATTTGCGCCGCGGGAATCGTGAGAGAATCGTGATCTTTTTACTATAAGCAAAAAAATCGTGATTTCATTTTGGCCAGAATCGTACAGCTCTACTACCCCCCTTGGATAGCAATAAAGTGTTTAAAATAAAAATGGATTAAAATAAAAACATAAAAATAAAATAAACGGTTAAACTGCTTCTCGGCCAACTTCATTGAGTGGTCACCTGTCTTCTTAAGCGACCTGAGGCTAAATAGTTTTCTCCCTATGCTAAAATCACCAGTGAGATATTTGTATATTGCTATCATATCTCCTCTGAAGAGGTTTAATGGTAGTAGTCGTTCCTCGTAACTGAGGTCCTACAGTCCCCTTATTAGCTTTGTTGCCCTTCTCTGGACTCTACAATTCCAGCATGCCTCTCCTGAGGACTGGTGACCAAAACTGCATACTCCAGATATGGCTGGACCAGATTTTGTAAAATAGTAAATAAAGCCTAGTGGCTACAATCTGTATATTTACTGTAGCAAACATTGCAGGAGAATTCTATCATTTTCAAACTTTCCCTGCTGTTATAATAGAGTCTTTATTTGTATTTATCCCCACCAACAGACTTCAAGCCAGCCGTCTCTCCATACACAAGCATGGATTTGATCCAGGAATATCTTCAGAGCTTTGATAACCTCTTTAAGCAGACACCATAGATCTACTTTGCTTTTTTTTTTTTTTTTTTTAAATCTTTTAAACTGTAAACGGTTGACGTGCGCAGTAAATTTTGCAGTCGCAGTATTTCATTCCGGTGTCTTTGTTGGCAGCCGTCAGGGTTAAGCCAAGTGTAAGTTAAAACATTACTTGCTAACACAATACCAGAACATTCAATGTCAGTCTTGACTGATAATGTGGGATGAGGGACACCCACATTGTGCCAATCTGATAATGCCATTATTATCAGATCCTCTACTCCTCCATGTACAGTTTCTATTCCCTGTCACCTTTTTCTAATTTCAGGTACAGAGCTGCCTAAAAGATATGATACAAATATGAGGAAAAGATAAGCCCCTTCTTCAAATCAGATATATATATATATATAACAGAGCAGTTGGCTGTGCCCCACCAAAACCTTGGATATTCAGTAAGAAGTTTTTATTTAAGTCTTGCACCTGCCTTTCTTTTTTTATGTATACATACGCTTATGTTATGCTTATATACTTACAGTATGTGATAGAGCCTAGAAAAGTGGTCACGGGGCAAACTATGGGTAGAGGACTGATAAGCTATTCAGAGGCTGGGCAAGACAGCTTTACTGAGTCAGATCAGATAGTTAGGGCCTGTGTTAACAGGCTTTTGTCCATGTCGGAAATGCTTTTCTCTCCATTGAAGTCTATGGGAATGCAAAAGCAACTCTTGACTTCAAATATCAGAAATAATCGAAGATGTTTCCACACACGGAGATATGCGTAAAAATGCACAATATCAATTCAGGGATTTAGGGATTAGCATTTAGAATCCAACATTAAACCGAGAGGTGTTTGTATAAACAACAGTGGAAACACAATAAAAAGAAAAAGTGTGCAATAGTTGGCATTTGAGTGGTCCACCCCAGCCATAACTGGGGGAATGGTAAGAAACCAAACAATGGAGAAGAAGTATACATTAAAACTGCAGGAGGTTTAGGAGAAAAGAAAATGAAAAGAAGGGAATAAGGGAGAAGAGGGGTTGGAGGGGTGGTTCTGGGGATTGTACAGGGCAGCAACCTGAGGGTACTAGATAATGACTAGGTTATTATGAGGCAAGTTAAGACTCCAAGAAGGATGCATCATTGTCAGGAGGCAATTATTTGTTTTTCCAAGGCTGCCAGACTTTAGTATATCAACATATCCAGTACTGGAGGCAAGAGCAATTTTAAAGTGGTGTTCCGGCCGAAATTATACTTTTAAAAAAAAAATACCCCTATAATACACAAGCTTAATGCATTCTAGTAAAGTTAGTCTGTAAACTAAGGTCTGTTTTGTTAATTTATAGCAGTAGTTTGTTATTTTATAATCTTACAGCAGGCCGTGGCCATCTTAAGTGTGGACATCTGAAGCCAGACTGTATTTCTTCCTGGATCTCATCCTCGCAGATCTCGCACATGCTCAGTGCAGGACAAGCAGTGTAATAAGTTTCAGGTCAGGTTTCCATAGCAACGGCAGTTTCAGAGGAAGTTGCCGCCACTTCCCAGAAGGCATTGCAAACAGGAAATGATGCAATGGGCCGCGGCCAGGGAGGAGGAAGTGAAAAATGAATACAGCAGATATACAGTAGGTGCTGAGAAAAAAAAAATATCCAATTTGTTTACAGTGCACAGTTTAGTGAGGGATGCTGAAGAGTTGTAAAAGTGGGTGGAACTCAACTTTAAGCAAGTTTTCACAGATAAGAAGGCAGTCAACTGTAATTTGTAACAAGATCAACTTCAGCTCAAATGCAAGCTTGGCAACAAACTCTGAGTTATCTAAGAAGCATCTCATACATGTCAAATGCAATTGGAATGAACCCGAAAGCAAGCTACACTTGCCCATTAACCCTAGCCCTTGGAGCAGATTTCACCAAAAATGGTCTATATTGTACCCCAAAGGTTGATGAGACTATCGAAGGGGTTGATAAAATGGCTGGAGGTCAAAAGGTAGCCAGTAAATGTCTAGGAGTAAATAGGTGTCCAACAAATGATGAGCCTTCTGAGTTCTCTGTAGATCCCCGCATCAGTCCCAAAGCTTTGCATTGTAAATCTGTGTACTTCACCTTTCCCCTTCCGGGAAGGATATAAGAACATGTTCACTACCAGTGCCGAGCATACTTCCCCCAACAAAAATGGGAGAGCTAGTAAATACACCTATTGTATTATAAAGTAGCCAGTACACCAGTATGAGTCAGTCAAGCCAAATGGTGACATGGATGAGACAGAAGCATAGTCAGATATAAAGCCAGGGTCATGGACAAAAGTAACTGGAGATGAGGTTCACAATCAGATCAGGAAGCATATAGTCAGGAATCACAGCAATGTCGGGGCAGGGTAAGTTTAAACAAAGTTGTGGCAAGTAAGGTAAGTAACAAAGGTCAGTTGGAGAAATAGGAAACAGTCTTATCAATGAGCTAACAAACTCTATAATAAGTAATTTGACAGCACATGAATTGTGGTATACAGGTGCTGCTGAACCATGTTCCTCCAGGTGGACAGCAGCTGACACATATTTGTTGATAATTAATATGTGAGGAGGTTTCAGAGGCTGCTGACCAGCTAAAAAACTATAACTTTTTGGGGATAGAAGGGCAAATCGGACAGCCATTACTTCAGTGAAAAGAGAAGATCTATTTGTCTGTTCTTTCCTCATAAACTATGCTTGTTTCTTTTAGGTTTATCAGTTCCTTGAAGGGAAACTTTTCATAATGTGAGCAGGACCAACTAATGGAATCTAATAGCCTAGTAATAGAAACCCACACACACGCTGGTTGCAACAGCTGAAATGGAATTTTAAACCAGCTTTTATTTAACAGCAGAAGCATTATCAGTAATAATCAAATGACTCATTTACCAACATTGAAGTTCTCCCATTACCATAATATGAGGAATAAACTTCTTGTTAGATTGATCGGGGTATTGCTGATATTTTAAACTTTGTTTTAGGGCCAATGTCAATGGGCTTTTTTCATGCCAGAAAACTTCTCTCTCCAAGTCTTTAGGAATGCATAAGCAGGGCCGTCTTTAAGACAGAGGAAAAGGGGCAGCTGCCCTGGGCCCTGTCATTGTTGTGGGGCCCAAAGCAGATGCCTCATACTTGCCAACTATCCCAGTTTAAATTCCCTTGTCCTTTGAAGTTTTAATCCTGTGCTGTGCCCCAATATCTCAGTGTACTAATGCTGCCCAACTCTGCCTTATTGTGTACAGATGACTCACCTGCAGACCCTGTGTTTACATGTAAATAACCATCATTCATATGTAAATAGCGGCGGCACTGTGGCCGGGGGCATTAATATGTAAATAAAGGTGGCATTCATATGTATATCATGCCCCCCTGCAGTGAGGACATGATGTGCTGTAACCTCTAGCAACCAATCAGTGAGCAGTAATACTGTACAGTAATCTCTAGCAACCAATTAACAAGCAGAAATCATTAATGTAACCTCTAGCAACTAATCAGTGAGCCGTAATGTGTGCTGTAACCTCTAGCAACCAGTCAGTAAGCAGTAATGATATGCTGTAACCACTGGCAACCAATCGCAATCACTGCCTGATCTGATACAGTAACTGATTTTAAGTCTAGCTGCTATTTATCGTATGTCTCAGAGCAGGTGGAGAGTAAAATTGCATGGGGGGGGGGGGCCCAAGAAATTTTTTGCCCAGGGTCCTATCAATATTAAAGATGGCCCTGTGCATAAGCAGTTTGAAGTTGGTCAACCGCAGGCCAACTGCAGGTCCAATGCACCTATAAGAAACTGGTTGAACTAGATGAACTTATGTGTTTTTCAACCAGATTAACTATGTAACTATAATATCTATATATTTGAATTCTGAATGATTTTAGAAGAGTTCAAACTGATATCAAAGCATATTGCATTTGCCCAAAAAGCCAGTTGACGCAGGCCATTAAGGCACACTCTACTTTGCAGTGCTTTAGAGCCATGCTCTCCAAACGGCGGCCCTTTGCTTACCTTTATCTTGCCCTTGGGGCACTATTTCTCCCACTGATACCAATAATGGGACACTACCTCTCCCCTAATACTAAACATGGGGCACTATTCCTCCTACTGACCCTTGAACATTTTCTACTCCCACTGACCACAGTCCGACTCCCCTAAGGTCTGAACGACAGTAAAGAGGCCCCTTTGTTTAGAAAGTTTGGAGACTGCCACTTTAGAGCAAGGGGTTTGTGGTTGCTTTGGGAGGGTGGCAAACAATACAAACCGTCAACCCCCCCCCTCCCCACGGTCAGTCAGTCACCATCTCTGCACTTAACCCATCTAGGTCTTGGGCAGTGCTTTCTCCAGGCGGCAGCTTTACCCTGTGTCTCCTCCTCCTCTGCTTTACGATGGCTTCCCCTGCGTCTCTTCTTCCTTGGTGGGCAATAGAATATCTTCTCCTCCTGGCAAATCGGGTCTCAGGAACTGCTTCCTGATTGGCCGGGAGGAGAATCAGGAAGATAATAGCGAATATTAAAGACAATTACAGCCTCAGGCTCTAATCAAGTTCTTCTAAAAAAAATAAAATAAACCCATTGGAATCCATGCGTCCAACCTCCTGCATGTAGATTAGTGGCTGGACGCATGGATTAGGGGGGCAGCACCCCTGCACCCCGTATGGAAACATAACCAAAAAACATTCATCACATCTTACGAAAGTCAGTATTCTTACATAATTAGATGTTTAAACTGAACACAGGTTTGCTTAACTTCACATTTCTGTAAAATAGGCTCCATGAATTTTTTTTTTACAAAATATTTTGCTATTTTGCACATTGCATTCCTTTTAAATTATAAGTTCATACGGAAAAAAGAAACCTTAATGGTTTCTGGCCATTAACATTTTGCAAAGGTTTAAAAGTTTATAATTTGATTATTTATCTTTTTTTTTTAGAAATAAAGATATTTATTTTATTTAATTAAAAATAAAATGGAATTTAAATTATTAAAAAAAATGTACAGAGCTTTCCATGAAAGTATGCAATGTAATAAGAACCAACATGCTTTCTTTTAGCCTTGGTGTCTGGTTAAGGTAGATCTAAACCTTAAATGAATGGGGCACTAATAAGTTTGAATTGTATTTTTTTTTTTTTTTTTTTAGGTAGCTACTAAAATATATATTTTTGTTAACGTCGTGGATTTTTTTTGCTGTGTAGCAATTGTATATACAAAAAATTCTAGAATGAAAGTTTATGGGCTTCACCAGACTAAGATCCAGTTCTATCATTCTTGGAGGGGAAAAAAAAACAACTCTTTGATTCTGAGACTGTTCACTGCCAAGATCAAGGAAAGCATCTGATGCATCAAAACAATGTAGCTTTTTTGATTAAATATTTAGCATATTACTAGTGCTTATTTCATTCTAATGGTGTACAAACACGCACAGAAGCAGAGTGTTATTCAATCAGACATTTCAGCAACTGGCAACCTTTTCTTAAAGTGGGATATCTGATAACTCTACAACTCTACATAAAGAAATACCTGACGTCATCATGTACAGTAGCATATTTCAATAAAACTCCTCCTTTATCATTAAAAAGCCATGCTTTAGCTCCAGTTCACTGACTTTTTCGAGGCTGGGATGATGTCAACAGTCTGCTGCAGTCAAGAGGAAGCATTTTCCCAGTCTGCCTCCCCCCCAGTGATTAGACTGGGACATTCTAAGTTTGTAGTAGGTCACATCAGGGCAGATGCAAGGAGTTTTGTCGACTTAGGTAAAGGTGCATTTTGCCGCCCTCCCCACTGAAAGAACACAAACCATGTTCCATCAGCTGCTTCCCCCCAGCACTGATCCCTGAGAATGACAGCACCGGTCCAGGAAATGACGTCATAGACGTCACTTCCTGGCTTGTGTACAGGAGGGAGGCTGAGCGGATGGAGGTCCACGCAGCCCTCGCTGCCCTTCCCAGCAACACCCGTCATGACAGCAGCGGGCCTGCAGGTGGGACATGGCGGTGGGGTGGGTGGGGTCGCACGGGGGGGGAAGGTGGCACATTGTGGTGGTGGATAGGCGGCTCCAAAGCCGCTTGTATCACTTCCACATTATTATTATTAATATTATACAGGATTTATATAGCACCAACAGTTAGCTTTACAATATAAAGGGAGACAATGCATCAACAGTACAATTTAAAACAAGAGGGTTTGAAGGGCCCTACTCCTGCGAGCTTACAATCAAATGGGGGGGGGGGGGGCTGGTGAAACAAAAGGTACTGACTGTGAGGGATGAACTGATGAGGGAAGTAGAAGATTCGGGTTGTTAGCTGGAGGCAGGATAGGCCTCCCTGAAGAGCTGAGTTTTCAGGGATCGCCTGAAACAGAGTAGGAGATAACTGGACAGATTGGGGTAGTGAGTTCCAGAGGATGGGGGAGGCTCTGGAGAAGTCATGGAGACGAGCATGGGAGGAGGAGACAAGGGAGCTAGAGAGCAGGAGGTCTTGGGAGGAGCGGAGAGGAGGGTTTGGGTGATATTTGGAGATAACATTGATTATGTAGCTCGGGGCAGATCTGTAAATGGCTTTGTATGTTATTGTTTTGAATTTTATTTGTTGGGCAATGGGAAGCCAGTGGAGGGATTGGTAGAGAGGAGTGGCGCACGCTGAACGATTGGTAAGGTGGATGAGTGGCAGCGGCATTCATGATAGACTGAAGAGGGGATAGCCTATGGAGAGATAGGCCAATGAGGAGGGAGTTACAATAGTCAAGGCGAACGATAACAAGGGAGCGAATAAGCTGCTTAGTGGTGTACACTACAGTTGGCTTTACTAAAGTACACACACTCCCGGTCGCTATAGCTGCTGGGAGTGTATAAAAAAAATGTCTGCAGCACTATAAAACTCTGAATCCCCAGCAAGTGGTTGCCGATTCAGATTTTACCCCCCCTCATCCTTGCGTTCTAAGGCGATGGGACTGCTTAGGCCGCCTTATGGCAGCGCCGGCCCTGGGTCACATTTTGAGAGGCTACAGCAGGGGTTGATCTGTTTCAGCCAAGAATTGCACAGACACCAAACTTTAGTTTTGCTGAGCCAGCATCTTAGCCCATGAAGTAGATCCTGTCCCTGGGTGAAATCTGAACAAATAAGGTGCCATACTCTGTAGAGAAAAGTTGCTGAAGGCATTGTCAGAAGTACTGTGATCTCTATGAGAGGCAATAAATACCTGGAAGTATTACAATTACACATTACTTAGCATGCATTCACTTTAAAAAAAAAAATAGAGCTGATCCCAGGTCCACATTAAAGCAGAGTTCCACCTAAAAGTGGAACTTCCGCTTATCTTATTCCCCCCCCACCCCAGTGCCACATTTGGCATCTTTTGGGGGGAGGGGGGGTACCTGTTTGTGACTGGTACCCGGCCTCCACTTCCTTCAGACCTCGCTGCGTACGTATGTCACAAGTTCGTCCCCCCCCCTCCTCCTTCCCCTGCTGCTGGGCCAGTAAGAGAGCACAGCGTGCTTTGGGCAGCTTCACTGCCGGGTCCCCTTACCGGCAATGGCGGCAGCAGCAACCGACAGCCGATGGAAACATCAGCTGGGGTGCCAACATCGCTGCCTGTCTGTTCTGTGTCAGTGCCCGCCCCCTCCCCTCCTGCTGCTATCATAACAAAAAAAATAAATAAAAACCTCTCATCCCCTCTGTAACATGACGATATGTGCCCCTGTGTCTGTGAAATATAAATAAGCTGCCGATCTGTACCTATATCAGAGTGTCTCCTAGCGCTCGGCTCTCTCTCCTCCCCGACTGATGCCAGTGGGAGAGCTCAGCCCCACCCGCGACAGCTGTCAGCCAGGCAGAAGAGAGAGTCACGTGAGCGCCGGGAGACGCTCTGATTTAGGTGCAAACATAGCTCCCAACTGTCCCTGATTTCGAGGGACTGTCCCTGATTTGGAGCAATGTCCCCCTGTCCCTCTTTCCTCCTCATTTGTCCCTCATTTTGGTCTGATCTATATAGTTGTATATAAAATGCACTTTTTATCTTTCAAAAAGTGTTTCCCCAGTGCTAAACTTTTCATCCAAATTCTAAATTGCTACATTTTTAAATTTTAAAAACCAATATAAAGGAATAATAGTGGTTAAAAAAAAGCCATTGTGTATTTAAACTTTTCTTTTGGTTAATTCTCCTTTAAGGGGGTGTGGCAGGGGGGGCGTGTCCTAAGCCTACATACGTTTGATAGTAGGTGTCCCTCATTCCCATCTCAAAATGTTGGGAGGTATGGTACAAATTTGCAGCTTTTTTTACATAACACAGGCCCAGGGACACATATCGTCATGTTACAGAGGGGATAGGAGGATTTTATTGTACTGAGGTAACAACCACTGTAAGTTGCTGATGTTAGGTCAATATTGACCATCATCTATAACAGTGGTGGTCAAATTTCTTGATATGGGGGGCCTCAATTGCGGCCTGCGACATCACCAAAGGGCCGCACATAAAATTCAGTGACGATTCACTATCAGAGACAGCAGACATACAACAGCATAGCTCCCAACTGTCCCTGATTTTGAGGGACTGTCCCTGATTTGGAGCAAATTCCCTCTGTCCCTCTTTCCTCCTCATTTGTCCCTCATTTTGGTCTGATCTATATAGTTGTATATAAAATGCACTTTTTATCTTTCAAAAAGTGTTTCCCAGTGCTAAACATTTAATACAAATTCTAAATTGCTGCATTTGTACATCTTAAAAGCCAATGTAGCACTAACTCACTGTGGAGCTGCTGGTTTAAGCGGGTCTGTTACCTTCACTTTGCTTCCCTCTGTTTCACCGGCACCGGGTCTAGGGGTTCCGTTGAGTTTACTTCTGGACGACACACGCACCAACACTGGAGTACGTTTTCAATGCTTTATTAAACAAACGACTTCGGAAGTAGCAGGAAAGAGGTAGAAAGGAAACTCGCAGGAGAAACTCAAATATTCTCTGAAAGGGTTCTCTTGGCAAAAGGTCTTGGTAGAATTCAAGTACTATTTGAAATGCGCTCCCCTCATGGGACACACTCCTTGCAGGTCTGGATAGGCATCTCTCACCAGTCTAGCAGCCAGTACGCAGCATGAATCAAAGTCTCTGCCACAGACTTGTTTGGGAATAAAATCCATACGATCCTCTGCCACAGGATGTATAGATTTGCTGTAGTGAAAGTCAGTCACAGTGCTTGAACCCCTAAGCCAAACCGGCAACACTATGCTGTATAGTTACTTTTGGATACGTCCTCCAACCGTGTCACCAGGCCCCTCTATAGACCAGCATGCGGCATGATCTCTCCAAGACGGGTCCTCCCCTGGGATTTCCTCGGCTGTCCAGCTTCGTCACACGGGACGGACAGCCCGGGACCATTCCTCGGCCACGGTGGTAGGCTCCAGACAAGCCCCTGGATCCACCCCTGCGCCGCTGACTCGTGGGCCTCCCGGACAGAGGACCACGAGGTAGCTCCTTAACACATACCTGTCGGCCAGGAGGGCCAGCAGGTGGCTGTAAAACAAATCCCAAAATATGGCGTCTGTCCCATAAATACCCTCGCCCAGAATACAACTCGGAGGACCACCTCCACCGAGCATGCCTCCGGGACAGAGGAGCATCCACATGCCTCAACACATTGCCTTTCCAACCCTGACCAGTGGCAACAGCGACACCCACCGGTCAGCACGGAAACACCCACAACGTCAGCCAAGCTGGAACAGAGGCAAACTTTTAACCTTCCTAACACACAATTTACTAAATTTACCTAATATGCGGTAGATTGCCAATCTACCAGCGCTACACCAATATAAAGGAATAATAGTGGTTAAAAAAAAAAAGCACTTGTGGATTTAATTAACCTTTTTTTTTTTGGTTAATTCTCCTTTAAGAGGGTGTGGCAGGGGTGTGTCCTATGCCTACATACATTTGGTAGTAGGTGTCCCTCATTCCCATCTCAAAATGTTGGGAGGTATGCAACAGGATATAGTCAAAGACTACGGGCATGATACAAGAGATGGTCAGAGACTGTGGACATGCGGTAGAAGACTGTCAGAGACTGTGAATATGCTATAGGAGTTGTCGGAGGCTGGGGACATGCTTCAGGAGACAGCCATCTGGAAACATATTACATAAGACTGCTAGAAATCAATAATATAACAGGGCAATGGGGGAACACAGATTAGCAGGGACCCCAGGGGCTGCACAAAAAGTGCCGAAGGGCAGGTATTATTTATCACATACCTCCCAACTTTTTGAGATGGGAACGAGGGACACCTATCAGCAAATGTATGTAGGTATAAGGCACACACCCTGCCACGCCCTCTTAAAGGAGAATTATACAAAAAAAAAAGATTGGTTAAACACATAGGTGCTTTTTTTCTTTTTCCACTGCTATTCCTTTATTTTGCTTTTTGAAATTTACAGATGCAGTAGTTTAGAAATTAGATGAAAGGTTACCACTGGGAAACACTTTTTTAAGGATAGAAAGTACATTTTATATACAACTATATAGATCAGACTAAAATGAGGGACAAATGAGGAGGAAAGAGGGAAAGAGGGACTTTGTGCCAAATCAGGAACAGTCTATCGAAATCAGGGACAGTTGGGAGCTATGATTATCATGATGATTCTTATGGGACAGTGCCCTAGGCCAGTGGTCATCAACCCTGTCCTCGGGGACCACTAACAGGCCAGGTTTGGAAGATAACTGAAATACATCACAGGTGATATAATTTGCTGCTCAGTGATTGCAGTATTCTAGTCTGCATCTCCCCAAGGTAATACATAAAACCTGGCCTGTTAGTGGGCCCTGAGGACAGGGTTGATGACCACTGCCTTAGGCTATGCTATTTTTTTTTTCACTACAGTTCAAGAAACGTGAAACCATTTCTCCTTTCACATGGTTGTTGGTCATTACAGCTAATGAGTATTTCAATATATAAAGTAGACTGTATGCTTATTCCGGTAGCTCATTCTAGTGGTAGTTTTTATGACCCTGTTGACAGTCTTTGCCTAATTAATATTAATGCAGCTTAGAAAACCTCCACTTCAGCTTGAAAGCAGTTATGAGAAAACATGGGTCAACCATTATTCACTGTAAAGCAGAGTATAAATGTTCAGTTTATTTTTTGGCTGAAAGGAAAAAAAAAAAACAGATTCCTGCATCAGCCCAAACGATTGGCTGCAAGCACTGATTGAATACTGGTTCTTCAGCAGGGCCGGTCAACAGAAGCAGGGCATTAGACTTCTGTTGAACAGACAGCAGTACACGTGGTCTGTGTATACTTTACTTAACAGACCGACCAACTCATTTATACTTACCTTGCTTTGAGACTTCCTCAGGGTGCACAATACATGTATTCCTGCACATTCATAACATTCATGTTACATTCATGTAAATGGGACTGTACTGTAAAGGGGCACTGTGATGTAAAGATGACTGCGCTGATATACAGTCGGTGAGCTCAGCTCTGTGTACACAATTGAATCTGTTATTTACAAGTTGCATGGCAGGGGTATGAATCACTTGACTAGTGCCTCTTTTCAGTTGTAGTATCAAAAATTTCTAAAGGTCCAAAAATATAGAGAGGTCGGACTACAGCTATGCCGCGTACACATGAGCGGACTTTACGGCAGACTTGGTCCGAAGTACTGGATTTCGTCGGACAATTCGATCGTGTGTGGGCTCCAGCGGACTTTGTTTGCTCAAAAGCTGGACGGACTTAGATTTGAAACATGTTTTAAATCAATCCGTCGAAATCGAGTCCGGTCAAAAAGTCCGCTCGTCTGTATGCTAGTTCGACGGACAAAAAGCCACGCTAGGGCAGCTATTGGCTACTGGCTATGAACTTCCTTGTTTTAGTCCGGTCGTACGTCATCACGTACGAATTCGACGGACTTTGGTGGATTGTGTGTAGGCAAGTCCGTTCATTCAGAAAGTCCGTCGTAAAGTCCATCGAAAAGTCCGCCGGGGAAAGTCTGCCGTAAAGTCCGCTCGTGTGTACGCGGCATAACTCTCAATGGCTGCAACAGATTTGCTCAACTGGACTCAAGGCCTCTCCAGCTGAAGTCACAGAGATGAAAAAGAATTCAACAAAAAGGGTTTACCTGCCAGGCATCTAGCAAAAATGTAAATATTGGTTTTGGGTGGACTGACCCTTCTGTGGAAAGTTTGCAAGTGTAAAACATAGGCTATGAGTAGGATATTGAATATTTTCCCATTTTGCTGAGCACATAGAAAGCTACTGAATTGTGTGCAAATACTGGGGTAAATTGGTTACAATTTCAACCAATGGCGTGCATGTAAAGGGGGACACTTATACAAAGGGGGGGACTGTGCTGTAAAGGGGGGCTGAGGACAGACTTTGTGAATAAACCCCCACCCCTGGTCCCTTGGAAAATTGACTGCCGTGAAACCGGTCCCTGGTGCCAAAAAGGTTGCGGACTGCTGTGTTAGATTACAGATTGACCAGTGCAGTGTGGTCAAACCTGTGATACCTCTTGGACTGTGCAGTGTTATTTAGAACACCCATTCTCAACCAGGGTTCTTCCAGATGTTACTAGGGTTTCCTTAAGCTGTAGCTGGTTTACCTCCCATTTTATGACGCCTGCACAGTTCCCGGGGTAAATGCTACTTGAAAGAGCCAGCTGCATGACACCAAGTATCTCTTTGGCTGTTTGTAAGGGTGGCGTTCTGACCACTACTGTACGAGGGGCACTCTTCTCACTGGCCACCAATGTAAGGGGCATTTTTCTCACGGTCCACCAATTAATTGGTTTTAGAAGGAGTTCCCTGAGGCCTGAAAATTATTTTAGGGTTCCTCTGGAGTAAAAGGTTGAGAAAGGCTGCTATAGACACACTGGGCAACTATTATAAAAATATAGTGGAGGTAGGACAATAGAAATGGAGACTATTCGTAGAATGTCCATCTGACTGAATATCTATTTTCGAGACTTCATCTGGGCTTTAACGGCTTCAGGTTGGCACCTTTTGGTAGAAGCACCTTTCCTTTAAATAACTATTATGGTAGGCAAGGAAACGCTGTACTGTAAACAAACATTGCACACTGGTCCCTTTAATGACATCATATGGAATGCATTTAAAATCAGCATCTCCGAGGCGACAACTAAAGGCTTGTGCAAGACCGAGCAAATTCTTCAACTGATGTAACAAGAGGACAGAGCTGGAAATGTCCCTGAGAATACATGTGACAATACAAGCTGAGCGTTCCAAATTAGAAAATAGACTTCAGTGGGCAGAGCTGCAAGAACTCATTCCCTGTGAAAACAAAATCGCCGTGCACTGCCAAGCATAACTCCCAGTTTTCAGAGATAGTAGAGAGTGATCGTATGCCACACATTTCACTAGACCTGTCACGAGAGAAATAAGGTGCCTTCCATTTCTGAACATACCAGTTGCCCAGCTGGTGTGCTGAATTTCTGGCTACAATACTATAGTTTCCTCTAGTTACCACCTGGAACAAGTAGCGAGAGCTGGAAGGTTGTAGAAATGTTAAAAGTCCTTATTTGCCATGCCAGCTCATTCTTGGTTGGTGACAGTAATGCCGCGTACACACGGTCGGACTTTTCGTCTACAAAAGTCAGACAGCCTGTCCGACAGACTTCCGGCAGACTTTCGACGGACTTTCGACGGACTTGCGGCGGACTTTCTAACGAACAGACTTGCCTACACACGATCACACAAAAGTCCGTTGAATTCTTACGTGATGACGTACACCGGACTAAAATAAGGAAGTTCATAGCCAGTAGCCAATAGGTGCCCTAGCGTGGCTTTTTGTCCGTCGGACTAGCACACAGACGAGCGGATTTCAGGGTCCGTCGTAGTTACGAAGTAAAGATTTGAAGCATGTTTCAAATCTAAAGTACGTCGGATTTGAGGCTAAAAAAGTATGTTGAAAGTCCGGAGAAGCCCACACACGATCGGATTACCAGCCAGCTTTAGTCCGTCAGCGTCCGTTGGACTTTTGTAGGCGAAAAGTCCGACCGTGTGTACGCGGCATAAGAATTTAAGAGAGAATATCAGTGTGGCAACTGGGCAACTAGCAATTTCAGGAGCAAAGATCAGAATTATTTACACTTGCTTCAGCACCATCACCTCAATGGTGATCCCAGCTTAGGAAAAAAAAACGATTCAGTCCCAGGGAGTGTAAAGAGGACACGGGGCCACACAATGAGATTGGAGGAGAAGCGTTTTAACCTTAACCACTCCAATACCGGGGGGCACTTATACACCTTCCTGCCCAGACCAATTTTCAGCTTTCAGCGCTGTCGCACTTTGAATGACAATTGCGCGGTCATGCTACACTGTACCCAAACTACATTTTTATCATTTTGTTCCCACAACTAGAGCTTCATTTTGGTGGTATTTGATCACCTCTGGGATTTTTATTTTCTGCTAAACAAATTTAAAAAAAAGACAGAAAATTTTGACAAAAAAGTTTTCTTTTTTGTTTCTGTTACAAAACTTTATAAATAAGTACGTTTTTTCCTTCACTGATGGGCACTGATGGGGCTGCACTGACGGGCACTGATAAGGCAGCACTGATGGGCACTGATGAGGTGGCACTGATGAGGTGGCACTGATGGGCACTGATGATGGGCACTAATATGCGGCACTGATGGGGCACTGATATGCAGCACTGATGGGTACAGATAGGTGGCACTGATGGACACTGAAAGGCGGCACTGATGGTCACTAATAGGCGGCACTGATAGGTGGCACTGATGGGCACTGATAGGCGGCACAGATCGGCACTAATAGGTGGCACAGATGGGCATGGATGGGCACTGATAGGTGGCACTGATGTACGCTAATGGATGGTATTGATGGGCATCGCTGATTGGCAGGCATCCATTGTGGGCACTGATTGGCATCCATTGTGGGCACTGATTGTTATCCCTGGTGGCCATGGGTGGCATACCTGGTGGTGACTAGTGGTGGGCATCCCTGATAGTCCTGGTGGTGTTCCTGGTGGTCCAGTGTGGGCATCCTCGGGGGGCTGCACTGATAATCAATCAGCACATTCCCCCCCTCCCCTGTCAGAGGAGCAGCCTATCGGCTCTCCTCTACTTGCGTCTGACAGATGCGAG
Source organism: Lithobates septentrionalis (assembly GCA_037952835.1). Classification (NCBI taxonomy): domain Eukaryota; kingdom Metazoa; phylum Chordata; class Amphibia; order Anura; family Ranidae; genus Lithobates; species Lithobates septentrionalis. The sequence continues at coordinate 1,248,812 of JBBDGP010001041.1, forward strand.
TGAGGAAAAGCCAATGAACAGCTCTTCCTGTTTACACTGGGATCAGCTGTGATTGGACACGGCTGATCATATGGTAAAGAGTCTCCGTCAGAGACTCTTTTCCTAGATCGGTGTTGCGGTGTGTCAGACTGACACACCTCAACAACTTTCGCCGTGATGCACGCCATATGACATCATATGACGTTCGGTCAAGATAACACAACCACTTTGCCCACATCATATTGCTATATGGCGGGTGGCAAGTGGTTAACTTGTGTAGGGGATTTTTCACTGTCAGGGCGATAAGGATGTGGAACTCTCTTCCACAATTGATGCATACCTCCCAACTTTTGAACTTCAGAAAGAGGGACACTTATGGGAGGAAGCGACTGACCGCGCGCTACGTGCACTGCGGCAAAAAGAAAGATTCTCACTGATGCATACAAAAACCCCAGCAAAGTCATTTAAAAAAATAAGAATAAAAAGCTTCCATTACAAATGATTTTGCATAAACTATGGAAGTGTGCATTACACAAAGTGTGGAAGGATTCAGAAGTGCGTTATGTACAGAGTGCAGGGTTCAGGATAAGGCTAGATACAGAGTGCAGGGTTCTGGGGTGTGTTATGCACAGGGTGCAGGGTTCTGGAGTTACATATAGAGTGCAGGGTATTGGCATGTGTTATGTACAGAGTGCTGGCACAGTGCATGGTTCTGGAGTGCGTTGCGTACAGAGTGCAAGGGTTCAAGAGCGCTAGGTACAGAGTGCAGTCATCCATCCACATGTCACTGTTGCCCTTCTCCTCAACTATAACATCTGAACCCGCCCCCTCCCCCCACACACACATATAACACACACCACACACATAACACACACATATAACACACCACACACACACACACATAACACACACCATAACACACACATATAACACACACCACACCACACACACACACACATGCATAACACACACACATAACACACACCACACACACTTTTGTAAAAGTAGCACCTTTCTGTAGATGTCTTCTATCCAGTGCAGCCACAGCTTCCTTCTCCTTTTAGTGCACTGGGTATCTTCGACTCCTGGAGCAGGAAGGAGATAAGGATTAGGGGGCAGCTCACCCCCCTCCTCCCTCCTCGAACACGCTGCAGTCAGACTTTTGTCCCGACTTTAGTGCAGACTGCAGAGCAGAGAGCCTGTTGAAGGAGAGAGCTGAGCTGTTACTTTCACTTTCAACTGCAGAAGCCAGGCTTCTGTATTTAGGTGAAAGTGGGGAGCTGCCTGTGAGTGCAGGGCTAATGGAGGCTGAAAAAACTCTGGGGGAGAGGAATAGATAGCTGATCCTGGCCAGCAATCTATGAATGCCGGTGTGGTGTCACTGGCTCTTTCGCTATGCACTGGTTTGACAGAGGGGCGGGTCTGGATAGCAGTCCCGCCCCTAGCCGACATCACACTCTCTTTTTGACAGGTGAAGTCTCTCATTGGGGCTGCACAGTGCACATCCAGCTGACTTACTAGCCAATCCCTGGCTGTACAGGATGTGCACACTGCTGCAGGTCCTATTGAGAGAAAAATTAGCTTGTAGTTAACAGCATTATGCGGGACAAATCACCTGTATGGCGGGATAGCGGGACAAAGGTGTCAAAGCGGGAAAGTCCCGCCCAATCTGGGACTGTTGGGAGGTATGATTGATGGTGTCAACGGGGAGTATTAATATTTTTAAAAGACTCTTGGACCTGCATCTTAAAGAACACAACATACAGGGATATGGGAAATAATTATCGACAATGGCACATGTACACCTACACAGATTGAACTGGATGGACTATTGTCTTTATTCAACCTTACCTACTATGTACAAAATGTGGCATTGGACACACTTTTTTTTAAAGCAATCTGAATGCTTATCAAAGCACCCCGGCACTAATTAAATTGGTTAGCTTACAGTGCTGTTTTCGTGTTTGCTTTGCTTCAAAATGTATACCCCATGTCGCTTTCTTAGTGCTTCAAAGCATCTCCAAAGCCTGCACAGAAGTCTATGACAAAGCTCACTTGCAGCACCTGAAGCTTTTAAGAGGCTTTTATTCAGCTTTACTTTGTTTTTATTAGGCATTGCAGATATGAAATATCCCAGAATGCACTGGGAAACCAACAAGCAAATACACAACTAGTCACTTCCGGTTCATGTGTATAAAAGGGGGCGCTGTCACCGCCTATATAAATGGCTCCGCAGCTCGCACACAGCATTCGAGCCGGAGAGAGTGTCGTGTCAACATCGGGGAAGAAGAGAAGCAGAGAAGAAGCGGCGAGACAGCGGCGACGGCGAGACAGCGGCGGCAAGACAGCGGCAGCAGACCGGGCCCCTCGCTGGCAATAGAGCTGGAAGAAGATAGCGCCGGGGCCCGGGAGAAGAGGCCGAACACCGGGAGAAGTCGGAAGGAGACCCCCCGAAGTCGGAAGAAGATCCCGGAGCTGACTAATAAATGACTCTTAAAACCTGTGTACTGTGTTTTTTTTATATTGACACTTTTCCCCAGGTGAATGGGTAGGGGTACCATGTACCCCAAACTCATTCACACAGGGTGGGGGGCCGGGATCTGGGGGTCCCCTTATTAAAGGGGGCTCCCGGATTCCGATAAGCCCCCCGCCCGCAGACCCCGACAACCAACGGCCAGGGTTGTCGGGAAGAGGCCCTTGTCCTCATCAACATAGGGACAAGGTGCTTTGGGGTGGGGGGGCCCCGCAGGGCGCCCCCCTCCCCCAAGGCACCCACCTCCCATGTTGAGGGCATGCGGCCTGGTACGGCTCAAGAGGGGGGGCGCGCTCGCTCGTCCCCCCCTCTCCTGGCCGGCAGGGCTGCATGCTCGGATAAGGGTCTGGTATGGATTTGGGGGGGACCCCCACGCCGATTTTTTTCGGCGTAGGGGTTCCCCTTACAATCCATGCCAGACCTAAGGGCCTGGTATGCCCCTGGGGGGGAACCCACGCCGTTTTTTTCATTTAAAATTTGGCGCGGTGGTCCCGCCTCAGGATTCATACCAGACAGCTGTCAGCACTGCCTGTCACTCATCACGGAAGGAAAACAAAGTTTTCCTTTCCCGATGAGTGAGCCATCTCGGCGCTGGCTCCTGCGACGGGGCTCGCAGGTGTCAAATCTCGCCGAGAAATGCGGCGAGATTGACACAATATCGCGGTCACCTACTGTAGGGATCTGTTGAACAGGGGTAATAATGAGCTAGGGATCTGTTGAATAGGGGTATTAATGAGCTGAGGATCTGCTGAACAGGAGTACTAATGAGACAGGGAGCTGCTGAACAGGGGTACTAATGAGACAGGGAGCTGCTGAACAGGGGTACTAATGAGATAGGGAGCTGCTGAACAGGAGTACTAATGAGCTAGGGATCTGTTGAACAGGGGTACTAATGAGCTGGGCATCTGCTGAACAGGGGTACTAATGAGCTGGGGATCTGCTGAACAGGGGTACTAATGAGCTGGGGATCTGCTGAACAGGGGTACTAATGAGCTGGGGTTCTACTTGGCCCCTTTAAAACAAATAGAAAACCGACACGCACAGGGCATTTGCCAAGCTTTATTAAAGGTTCAAATAAGCACCTCAGAAGCATCAAAAACAAATCAAAAATCACATTGTAGCAGTTTAATGTGTGCTACATTCGAAGCACGTGTAAAAGAGCCCTTACGAAGAGTTTTTTTGGACCTTGTGTGCATCAGTACACAAAACAGAAAAAAAGGAGACAATTCAACATAGTTGGAGTCCAGAGAGAAGGTACAATGACCAAACCACACCCAACCCAATAACTATATAGCAAAAGTACAATCTGTTGTTGAGTCCTATATGATGCATCAGCAATAAGAGCAAAAGTCGGGGTACATATGCAAACAAATGAACTAAGAGCCCAGCTGATAGAATTAAAAAAAAAACAAATGTGCAGGATAAAAGGGAAGGAATAGAAGCAAAAGGAGAAAGAATTAGAAGCTCAATTAAAAAAAAGGGAGGGGGGATAATGGCAAAATAAGTTAACCGCCGGGGGGGACATCACGAAGCAGAAAAAACAGCATCAGATATGCAATAATATGTGGTCAAAGCCTTTGGATCTAAGATATTCTACACAAGGATGTTCAGCACCTCCAGCATAACATAAAAAGCCAAGCACTATCTCTTTGAATAAAAGCATTACAAGTCGGTGTGGTAATTGACCAAAGCCAGCTGTCCATGTCCTCTCTATTCCTTTACACTGCAAGTCTGTGTGAGAATGCATATAATGAGGGGTGTGGTTGTTACCCATCTATATCAACACTGAGCACTGGAGTGCATTTCCACTAGGAAAAAAGGATTTAAAGCGGAACTCCAGGTATAGTTTTTATTGCACTGATCCAGCTAGGACCAAAGATATTATAAATATTCCATAGCTGTGGGTCCGCTGTAGGTCTATGTTGGGCTAGCTTGCCTCTTTGTCTTTTGCTGGACCAGAAGAGTCATCTTTGGTCTGCCTGCTTCTTTGTTTTTAGTTGAGGGATGATAGTGGGTGCTGTGTCACTTTGTTTTTTTGTTGGGGCACGGGTGTGAAAGTCTATGTTGGGTTCCCAAGCCTCTTTGTTTTTAGTACAGGCATAGAAGTGAGGGTCTATGTCGGACTGGTTAGCCCCTTTGTTTTTTGTAGGGGCATGGAAGTGAGGGGCTATGTTGGGCTGGCAGGTATACCTTTATTTGGGGGTATGGAATTTGGAGGTCTACAGTGGGCTGGCTTATCCCTCTGTTTTAAATGGGGGAGGGGGATGGAAGTTGGGGATCTATGTTAGGATGGCTTGTTCCTTTGTTTTCATTTAGGGCATAACAGTTAGGGTCTATGTTGGGTTGGCTTGCCATCTTGTTTTTGGAAGTTGGGAATGGGAACGGTGGTCTGTATTGGGCTGGATTGTGTCTTTATCTTTTGTTGGGGAACGGATGTGGGGGTCTACATTAGCGTTATTAAAAAATATATTTACATTCATTTTTTTTTCTTCTTTTTTCTTTTTGTTGTGCCTTTCCCACTGGAGAGATTTATTTTCCCTTGCTTGTTGGAGACCCATCTGGAAGTAAGAGGAAATATATCTAAATTGAGAAAGTGAAATCCTTTTTTAGACAGTTGCCCCCAGAAAAGATGTCTTATTGGAAAATCAATATATAAAAATCAAAAATCGAAAATCAATAAATAATAAAAAAATATTTTTTTAGACAGTTGCCCCCAGAATAAATGTCTTATTGGAAGATTTTCCCTCTCTACCTCTTCTGGTGACATCTGTAACATTGGATTTTCCACCACTTTTTTTCCTGATGATCTCCAGGACAAAGAGGGAAGGCAAACCTCCTCAACAGGGACAGAGACCATAGAACCTGCAAATCTATAGAAAGCTAAGAAAAAAAAATTGGTTTGAGTTTTCTCTGTAAAGATAAACTTTAGCTAGTTTAAAGCAGAGTTCCACCCAAAAATGGAACTTCCGCTTTTCAGAATCCTCCCCCCCTTAACGTGTCACATTTGGCACCTTTCAGGAGGGAGGGGGGAGCAGATACCTAATTTTGCTCCCACTTCCGGGCATAGATACCCAAGCCACCCACGGGTATCTATGCCACTTCTGGCACTTCCTCCGTCCCCCCTGCTGTCTTCTGGGAGACACTGGTCCCAGAAGACAGCAGGGACCAGTGGGATTGTGCAGCGCGAGTCACGCATGCACAGTAGGGAACCAGGAAGTGAAGCCACAAGGCTTCACTTCCTGATTCCCTTACCGAAATGGCGGCGGCAGCACCCGAGAACCGAGGGACAGATCGGCTTCTGGGGACGACATCGCGGGCGCCCTGGACAGGTAAGTGTCCTTATTTTAAAAGTCAGCAGCTGCAGTATTTGTAGCTGCTGACTTTAAAAAAAATAAATAAATCGTCGGAACTCCGCTTTAAATTCTCTTTAATTTTACTTACATTACTTACCTGTAATAAAGTATGTTCAAAGATGTGCAGGCTGCTGTGATCTGTAGAAATATTCATTGCAGAGCTGCCCTGTCCTCTTCCTTCTACTGAATCCTGATTCCTGTGACTAATCAGACTCTCCCCCATTCGCAGACCTTGTTAGAGGCAATATAACCACTTCCCGCCCGGCCTATAGCATATTGACGGCCGGGAAGTGGTTGCGTTATCCTGACTGGGCGTCATATCTCGTCCAGCAGGATAACCCCCTAGCGCGTGCCCACTGGGTGGGGGGAGCTCCCATCATCCGATTCTGGTTTGGAATAGGAGCCAGTGGAGGATAGTGGTTCAGAGTCCGAGTCCACGGAGGAAACCGTCCCTCCCAAAAGAATTAGATCAGGACCAAGATCAGGACCAAGATCAGGGCCAAGATCAGGGCCAAGATCAGGAGATCTGCCCACCTCTGTATGTGGCCAGGCTGTGTAAAAGTCTCACACATGTGGTATCACCATACTCGGGAGGAGTAGCAGAATGTATTTTGGGGTGTAGTTGCAATTATGCATATGCTGTGTGAGAGAAATAACCTGTTAATATGTTAATATTTGTGTAAAAAAAAAAAATCTTAATTTCCCCAAGAATTGTGGGGAAAAATTACAACTTCAAAAAACTCACCATGCCTCTTAATAAATACCTTGGACTGTCTACTTTTCCAAAAAGAGGTCATTTGGGGGGTATTTGTACTTTCCTGGCTTGTTAGTGTCTCAAGAAATGAGATAGGCCTTCAGTACATCAAGTGTGATCAGATGTGATCAATTTTCAGTGATTGGCACCATAGTTTGTAGACTCTATAACTTTCACAAAGACCAAATAATATACACTAATTTGGGATATTTTTACGAAAGATATGTAGCAGTACAAATTTTGGCACAAATTTATGAAGAAAAATTCTTATTTGCAAAATTTTACAATAGAAACTAAAAAAAAGTGTTTTTTTCAAAATTTTCGCAGTTTTTTTGCTTATATCGCAAAAAAATGAAAAACCCAGTGGTGATTAAATACCACCAAAAGAACGCTAAATTTGTGAGAAGAAAATGATAACAATTTTGTTTGGATACAGTGTAGCATGACTGCGTAATTGTCATTCAAAGTGTGAGAGCGCTGAAAGCTGAAAATTGGTCTGGGCGCGAAGGTGCATAAGTGCCTGGTATTGAAGTGGATAATCAGCAAAATACCTTTTCTCAATAGAGACGAGAGCAGGAGGGGGTGTGCCTTCATTGGATAATCTTTAATGCAGCTGAGCTAAACAACTAAAGCTGTTAGCCCCCACAGTGCTGGAAGTTCAGCAACAGGAAGAGGACGGGGCACTCCTGCAGTGATGATTTCTACATAATACAACAAGCCTGCACATCGTGGGATATACTTCATTACAGATAATGAATGTAACTAAAGCTGTAGAGAGAAAAAAAAACAAAATATTTTGTTACCTAATTTTCAGCTTGATATATATTATATGGATATAAGACAGCTGTTAAAATGCTATTATAGCTTCTGAATAATTGAATTCATGAAAATAATTAGCCTAATTATCCCTATATATATTTCTGGCCTTTGTATTGAAAGAATTCATTGTTGCTCTTCTGACTAATTTACTCTAGTTTAATTGTTGTGACACAGAAATGTGTGTTTCTACAATTTGTTTCAATGAGTAAAATGCATGTTGTCAAGCATGTAACAAGAAGGAGAAACCAGAATACCGAGTACATATCACAGTGTATAACAATGTAATGTGCACAAATCAGAAAGACTATCAGGCACTGTATTATGCACAATAGTTCAACCACAGACACAGACAGATTTTTAGTGGTCAGATTATTATTTTTTTTTTTTTTAATAGGCATGACGAGGCATGAAAGGAAAAAAAACAAAATCAATTGTGTCTCCAGACAAGCACAGGCATTTTTTTTTTTTTAAACGAGAAAAGCATAAAAAGAATAACACATTTTATTGTGCCACCAGATGCAGCTATATTAGGCACTTCCTTTTTTTTTTTTTTTTTTTTTTTTTTTCTTAGATGAGCCAGGCAAATGGCTAAATACAGAATTAGAATACATTTATGTATTCTGTTTTTATCTGTCACATGATTTGAATCCTGTTCCGTTAATCCTGAGATTTAGTAACACCTGCTGGACAGCATAACCTGGCCTGTCACTTTTCTCCACCGCAGTTAAAGCGACATTACACTGCATCTGAACACCACCAAATATCATTTTAATATTCAAAGCAAAATAACCCATCCATCCATGTCACCATGCTTTATTTTGCTGTGAAATTTGGAAAAAAATAAAAATAAAACCCCTAGAAATTCTGGCGGGGGGGGGGGGGGGGGCATCTTGCGTTAGGGTAGTTGATTTGTTTGTAAAATTGTAAAAAATGTTGTAAAATGATGACTTGCCAGGAGCACTGTTATTCTGCTTGGACGTCATATGAAATGTGCTTTAGAAATGTATGTTTAGGGTGTGCCCACCCCCAACCCTTTGTTTGTTTGTTACATATTGAGTCCTGACCAGACTTCCTGGGGTGGAGCACCCCACTCTCCCACACCAGTACTTCATTATCAGTGTCCTACCAGTGAGTAGTAAGACCCCTTTCACACTGGGGCGGTTTGCAGGCGTTATTGCGCTAAAAATACCGCCTGCAAACCGCCCCTAAACAGCCTCCGCTGTTTATTTAGTGTGAAAGCCTGAGGGCTTTCACACCGAAGCGGTGCGCTGGCAGGAGAAGAAAAAATCTCCTGCAAGCCGCATCTTTGGAGCGGTGAAGGAGCGGTGTATTCACCGCTCCTGCCCATTGAAATCAATGGGACAGCGCGGCTATACCGCGGCTATAGCCGCGCTGTACGAGTGGTTTTAACCCTTTTTCGGCCGCCAGCGGGGGGTTAAAACCGCACCGCTATCGGCCGAATACCGCGGTAAAACATAGCGCTGTTTTACCACCGACGCCCCCTACCGCCCCAGTGTGAAAGGGGCCTTATAGGAAGAGTCCCTTTATAGAGTAAGTATCTCCCATGGTTAAGAGAAGTGGGATTTATCTTTCATTCTAATAGTGTAGGACCCACTGTAAATGGGGTTCTTTGATGCAGTGGTGGGCTTCAAGCGGAGTTCTGTTTAAAAAAAAAAATTTAAAGTCAGCAACTACAAATACTGCAAATGCTGACTTTTAAAAAGAAGGACACTTACCTGTCCAGGGCGCCCGCCATGTCCTCACCCGAAGGCAATCTGTCCCCTCGGCTCCTGGTGCAGGTGCCGGCATTGATAGTAAGAGAATTAGGAAGGGAAGCCTTGCGCCTTCACAGCCTGATTCCCTACGCGAGTCTCGCTGCACGTTCTGAGTGGTCTCTGCTGTCTTCTGGGACCTGTGTGTCTCCCAGAAGACAGCCGGGGGGACTGAGGAGGGGCCAGACATGGCGTAGATCGACGCGGATACTGCGGCGACCTTTCGCTGGAAGTGGGAGCAAATACCTGTATTAGACAGGTATCTGCTCCCTTCTCCCCCCTGAAAGGTGCCAAATGTGACACCGGAGGGGGGGAGGAATCCGGACAGAGGAAGTTCAATTTTTGGGTGGAACTCCGCTTTAAGCACGGTATGGCCATATGGTGTGACTAAATCCCCATATTTACTTATTAAGAGCAGGTGTTTTTAGGTAGCCCTGTAAGACTTGAAAGTAACCTCTTTTTGTGGTTATATATATATATATATATATATATAATATATATATATATATATATATATATATATATATATATATATATATATATATATATATATATACAGTGGGGAAAATAATTGGCTTGGAAAAAAATAGCTAAGAGCTTCACCTGCTGACTACAAATGGAAAAAAATCTTGCCAAAAAAATATAATTTTTTAGGCTGATCGTACATTTTTTTAAAAAAAATAATGTACACAAAACTGACAGACATTGCCATGATATCCCTGTCACCGCTACGAGAGAGGCGAGGCTGTGCCTCTCCTCTGAGTCATTACAGTATATGTTACTATGCTATCTGAGCTGTTGGGTGGTAAATCTACAATATTTATGTGCAGTTAAATGGAGTTTTTTTACATTTTTTTTATTTTTGGACGGAGCCTAATAAATAAAATAAAATAATATAAAAACTATACATTACTTTGAAAGCACAGTTGCCAAAAAAAAAGCAAAAAGTAAAAACTTTTGTTCAGTTTTACAAGCTTGTAGAGCAAACAAGCTTGGCTGAGGTCTCTCCACTATTCATCCTACTAGTGTCAATTCTTCAGTATTATGCTCTCAGCCTTGTGACAGTTCTCTCCATTCCCTGAGTACCATTATGTTGAAAAATGAGCCTGTGACCTGTCTGCCCCCATAGAGCTGACATTTCACGGCCATTAGTCCAGTATTCTGCTGGCCGAGTGACTTAAACTTCTCATGCCACTCTTTCTATTAAATCAAGCATTAATCACGCACATTATCGCACCCTGGCCTGTCAGCCTTGTTGCACATCTTTTTGGCATCTGCAAAGAAATGTTTTTTCCTGCTACAGTGTTGTTTCGACGGTGAAGGAGGTAAGCTGCTTTGTTTTATTTCATTTGTTCTGTTTTTTTTTTTCTACTTTGACAACCAATCACATGGGGCACCATTTTTCTAAGATTGCATGCATGGCCTTTTCAATGAAGGAAGAGCTCCTTGTTCTCTGCTTGGGAGAACTCAGAGATCAATGCAACTATGAAAAAATACAATTTTCTGCACTGCTATCCTACTCAGTTGATACATACATTAAAAAAAGATAGGAAATCAACCCACTTGTGAAGAGAAAATAAGCCCACCTGTAAAGGAATTTAGAAATATTGAAGCGGGCATTGATAGCTTAGCTCCTTGGGGGCGGGGACTGATGTGAATGTACAATGTATATGTAAAGCGCTGCGTAAATTGTAGGCGCTATATAATTACCTGAAATAAAGAAATAAATAATAACTTGTTTCCTGATTGGCAACATGCATGTAAGTATTAATTGCTCCATGGTAGGTGTCTGTACTAGATGGTGGTGTAATTATAGTCATATGGCTGCTATAGGGGCACAAGGGAGGATGTTGGGGTATTGCCTGATTGCATTGTTATGGGACTGTTCTAAGTGTTTCTCATTATTGCATAGCTCCCAACTGTCCCTGATTTCGAGGGACTGTCCCTGATTTGGAGCAATGTCCCTCTGTCCCTCTTTCCCCCCCTCATTTGTCCCTCATTTTGGTCCATATAGATGTATATAAAATGCACTTTTTATCTTTCAAAAAGTGTTTTCCAGTGCTAAACCTTTCATTTGATTTCTAAATTGCTGGATTTGTAAATTCCAAAAGCCAATATAAAGGAATAGTGGTGTTAAAAAAGCACTTGTGGGTTTAACCAATCTTGTTTTTTTTTTTTGTACAATTCTCCTTTAAGGGGGCGTGGTAAGGGGTGTGTCCTATGCCTGCATACTTTTGTTGATAGGTGTCCCTCCTTCCCATCTCAAAAAGTTGGGAGGTATGTTACTGTGGTCTTTCTGTATACTTTACTGATTATAATCTGATGCAGCAGTGAGGGGCTCTGTTGCAGGAGGAATGATGCAACTTGTCAGACCTGGATACGGCATGGAGAAACACCTGTTTGGTAAACTTGTTTAATGTCTTGTTTGTCCAGCTGGTCCCTTGAGACATAGGGTGAGTACATGGATTGAAACCTGGCTACAAGGGCGAGTTCAGAGGGTGGTGATAAATGGGGAGTACTCAGAATGGTCAGGGGTGGGTAGTGGGGTCCCCCAGGGTTCTGTGCTGGGACCGATCCTACTTAATTTTTTCATAAACGATCTGGAGGATGGGGTAAACAGTTCAATCTCTGTATTTGCAGACAATACTAAGCTAAGCAGGGCAATAACTTCTCCGCAGGATGTGGAAACCTTGCAAAAAGATCTGAACAAATTAATGGGGTGGGCAAATACATGGCAAATGAGGTTTAATGTAGAAAAATGTAAAATAATGCATTTGGGTGGCAAAAATATGAATGCCATCTATACACTGGGGGGAGAATCTCTTGGGGAATCTAAGATGGAAAAGGACTTGGGGGTCCTAGTAGATGATAGGCTCAGCAATGCCAAGCTGCTGCTAACAAAGCAAACAGAATATTGGCATGCATTAAAAAAGGGGATCAACTCCAGAGATAAAGCGATAATTCTCCCGCTCTACAAGACTCTGGTCCGGCCGCACATGGAGTATGCTGTCCAGTTCTGGGCACCAATCATCAGGAAGGATGTACTGGAAATGGGGCGAGTACAGAGAAGGCAACAAAGCTAATAAAGGGTCTGGAGGATCTTAGTTATGAGGAAAGGTTGCGAGCACTGAACTTATTCTCTCTGGAGAAGAGACACTTGAGAGGGGATATGATTTCAATTTACAAATACCGTACTGGTGACCCCACAATGGGGATAAAACTTTCTAGCGGAAGGGAGTTTAACAAGACACGTGGCCACTCATTAAAATTAGAAGAAAAGAGGTTAAACCTTAAACTACGTAGAGGGTTATTTACTGTAAGAGTGTCCAGGATGTGGAATTCCCTTCCACAGGTGGTGGTCTCAGCGGGGAGCATCGATAGTTCCAAAAAACTATTAGATAAGCACCTGAACGACCAAAACATACAGGGAGATACAAGGTAATACTGACATATAATCACACACATAGGTTGGACTTGATGGACTTGTGTCTTTTTTCAACCTCACCTACTATGTAAATATGTAACTATGTAACATTAAAGTAGGGTATACAACAAGGGCAATTGGTATGGGTGCTGGTATGGGGGCAATAGTGAAGAAGAAAGTGAGAATATTGGTATGGGCACATTAGAGAGGAGCAGAATGAGGTTATGGTATAGGGGCATCAGAGAGGAAGAAAGTGAGGTTACGGTATGAGGGCATTAGAGAGGAAAAAAGTGAAGTTATGGTATGGGGGCATTAAAGAAGAGTACAGTGAGGTTATTGGTGTTGGGGAATTAGAGAGGACAGAGTGAGGATATACTATGGGGCATTAGAGAAAAAGAAAGTGAGGTTATGGTATGGGGGCATTAGAGAAGTGTAGAGTGAGGTTATTGGTGTTGGGGAATTAGAGAGGACAGAATGAGGTTATTGACCGGGGCATTAGAGAAGAGCAGAGTGAGGTTTTTGGTGTAGGGGCATTAGAGAGGAATAGAGTGAGATTATAGAGGCATTTTAAAGGACAGTGGTGAGATTATTTGTGTAGGGGCATTGTAGAGGACAGTGTGAGGTTAGAGAGGAGCAGTTTGCTGTTATTGGTGGGGGGCATTAGAAATAGGAAGAGTGAGATTATTTGTGTGGGGGTATTAGAAAAGAGTGGAGTGAAAGTATAGTATGAGTGCATGAGAGGGGAGCAGAGTATGGTTGTTGGCCTGGATATAGTAGAGGACAGTTTGAGTTTAGAGAGGAGCAGATTGTGGTGGTGGTGGTGGGGGGGGGGGGGGCATTAAAGTTAAGCAGAGTGAATTTATTTGTGTGGGGGCACTAATGAAGAGTGGAGTGAAATTATGGTATAGGGGCATGAGAGGGGAGCAGAGTGAGGTTGGTGTTGGGGCATTGCAGAGGACAGTGAAAGGTTATTGGTGTAGGGGCTTTAGAGATAAGCAGAATTAGGTTATTTCTGTGGGGGCATTAGAGAAGAGTGGAGTGGAAAGTACAGCATGGAGGTGTGAGGGGGGGATGGAGTGAGGTTATTGGTGTGAGGGCATTAAGGAACAGCAGAGTGAGGGTATGGTATGTGGACATTAGAGAGGAGCAGTATGATGTTTTGGGTGTGGGGACATGAGACGGGAGCAGAATGAGGTTATTGGTTGTTGTGGTCCAAGAGGGACTAGTTCTGGTGACCTGGGGGGGGGGCAAGAGATTCCCCTAATTGGCAGGAATTTTCTTTTACTTCCGGTTTTGGCTATGGTACAGGAAGTTAAGGTAAATCTCCCCAATCTCCCCAAAATTAAAACAAAAAGAGTTTGCCTATATTTCTACTTCAAGCAATGAGCAATTTCTTCTTCTTAGATATGTAACTGACATAAATGGTCTTTTAGCGATGTGTAAGGGGGTATTTTTCCCACTGACAACCAATGTAAGGAGCATTCTTCCCACTAACTACCAATGTAAGGGTCATTCTTCTCACTGATCACCAATGTAAGGAGCATTCTTCCCACTGATCACCAATGTAAGGAGCATTCTTCCCACTAACTACCAATGTAAGGGTCATTCTTCTCACTGATCACCAATGTAAGGAGCATTCTTCCCACTGATCACCAATGTAAGGAACATTCTTCCCACTGATCACCAATGTAAGGAACATTCTTCCCACTGATCACCAATGTAAGGAACATTCTTCCCACTGATCACCAATGTAAGGAACATTCTTCTCACTGATCACCAATGTAAGGAGCATTCTTCCCACTGATCACCAATGTAAGGGACATTCTTCCCACCGATCACCAATGTAAGGCACATTCTTCCCACTGATGACCAATGTAAGGAGCATTCTTCCCACTGATCACCAATGTAAGGGGAATTCTTTCCACTGACAACCAATGTAAGGAGCATTCTTCCCACTGACTACCAATGTAAGGAACATTCTTCCCACTGATCACCAATGTAAGGAACATTCTTCCCACTGATCACCAATGTAAGGAACATTCTTCCCACTGATCACCAATGTAAGGATCATTCTTCCCACTGACCACCAATGTAAGGAACATTCTTCCCACTGATCACCAATGTAAGGAACATTCTTCCCACTGATCACCAATGTAAGGAACATTCTTCTCACTGATCACCAATGTAAGGAACATTCTTCCCACTGATCACCAATGTAAGGGACATTCTTCCCACCGATCACCAATGTAAGGCACATTCTTCCCACTGATGACCAATGTAAGGAGCATTCTTCCCACTGATCACCAATGTAAGGGGAATTCTTTCCACTGACAACCAATGTAAGGAGCATTCTTCCCACTGACTACCAATGTAAGGAACATTCTTCCCACTGATCACCAATGTAAGGAACATTCTTCCCACTGATCACCAATGTAAGGAACATTCTTCCCACTGATCACCAATGTAAGGATCATTCTTCCCACTGACCACCAATGTAAGGAACATTCTTCCCACTGATCACCAATGTAAGGAACATTCTTCTCACTGATCACCAATGTAAGGGACATTCTTCCCACTGACTACCAATGTAAGGGGAATTCTTCCCACTGACCACCAATATACCTTGAGATATAATAAAGTAATTATTGGCTTTTTATTGACATTTATTGAGACCTGAATGCTATTTTAAGGTTTCCTCCATGTCAAAAAAGGCTGAGAAGGGCTACTCAAGAGGGTGTGAGTAGTGTAGTTTATTATGATGGTAGCTAGAACCAATAACTATATAAGCATGCGAATCACATTTTCATGTGTTGCCTGCTTGCTCTCAATCAGTCAACCTTAATTTTTGGAGTGATTTTAACATGATAATGGTGTTCCTTTAACTGGCCGACTCCTATGTTGCTTGTGGTTTCCCTTTAATATCTATTGCTAAGGTTGCATTTCGTTATAAGGAAGGCTTATTTAATAAGTGTTTTCACAGTGTACTCACAGAACTGAGGATCCTCTATTAAACATGATGAGGATGGAGAAGATCGCTAGCTGAGGAAGTGTCATGTGGAAAAGTGATAGGCTGGCAAAAAAAAAAAAAAACAGCCATTCTGCCAATATAATGTCAAGTGACACTGAGCGGCTTGCGAAAAGTGATTAACTTGCCACATGCTGCTAGGTCAAGCGCGGCGTGCGTCAGCTGTCAGGTGCAGCGCAGATCCGACTGAGCCGAGCTTGTGTTCATTTGTTATTCGTATGCAGCATCATCTCCTAATCAAGATGTTTATGATGAAGGTGGTTGCTGCAAGTGACCTCCACCGCCCTGCTGTGATCCTCCGCAATGAGGAGATCGAGGCGTCCACTTTTCATCCCGGGTCGTATTTCCCATAAGACACTTGTAGGCCAATGCCTAGGGCAGCAGGGTTAATAGGGCAGTACCTGTACATTTAAGCACAAGGCCCAGTCATGGCTGACCGCAGTGGCCTTAGTCTATAATTTCTAAAGATATTAATACATATAGTCTTTACGCATAGGAAAGCCTTAACCGTTTTGCTGCCAGAGACGTTTTTGCGTTCATTGCACACATACATTTAAAAATCATTTTAAGCCTGGAGATTACCTTAAAGCCCCCAGAACATTATGTAATTTCTGAAAGCAAAGATCCTGGAGAATAAAGTGCTGGTAGCTCCAATTTTATTATGTCACAAGATATTAGCATGGTTTATCAAGCACCAACGTTCAGTAAAAAATACACAAGTTAATTTTAATGCACAGAAAATGCAATATATTATCCAGTTCTTTGGTAAAATATATAAGATGGAGTTGTGCTGAGTAAACAGCAGGGCTTTTTTTCAGCAGGAATGCGGGGGGACCACAGTTCCGGCACCTCCAGCACTGAATTTATGTAATGGCAAGAGGTGCTGGGGTTTACTGGAGGGTCTATTGATGCTGGCTGCTGGGGGATCTATTGTTGCTGGAGGAGATCTATTTTTACAGGGGGAGAGTCCGTTGTTGCTGGTGAGGTCAGTTGTCGCTGGTGGGGGATCTATTGTTGCTGGGGGGCTCTTATGCTACTGGGAGACCATTGTTTCTGGAAGACACCTACTGTTGAAGGAGAGGTCTATTGTTGCTAGCTTTTCAGAGTCTATTGTTGCTGGGGGTGTTCCATTGTTGCTGGCTACAGGGGATCTCTTTTACTTCCTATCATTAACAAATGACATACAAATTACTTAGTTCTGTATCCATTACCGAGAGGTGGGTAGGGGGTCGGACCAAGGAATGGTGCTCAGAGGTGGGTAGGGAGTGGAACCAAAGAATGGTGCTTGGAGGTGGGTAGGAGGTGGAATCAAAGAATGGTGCTTGGAGGAGTGTAGGGAGTGGAACCAAGGAATGATGCTCGGAGGTGGGTAGGGGGTGGAACCAAGGAATGGTGCTTAGAGGTGGGTAGGGAGTGGAACCAAAGAATGGTGCTCGAAGGAGTGTAGGGAGTGGAACCAAGGAATGGTGCTCGGAGGTGGGTAGGGGGTGGAACCAAGGAATGGTGCTCGGAAGGAGGGAGTTCCTGCACCTATTCTCTGAGAAAAAAGCCCTGGTAAACAGATACCCAACATGTCAAGCCCTAACCACTTCCCATCCCTTAGGCCATTTATAAATGGCCTAAGGTTGAAGTGGTTATACCAGGATCATGACTGCAGCCTCCTGCATGTATCTTTACCTGTCAAATGTCTCCCCTCTGTCTGTTATTAGACCCGAAAAACTGCAGATTTTGTGGGCGGGGTCTGTTGTCTGGAGCTCGGTGGGTGGAGTCGTGATGTCAGTAGACTCCCCGCCCACCTCTACACTCCCCTTGTCAATATGCATTTTCTCCTGTGTATTTCTAACACTGAACTTCTGCTACGATCTCTAACATCCAGTGAAAAGACAGGAAAGTAACCACATGACTCATGCCAAATCATGGTGAGGTGTGGAACAGCCAGTGGGGGAGGAAATTAAAAAATAATGCATGTCTTAGGCTAGTGCACAAGATATGTAAATCACCTGTCACTCACAGCAAGGGTAGGCTCAAATGATAGGAAATCTTATACTCTACATTATGACATAAAAAAAAAATTTGGGTTTACATCCACTCTAACCGGTTCCCGACCAGCGCACGCGGATGTAGGTCCATGCTCCATGAGTCGGGTCACTCGCCGCGCGGATACCCGCGATCGCCTCACGGAGAGGACGAACGGGGAGATGCTGATGTAAACAGCATCTCCCCGTTCTGCCTAGTGACAAGTGTCACTCGATCTCTGCTCCCTGTCATTGGGAGCAGAGATCAGTGACGTCACACACCAGCCCATCCCCCTGACAGTTAGAAATCACTCCCCTAGGACACACTTACCCCCTCCCCGCCCCCTAGTGGTTAACCCCTTCACTGCCAGTGTCATTTACACAGTAATCAATGCATTTTTAATCGCACTGATCGCTGTATAAATGACATGTCCGCCATAACGTCCTAGTCACAATAAAAATCGCTGATCGCCGCCATTTCTAGTAAAAAAATTTTTTTTTTAATAAAAATGCTATAAAACTATCCCCTATTTAGTAAACGCTATAACTTTTGCGCAAACCAATCAATCAACGCTTATTGTGATTTTTTTTTACCAAAAATATGTAGAAGAATACGATCGGCCTAAACTGAGGAAAAAAAATAGTTTTTTTTATATATCTTTGGGGGATATTTATTATAGCAAAATGTAAAATATAATGCGTTTTTTTTCAAAATTGTCGCTCTTATATTGTTTATAGCGCAAAAAATAAAAATCGCAGAGGAGATCAAATAGCACCAAAAGAAAGCTCTATTTGTGGGAAAAAAAGGACGTCAATTTTGTTTGGGAGCCATGTCGCACGCCTGCGCAATTGTCAGTTAAAGCGACGCAGTGCCGAATCGCAAAAAACGCTCTGGTCAGGAAGGGGGTAAAATCTTCCGGGGCTAAGGCGGTTAACCACTTCCCGCCCAGCCCATAGCAGATGACGGCCGGGCGGTGGTTCAGTTATCCTGACTGGGCGTCATATGACGTCCAGCAGGATAACATGCCGCTGCGCGCTCGCGGGGCGCACATCGCGGCGATGGGAGGAGCAGTGTGTCAGTCTGACACACCGCTCCACCGATCTTGGTAAAGAGCCTCCGGCGGAGACTCTTTACTACGTGATCAGCCGTGTCCAATCACGGCTGATCACGATGTCAATAGGAAAAGCCGTTGATCGGCTTTTCCTCACTCGTGTCTGACAGACGCGAGTAGAGAAGAGCTGATTGGCGGCTCTCCTGACAAGGGGGGTCTGCGCTGATTGTTTATCAGCGCAGCCCCCCCCTCAGATGACCACACTGGACCACCAGGGATCGCCACTAGGACCACCAGGGAAGGGGGAAACATGTGGATGGCCAGGTATGTACCCCATGGTCATCCACATGTGCCGAATGTGCCCAATCTGTGCCAATCAGTGCCCACAAATGGGCACTGATTGGCACCATTATATTGCAGTGATGCCCAGCAATGCCACCCTTAGGGGCATCAGTGCCACCAATCATTGTCATCAGTGCCACCCATCAGTGTCCATCTGTGCCACCTGTCTGTGCCCATCAGTGCCCACCTATCAGTGCCCATCAGTGCCACCTATCAGTGCCACACATATGTACCCATCAGTGCCACCCATAAGTACCCATCAATGCCACCTACGAGTGCCCATCAGTGCCACCTATGAGTGCCCATCAGTGCCGCATACCAGTGCCACCTATCAGTGCCGCCTATCAGTGCCCATCATCAGTGCCCATCAATGCCGACTCATCGGTGCCCATCAGTGCCGCCGTATCAGTGCCCGTCAATGCAGCCATGTCAGTGCCCGTTATTGAAGGAGAAAACGTACTTATTTACAAAAATTTTAACAGAAACAAAGAAAAACTTGTTTTTTTTCAAAATTTTCGGTCTTTTTTTATTTGTTGCACAAAAAATAAAAACCGCAGAGGTGATCAAATACCACCAAAAGAAAGTTCTATTTGTGGGAACAAAATGATAAAAAAATTGTTTGAGTACAGTGTTGTATGACCGCGCAATTGTCATTCAAATTGCGACAGCGCTGAAAGCTGAAAATTGGCCTGGGCGGGAAGGTGTCTAAGTGCCTGGTATTGAAGTGGTTAATTAACTCCTTATTCTCCTCAATTTAATTATTATTTTCCTGCTGATTTTTTTTTTTTTTTACATCTATTTTGTAAACTGTAAATGATTAAAACTTCTTTTTTTTTGTTGTTTGCTTTGTCCGTTACACTTTTAACATATATTTACACATTTAACTTTTAAAAAAGCGCAAAAAAAAATAAAACATGTTTATTTAATTTGTAAAATACTTTTCAATGCTTTGTACCATTGCTGACAGCTGAAGTATAAGCAAAACAGTTGCGGTAGGTATCGGTAAATTGGGGTCGGCGAGTACTAAAAGAAAAGTATCGGTACTTGTACTCGTAAAAAAGAAAATGTTATCAGTGCATCCCTAGTTCTAAACTTTTCATACTCTATCATACTCTATCCAAAACCAAACAAAAAAAAAAAAACGTTTAGTTTTAGTTGTACATACATAAAGCTCCCGGGAATAGATAGTGTTGGCAATTCCCGCATCACTATCTGCAGAACAGATACAGGTGAGCATCTGTAATTAAATAAGCTACAGTATATAGTTGACTTGGAGGGGGCAAGAAAATGGAGGTGTTTTCCTTTAAGTAAGCTCTTGCAGCGCACAGCCATTAATACATTTTGATGATCCGACTGATTAAAATTCTGATTGCACGTGGCCAGCGTGACTCCTATATTTCATACACAGCATTATATCTGTTTGCCCAGAAATCTGCTTTTATGAAACGCCAGATGCTCTGTCAAGCTCGCCGGTCGCATCCGCGTTTTTAATCAGCTCCCTTTTAAAGTTTACTCAGTGCTCTTGACTTCCCCTGGCCGCGCAGTAATTCAATTACACACAGTAATGGTGTACTAGGGCGTGCGGCTCCGACCATAATCGGATACATCTTTGTTTCTTTTCTGCTCAATGCGAAACGCGCCACCATTTACTGTACCGAATACGACGGGGCCATTTTTTTTTTTTTTTGCCGTGCCAGGAGCACTTCCAATGCGCTGATCGGAGCGGAGAGGCCCTGTAATAAAGGATAAGTATGTCTGGCTGGGACCAGCGCAGGTTGTTAATGGACGGGGTGAGGAAAGCTTTACATAAGGCCAGCGTTTTTGCGAAAAACCGAACATTGCAATCCAGAATGCGGCGCGGCCAAAATGCTTAGAGAATAGTCCGGTTTTTGTAATTGTTTTGTCGAGGAGACATTTGTTCGGGAAAAGTTGACTGCCAATGACTCCACATTTTCAAGCCAGTAGCGGGTTCTATGTGCCAGGGGTATAGAGTGGCGCTGAATACAAATGATGCAATTCTGTTTGTGCAATGGGCATCAAAGTATATAGAGGGCAACGTGTTAGATGTTGAAGTTAAAATGGCACATCGGGCAAATATTATAAAACACCAATTAGCCTAATCCATGTAGTCATTAAAGTCTCTCAATTTTATTCCTTATGCTGTTAGCATTAGTAAATGGATAGGAAGGTATATTATATTTACTTGTTTTAAACTTTTTTCTCTACATTTTTTCAGGTGCTTCCTGGTTTTTGGTTTAGGCCAAGGATCTCCAAACTATGGCCCTCCAGCTGTTGCGGAACTACACGTCCCATAAGGCATTGTAAAACTCTAACATTCACAGACATGATGGGAATTGTAGTTCCTCAACAACTGGAGGGCCATAGTTTGGAGACCCCTGCTTTAGGCCAAAATGATGTCATACATCCCGGGAGTCTTCAGGAGAGGAGGGCAGTGGCGTCTCCAGCTTTCATATTTAGGGGGGGCACATGGGGGGACAGGGAAAAAGTAGGGGGGCAACTATAAAATGCATATATGTATATATATATCTATATCTATATATATATATATAGATATAGATATATATATATATATATATATCTATATATATATATATCTATACATATATAGATCTATATATATATATATATATATATATATATAGATATAGATATAGATATAGATATAGATATATAGATATATAAATATATACTGGGGCCCTTTACTACGACCCCACAACGGCCCTTTCACATGTTCTGCAGTGAGCTCCCTTCCTACTGTATTGGGGTCCCCCCAGGGTGGCAGAAAACAAGAGATATATGTCACCAGCATACCAAGAAAATATAAGGATCCAAAGCTGTGGGAGAACTATCAGGGTTGCAATGGTTGTCTTGCCTCCGGGCCCTGGTGTTCTGCCACTGTGGGGTTTCCCAGCCTCCTCTTGCTGTCCTGCCCCTGCTATTGACAGCTCTGGTCTGGCATCTCTTGGAATTTACAGGCTGGTTCTCCTGTCCTAAGGATGGAAGAAATCAGTCTGTTTTTTCAGTAACTGAGAGTCCTGGTGGAGTCCTTCCTGCAACTCGCTCTTCTCCCTGCCAATGAGGATGCAGGGGAAGGAGCAGATTGGGCGGCCGTGGTTGTGTGAGCGCTCGCATTATGCAGTGTCAGCAAGCAGAGGGAGGGGGGAGGAATCACCCGCAGGAGCTGACTGGGGACTCTCTCCCTCTTAGACATTGATTTTTTGTAAAAAAAAAAAAAAAAACTTTATGGGGGGGGGGGGCACATGGTGGGGCACAGCATAATGTTGGGGGGGTCAGGGCCCCCTCTGCCCCCCCCTAGGGACGCCATTGGAGGAGGGGGGCTTTCTCAGCTAAGTACACCATCCTGCCTGCATGCTTGTGTAGCGCTACCTCCCCTAAGGAGCCACTGGTATTTTGCCCAGGTCTTCCCCACTTTTGCTCTGTAGCCAGGCACAAGGTAGGTTCACACAACCAGGCGCACACGTACACTTCCACTCGTTGTTCCCAATGACCAGTCTAGGGGTTTTGTTTTGTTGTTTTATTGGAGAACTAGGGAGGAGATATAGCAGGATAATCCAAATTAAACTATTTTATTGGCTGAAGGCAGATAAAGACTTCTTCACAGCAGCAGCAAACTGATTGAAGAACTGATCAATGCCCCTTAGTAAAGTAGTGGACGGTCCTGGAGAAAGCTCTAAGAACACTAGCCAGCGTTTTCTCTTTGTGTGGGCCCTCACTTAGAGCACAAGAAGGGGGTAACTGTCCAAGGATAGTAAGCTCAGGTTCACAAAGCTCAGATATGAAAGTCACGAGACTTCCCATTCGACTTTGCCCTGCAACTTCAGTTCGACTTTGATCTGACCTAACGTGACTTTTTACACTCTTTGGCATTGAAGTCGTAGCAAATTCAGACCAAAGTAGTGGAGGAGCCTTTTCTAAGGTCGGAGCGACTTGTGCCGGATCAGTTAGGACGGCTCTCATAGGGAAACGTTTAAGGCTCGTCTCACACTGGTGCGACATGGGATCCGACTTGTGAGAGCAAAAGTCGCATGACATGTCAAATTAAATGTTTTCATATGAGAGCTGTCTTAACTAATCCGACACAAGTCCGTCCGACTTTAGAAAAGGTTCCTGCACTACTTTGGTCCGACTTTGATACGACTTCAATGCCATGGAGTATAAAAAGTCACATTAAGTCAGATCAAAGTCAGACTGAAGGGCAAAGTCGGATTGGAAGTTGCACGACTTTCATGTTGGAGCAGTGTGAACCACGGCTAATTTGGCATGTATGTTCTCTTACAAGTCAGATCTCAGTGTGAACGGGGCCTTAGGGTCTCTGTACTCGCAAGGCTCTTGAAGCACCACCGGCAGGCTTCTCTCTCTGTGATACCAGACCAGATGCACTGTAGACTCTCCCTTACTCAGCTATGGTAGGGCCAGGGTCATCCACAGAGATTTCAGGCCCTCAGGTCACCCACCTGAGGCCACATGGCAGCAAGTGACAGGGGAGGCAACACCTCTCACCCAGCCTGGTGAAATCCTCTGCTAGGAATGACCCAGAGCTCCTTGAGAATAAATACAGTCACCCAGCATGCCTAGGGGCACCTCCCCTTGTAATTGGCAAGGGCTGTATGAATATTCATGCTCCCCTCTGCATGGTTTCTGCCTATTATCCAGCACTTTCTATACCTGCTAGGACAGTGTGAAACATCTAGGCAGTAGATTAACATTAATAAAGTATATATCTCTCGTCTGTCCTCGAAATCCTGAGGGGTATGCTGTGCCTTGAGCACTAGGCCTTTCTCTATTTGTTTTCTTACCGGAATAGCCAGACCAGCACATACATGCGCCACCACTCCACTTCTCTTTTGGATCTAGGCATTGTGAGCAGCACACTGAGCAGACTACACTAGCCAATCACCGCTCTTTGTTAAGCAGACAGTAAATACATTTTTCTAGCTGTCTCTCTGTTAAGCAGAGAAACCAAACATTATCATACACTCATCCTAGCACCTATCTAGGAGGGTGCTACACTTGAGCAGCTGTTTTCCAGGAAGTAAACGCTACATGAATCCTCTGCCCTTACTCAAGATGGCAGCAGCTACAAAATGCTAGGGGGATGTTTCTCGAAGTAATTTCTCAACCGAATAAAGCATGGAGACATGGATGGATTGGTGAGTTTGCTTTGAATAATAAAAATGAATTAAGTAGCGTTTTCGGTTTGTGGTGCTTAGACAGTTGAATTCAATTTTTATTAAAGTATATGTACGTGTAGTCTACTATAGTGAAAAGAAATCAGTGGGTGAAAAATCTTCAGAAACCAACACTTCAGGGAGTGTTGACTACCTCCACCCCTATGTACTCCGTGATTTCTCCCGCTGACCTCCTCCGGACCAGTTAGGGGCTGGTGGATCGCATCACCGAGCACCCATGAAATTATCGGTTCCTAAGATTTCTTCAGATGGTGATTTCTGTTCACTAAAGCAAAGATCGGTGGCACAGGCAGAGGTTTAGGTGAGTACTTAAGTTTCTTTCTGCCAAGGCAGCTCTAGTTTAGGTTTTGGTAAAGAGGATGAGACCCCAAAATGGAATTAATATGTGGTCAGCAGAGGTGCCTATTCAATAAAACGGTGCTTCCAAGTGGATTCTTCAAGAAGGTTATGGTAAAGAGGATGAGACCTTAAAATGGAATCCATTTGTGGTCAGCAGTGGTGCCTATTCAATAAAAAGGTGCTTCCAAGTGGATTCTTCAAGATCTTAGATTGTAAGCTCTAACGAGCAGGGCCCTCTGATCCCTCCTGTATTGAATTGTATTGTAACTGTACTGTCTGCCTTCATGTTGTAAAGCGCTGCGCAAACTGTTGGCGCTATATAAATCCTGAATAATAATAATCATAAGACCATGGTCTTGATGGACTTGTCTTTTTCAACCTCGCCTACTATGTATGTATGAACACACCATCAACAGGTTTTGTAGCTCTTTGGTGGCTAGGCCACTTTGTTAGGAAAAGGTGTTCAGTACCCTTTAACTGATGGGATCTCTGTGCATTCCTTCAGCCCAGAGTATACTGTCATAATGTCATATGTCACAGTATACTCTGGGCTGAAGGAATGTACACTGATTAAGGGTACGGTACACATTGTACCCGATAAAGTGGCCACCAAAGAACCATGAAACACATTGATGGTGTGCTAAATCCTGTTCTTATGATCAATAAATGCCGACCTTCCTGAGGAATACACTTCGCAGCACCTTTTTATTTAATGGGCGCCTCTGCTGACTGCACATTGGATCCATCTTGGGGCCTCATACTATTATTCACCAAACCAACCACAACCTCCAGCAGTGCAGGAATCTCTGGAAAACAAGTGTTGAGTGTGACTGCTCACACTCTGCATGGAGACATGTGCGAAAAATGGTTCTTTGACCCTAGGGTGGATATTCACAGCAACCATATTATTGTGAGTATACGCTTACCACACTTTTGTTATACTTTCCATTTACGTACAACTGAATACTACTCTTATGCCGCATACACACGGATCGTTCTTTCCGACGGGAAATGTTTGATGTGAGCTTGTTGTCGGAAAGTCTGACCGTGTGTATGCTCCATCGAACATTTGCTGTCGGAATTTCCGCCCACAAATGTTTGAGAGCAGGTTCTCAAATTGTCAGCCAACTTCACTTAGTTGTACGTCTTGTACGTCACCACGTTCTCACGTTTGGAATTTTGGGCCAACATTTGTGTGACCGTGTGTATGCAAGACAAGTTTGAGCCAACATCCTTCGGAAAAAAATCCACGGTTTTGTTGGCAGAAAGTCCGATCGTGTGTACGCGGCATAAGAAGGTCCCTCTTGAGTCTTTTTATCCCTTTTTTCACCTTTGCTCACTTGGAGCACTACTGACTCATTTCATTTAGGTCTTGATTTTATCAAAAGTGTCACTCTAAAGAGACCCTGTCACCAGAAACGTCACTTACAACAAAAATCTTCCCATAAGATTATATGTGCATTTATAATCCAAAAGCCCTGAGTCTGCTGCTGGGAACTGCCATCTTGGATGTGATGTCATTAGCCCTCTGTAGACCCAGAGCTGTAACTCTAATGACCCCTATAGCATTCCCCTTCTCTCCTTGAGGAATACAGCAGTCCGGGGGCAAGGGAGGGGCCGGGAGTTTCACTGATGCTCTAACCCTGCCCCATGCCTGTATGCTCAGGGTGGAGCAATTGTAGTGAGAGCAGAGCGTGGAAGCCCCACCCCCAGACCTCTGAATGTATGCAGTGAGCTGGCCAGGTATGTCCTTACACCCATAAAATGCCTGACTGCTGAAACCCTGAGCTGTGTTATTCAACTGTAAAGCTATGCATTGCTGAAAGTTCTCTGACCATCTCCAGTCTCTGGTTGTCACCTGTAGCATGTCCGCAGTCTCTGATTGTCTCCTGTATCAG
This sequence comes from Lithobates septentrionalis, assembly GCA_037952835.1. Classification (NCBI taxonomy): domain Eukaryota; kingdom Metazoa; phylum Chordata; class Amphibia; order Anura; family Ranidae; genus Lithobates; species Lithobates septentrionalis. The sequence goes on from JBBDGP010001041.1 coordinate 1,275,348, forward strand.
GTCCACAGTCTCAGATTGTCACCTGTAGCATGTTTGCAGTCTCTGATTCTCACCTGTAACATGCCTACAGTCTCTGATTGTCACCTGTAGCTTTTCCGCAGTCTCTGATTGTCACCTGTAGCATGTCCGCAGTCTCTGGTCGTCTCCTGCAATATATTTGCAGTATCTGATGCTCTCCTGCAGTATATTTGCAGTCTCTAATCATCTCCTGTAGTATTTGTATTAAGGTGCCGCTTTACTTGCTCAATTATTTGAGATTGCTCCACTTCTCAGTGAGTGGTAATAATGCGTATTAACCTATAGCAACCAATCAGTGAACAGTAGTGATTTGCTGTAACCTCTAGCAACCAATCAGTGAGTGGTAATGATGTGCTGTAACCCCTAGCAACCAATTAGTGAGCGCTAATAATGTGCAGTATCCTCTAGCAACCAATGATGCAAGCAGAAATGATGTGTTGTAACCTCTACCAGCCAGTGAGTGGTAAGGATAGGATGTAACCTCTGGCAACCAATTTCAATCTCTGCGTGATCTGCTGCAGTAAACTGATTCTGAGTCCACCTGCTATTTTTTGTATGTGTCAGAATGGGGGAGGCAAGAAAATGTTTGCCCAGGGCCCAATCAATATTAAAGACGGCCCTGATTGCAAGTGAATAAAAAATGATTAATGGGAAAGGAAAACACTGCAAGTAAGCATTAAAGATGGGAATTGTATGCGCTTTTACCTGCTTTTATTTAAGAGGGTCTCTTTAAAGAGGAACTGAACACTGGAGGCTGTTCCCAAAAAAGTCAGCAAAGGACTAGTCCCCAGTGTTGCCTGTGGTCTCCCAGGTAATATTTCCCCATTACTGACTTATCCTGTCTTGTTCTGAACCATGTCTCTGTATGTCTGAGCCTCCAGCAAGGAGAACAGCGGGCTGCACAGTAGTGACCAGGGCTTTTTTTGGGCGGAAACGTGGGGGAACGCAGTTCCGGCACCTCGAGCATTGAATGTATGTAATGGCAAGGAGTGCTGGGGTTTGCTGGAGGGTCTATTGATGTTGGCTGCTGGGGGATATATGGTTACTGGTGGCAATCTTTTTTGTGTGGAGGTCTATTGTTCCTGGGGAGGTCTATGTTTGCTGGTGGGGGGTCTTATGTTGCTAGGGGTTCAATTATTGCTGTGGGGGATCTACTGTTGAGGGAGAGGTATATTGTTGCTGGCTCCTGGAGGGTTTATTCATGATGGCAGCTTGGAGATCTGTTGTTGCTGTTGGGGGTGTATTGTTGCTGGGGTTGTATTTTGTTGCGGGGGGGGGGGTCATTGTTGCTGGGGTGGTCTATTGTTGTGTGGGGGATATATTGTTGCTGGGGTGGGTTCTATCATTGCTGGAGGGGTCTACTGTTGCTGGGGTGGGGTCTATTGTTTCTCACTGCAGGGGATCTATTTTGTTGTCTTTCTTATTATCATTAAAGTGGTGTTTCACCAAAAAAAAAAAAAATTAGATGTCAGCAGCTGCAAATACTGCAGCTGCTGACTTTTAAAATAAGGACACTTACCTGTCCCGGGGTCCAGCGATGTCGGCACCCGAGACCGAGCCGTCCCTCGATCCTCGGGTGCTGCCGCCGCCATTCACACTGAGGGAATCAGGAAGCGAAGCGTTACCGCTTCACTGCCCGGTTCCCTACTGCGCATGCGCGAGTCGCGTTGCGCGTCTTCACTGGTCCCCGTTGTGTTGTGGGAACTGTGTATTTCCCACAACACAACGGGGGTGGGCGGGGAGTCTGCGGCTAGCTGCGGCTAGCTGTACCCGGAAGTGGGTGCAGATACCTGTATTATACAGGTATCTGCACCCCCCTCCCCCCTGAAAGGTGCCAATTGTGACACCGGAGGGGGGGAGGAATCCGATGAGCGGAAGTTCCACTTTAGGGTGGAACTCCGCTTTAAGTAATTCTGTGCAAATCACTTAGTAGCACAAAATGATACTTGGTTTTGTATTCTCTAAAAGAGGAGGTACTAGGAGGTGGATAGAAGGGGGAACCAAGGGACGGTGCTCAGAGGTGGGTAGTAAGCAGAAACAAAGGGTGACTCAGAAGGAGTTCCTGCACCTATTCTCTGAGAAAAAACCCTGTTAGTGACATCACCAAATCTTACTTCACATCTCCTGAGACTAGCAGTCAGAGGTAACAGTGCCTTCACTATAATATAGCAAATCTTCACTTTTGGGGTTCTGGTCCACTTTAAGTATAGGGAAGATATCTCCTTAGGCTTCCATCTCTGGTTTTCACTCACGTGCATTCACATGTTAAAATAGAAAGGGGACCATGCGCCCCACACAGTGTAAAACTGTATATGTCTATTGTTAAAAGCAATTAATATGCACTCACATATGAAAAAAGTAAAACCGCACTTCCATTAATACAATTCAGACAGATTGGAACCCACTTCCGGAGATACTTCTGAGAACGTGCTGATGTCACAGCACGTAGCTCAAAATTACGCGTTTCGTCACATATGATGGCTTCAACGCCACCAACTCGGTGGATAACAATGCAGAGCCTGGATGGACAGTGGATACATTTATATAGAGTATTTTACAACTTCTATTTAACCAGAGAATTATTGCCGTTTTTGGTAAGCCTTCAGGAATGCCTATCTGGTGGCAGTGACCTAGTCTGGGATTTTCCTTTTGGGTGTTTGGAGGATTGATCATCACGTATTATTAAACTTGTTGGACCTTTGCGGACTTACACTTACACATATGTTTATTCATCTATTCATTTTTGACAATTTGCTGTATTTCTATTTGTTTAGTGCAGCACATATAAGAAATGTATCTGTTTTTTGTTGTAAATGCATCTGGTACGTCAGTTAAATGCAAGATTAAACGTGATAAAAATAACTTAATGTAGGAAATACAATAGTTTAGCAATAACGCAAGGTATATTATATCTATGGATTAGTTTAGTCACAGGATGGAGGCTGGTGCTAATCACTCCAATGAACTAAAAGCTCCACTCACATTCATTAAAAGGCAAGTATAATCGTATTGCTGCAATGTATTATTGCAATTAGCATCTGTTATGAAATACTTATGTATAGTGCTTCATGTAGGCCGTTAGTGCACAGTCAAATTAAGTGCTACAACACGAGCGAGATCCTGGAGAGAAAGGAATCGAAACCTGAAGGATTTATTTCAGCAAAGAATGGTAGCAAAGGAAAGGATGACGAAAGAGAGCAGGAATAATAATATCCTAATGCACTCCAAAGCAGCCCGCCAAGACAGAAATGTGTGGAGGCTGCCATTGCTTGCTCTTAAAGCTTCAGGGTCTGGGGATGTCCACTTCTTCCTGTTTTCACAACTTCATTTTTCAAGAACAAGGAAGCAGGTGAAGAACTACAACTTCAACTTCTCAGGCCTTTCTTTTACGATAGTGACTCACTAGGTAGCAAAGCTAGGATAAGGATGATAGCCCTCCTCCCAAAACCCAACTTTTAGAAGAAGAATTAGATACAAACTTACATGGGAATGGTTAGATACCCTTTATGCCTAGGGGTGCTGAAATGAGAAGTACCTTAATCCTGGCTCCTGGAGACTTCTTTTAATGGTTCAACTGGTCCCCCTCTCTAAGCTGCTCAAGGCCATGATCACAACCTCGCCCAAAGGGTTAATAGCTCTGCATTGTATGTGATGAAAAACTGATGTATGTGATGTAATGTTCTTACACAAAATTACTCTCTAGTTGTACTGCAAACTTTTTGTAGAACTACAAACCACAAATATCTTTATGGTTTTAGAAGAGGAGAAACTCTAGGATTTCTGACAGCATTTCTATACTATTAGAGTCATAATTAGTTTTTTTTCCTAACAGCCTCCCTAATGGGTCTCCTAACCAGCACCTAAGCTCCCTAGCTCCCTCATTACCTCCTTCTATGCCCATCTCCAGGACTTCTCCAGAGCTTTTCCTATCCTCTGGAACTACAAAGCCATCCACAACTCTGAGCTACATGACCAATGTCGGCTCAAAAGATCACCCAAACCGTCCTCTTTGCTTTTTCCAAAACTTCCTCTTTGCTTTTTCCAAAACTTCATGCTCTCCAGCTCCCTTGTAACCTCCTCCTATGCTCTTCTCCAGAACTTCTCCAATCCCCTGGAACTCCAATCCATCGGGCTATCTCTTATTCTGTACGTCTTCAGGCAAACCTTGAAAACTCTCTTTGGGGAAGCTAATCCCACCTCTACTTAATAACTGGAATACAGCTTTTCTCCATCAACTCACCCCCCCTCCCGCTAATGCGTTTTGTATTATTATTTTTATTACACGTGATTTACAGTATATAGCGCCAACAGTTTGTACAGCGCTATACAATATAAAGGGGGACAGTACAATTGCAATACAGTTCAATATAGGAGCAATAGGAGGGCTCATGAAGCTTACATTCAAAAGGGAGGAGGATGTGGTACAAAAGGTAACAGCTGCAGGGGATAATCTGGTGGGCGGAGGTGACTCAAGTACGACTTTTTAGGTGGAGGTGGGCTTCCATCAATAAATACGTTTTCAAAGATCGCTTAAAGGCAGATAGGGTAGGAGCTGACCAGACATATTGGGGTAGGGAGTTCCAGAAGATGGGAGACATTCTGGAAATGTCCTGGAGGCAGGCGTGGGAGAAGGTAACAAGGGAGCTATAGAGCATGACGTCCCGGGAGGAGCGGAGAGGATGATTTGGGCGATACCTGCAGATGAGGTCGGTGATATAGTTGGGAGGGCGATGTTGTGGATGGTTTTGTATATTTTGAATTGTATACGTTGGACTAGTGGAAGCCAGTGAACAGATTGGCAGACAAGGGCAGCAGTCACGGATCGGTTAATAAGGTGTAAAAGCCTGGCAGCAGTATTCATAATAGGCTGAGGAGGGGATTGCCTATGTAAAGGTAAGCCAGTGAGGAGGGAGTTGCATTAGTAGTAGTATCACTTGCCTCTACCTTTAGATTGCAAGCTCTCATGAGCAGTGCCCATTGAACACTCCTGACTTGGGCTGGATTGTAACTGTAATTTCTCCCTGATGGCCATACATAAATCCATAATAATAATAATAATAATAACAATAATAATCATCATCATCATCATTATCATACCAGATTCTCTTTATTTAAACTCCCTGATTTTATCTTCTGGTTCACACATTTTAGAAAGATCATAATTTATGCAAAGATCACATTTATGCAGTTCAAGGCACTTCCAATGAAAAAATATTCTTGTACAACAGTTGTTGAGGTCTTTCAAAATATGTGGCATGCAATCGCAATCCAACAACATCATCAGGTCAAAATCATTTGTATCTTCACACTTTCATCTAACCTCGAAGATTCTCAATAAAACAATAAAGATATCAGTGAATGTTCTGAGAGCTTATCTGACCTCCACACAAACAAATATACAGCAAATCAGCAGACACAATAACAGCTCCTAGGCAGGTGTTGAAACCTTTTTGTGACCAAACTTAACTTGAGAACCCACTCCTACATCAATAACGTAGATCAATTTTATATTTGGTCCTTCTTGAAAACACTTGAGAATGACCCCAAGATTATTACAGTGCCTTGAAAAAGTATTCATACCCCTTGAACTTTTCCACAATTTGTCATGTTACAACCAAAAACATAAATGTTTTTTGGGGGGGATTTTATGTGATAGACCAACACAAAGTGGCACATAATTGTGAAGGGAAAGGGAAATGATAAATGGTTTTCAATTTTTTTTTTTTTTATTATGAATATGTGAAAAGTGTGGGGTACATTTGTATTCAGCCCCCCTGAGTCAATACTTTGTAGAACCACCTTTCTCTGCAATTACAGCTGCAAGTCTTTTTGGGGATGTCTCTACCAGCTTTGCACATCTAGAGAGTAATGTCGCGTACACACGAGCGGACTTTAGGGCAGACTTTGCCCTGCGGACTGGATTTCGTCGGACGATTCGATCGTGTGTGGACTCCAGCGGACTTTGTTTTCTCAAAAGTTGGACGGACTTAGATTTGATACATGTTTCAAATCTATCCAACGGACTCGAGTCCAGTCGAAAAGTCTGCTCGTCTGTATGCTAGTTCGCCACGCTAGGGCAGCTATTGGCTACTGGCTATGAACTTCCTTCTTTTAGTCCGGTGTACGTCATCACGTACGAATTCGACGGACTTTGGTTGGTTGTGTGTAGGCAAGTCCGTTCATTTGGAAAGTCCGTCCAAAAGTCCGCCGGGCAAAGTCTGCCGTAAAGTCTGCTCGTGTGTACGCGGCATAACATTTTTGCCCACTCTTTTTTTCAAAATCGCTCAAGTTCTGTCAGATTGGATGGAGAGCGTCTGTGAACAGCAATTTTCAAGTCTTTGCCACAGATTCTCAATTGGATTTAGGTCTGGACTGTGACTGGGCCATTCTAATAGATGAAAATGCTTTGATCTAAACTATTTTATTTGTAGCTCTGGCTGTATGTTTAGGGTCGTTGTCCTGCTGGAAAGTGAACCTCCACCTCAGTCTCAAGTCTCTTGGAGACTCTAATGGGTTTTCTTCTAAGATTGCCCTGTATTTGGCTCCATCCATCTTCCCATCAACTCTGACCAGCTTCCCTGTCCCTGCTGAAGAAAAGCATCCCCACAACATGATGCTGCCACCAACATGTTTCACGGTGGGGATGGTGTGTTCAGAGTGATGTACAGTGTTAGTTTTCCACCACACATAGCGTTTTGCTTTTAGACCAAAAAGTTCAATTTTGGTCTCATCTGGCCAGAGCACCTTCTTCCACATGTTTGCTGTGTTCCCCACATGGCTTCTCACAAACTGCAAACAGGACTTCTTATGACTTTCTTTCACCAATGACTTTCTTTTTGCCACTCTTCCATAAAGGTCAGATTTGTGGAGAGCACGACTAATCGTTGTCCTGTGGACAGATTCTCCCACCTGAGCTGTGGATCTCTGCAGCTCCTCCAGAGTTACCATGGGCCTCTTGGCTGCTTCTCTGATGAATGTTCTCCTTGCCCGGCCTGTCAGTTTAGGTGGACGGCCATGTCTTGGTAGGTTTGCAGTTGTGCCATACTCTTTCCATTTTCGGGTGATGGATTGAACAGAGCTCCGTGAGCAGCACAAGCTTAGGATATTTTTTTATAGCCTAACCCTGCTTTAAACTTCTCCACAACTGTATCCCTGACCTGTCTGATGTGTTCCTTTGCCTTCATGATGCTGTTTGTTCATTAAGGTTCTCTAACAAACCTCTGAGGGCTTCACAGAACACTTGCATGTATACTGAGATTAAATTACACACAGGTGGACTCTATTTACTAATTAGGTGACTTCTGAAGGCAAGTGGTTCCACTAGATTTTAGTTAAGCTACTTTCACACTGCAGCACCCGGCCGTTAGCGCTAAAGTGTTTTTGCTGCGCTTTAGCGGCTCTTTTGCGGTGCTTTTCCGCCACCAGCGCGGCGCTTTTAACCCCCCGCTAGCGGCCGAAGGAGTTAAAAGCGCCCGTGTTGCGCTTTTCAGGCGCTTTGGAAGCGCTGCCCATTCATTTCAATGGGCAGAGCGCTCCTAAGCCGCTGATGCAGGACTTTTCCTAACGTCCCGCAAGCGCACACACAGAAATAAATGGGAGGTGGTTTTCAGGCGTTATTTAGAGGCTATTTCTAGTGCTAAAATGCCTGAAAACCCCCTCAGTGTGAAAGTAGCCTTAGGGGTATCAGAGTAAAGGGGGCTGAATACAAATGTACACAACACTTTATATATATATATTTGTAAAAAAAAAATATGTGTAAAAAAATTTGAAAACCATTTATCATTTTCCTTCCACTTCACAATTATGTGCCACTTTGTGTTGGTCTATCACATAAAATCCCAATAAAATACAATTCTGTTTTTTTTAGTTGTAACATGACAAAATGTGGAAAATTGCAAGGGGTATGAATACTTTTTCAAGGCACTGTATATAAAATAGGTAAAATAGCATTAAAGTGCTAGTAAATATCAATTAAATTAAACATTTAAACAGGACCTTAGATTATCATCTTATAAAAATCATAAAAAATCATAAATCACTATTTGTAAATTATATCCTGTTACAACTTAAAGAAGAATTCAATTTTTTACATAGTTATGTTGGTCTAGCTGGGACCAAAGTTACTATGCATACCATACATATGGGACCTCTACTCCAGTGATCTCCACTAGCTCCCGGGTCCCGTGCCAAGCGGCTGTCCTCCTGCATTCTGAACAGAGGAGATCGTCCTCTTGGCACAAGCACCATTCAGAGAATGCTTCGCATTATCTCAATGAATGCAGCGCATTCTCTAGTTGGACAAGGTGGAGAGGCGGGGAGGTGATGTCACACTCGCCGCCTTGTCCAATCAGAGAATGCTTGCATTCATTGAAATAAATGTTAAAGAGGAACTTCAGTCTGCTCACATAATTTGTAATACAAACACCTTTTCCATTCTGAAGCTTCCCTCCAACCACTTTGCATATTATTTTATATATACTGTGATTCTGTACTCGCCAAATATGCTGCAGAAATCTCCCTCCACTGAGTCTGGCTGCAACCATTTTAACTGTGGGCAGCTGAGGCTGCCGCCTGTTCCTGAATTTACACAGACACACAGAGGCACACCTCCAGCTCTGCAGCGCTCATTGGCCCCCTTATGACTCACCCCCCCCCCCCCCCCCCCCTTCCTGGCAAACTCTCACAAGAGTGAGAGCTGTGTATGATGTCATAAGCCTAAGCTTTTTACCATACAAGAAACAGGAAGTGGGCTGTATAAGGTATTTACTGGCAGAAAAAAAAAGGTTTTACTATCCAAAGTTAAAACAACAAGAAGAAGATTTAATAGATGGAAAGATGAAAATATGACTGAAGTTCTGCTTTAAGCATTTTTAGAATGGAGCCCGTGCCAAGCAGACAACCTCCTATATTCACAATGCAGCAGGCCAGCCACACAGTACAGGAGCCGGAAGCTAGTATAGATCACTGTACTAGCAGTGTTTACTTTTTTTCCCAAGCTTCTAGAGCAGGGGTCTCCAAACATTTCAAACAAAGGGCCAGTTTATTGTCCTTCAGACTTTAAGAGGGCCGGATTGTGGCCAGCAGGGGCAGAAAATTTCACGGGGCTCAGCATGAATGAGAATAAATATGGCCTCAGGGTTAGTGGTCAATAGGAGTAGTGTCCCTATTATAGGGTGACCAGACATCCCCGGTTTCGGGGGACAGTCCCCGGATTGAGGACACTGTCCCCTGAGCCAGTCTGTCCCCGGATTTGTCCCCGGATTGCGGTGACATGGGGGGGGGCATCTGGTACTCTCGCCCCGGGTGCAACATTTAGAGGGGGCACAAAATCATTACTGTGCCCCCCCAAGTGTGCTATGTTGCCCCCCTACCCAGGGACTCCTGTGGTCCAGCCTGTCCATCATGAGCCCTCTGGTGCGGACGGCTTGTGTGTGTGTGAGAACGGCGGAGGTGAGGGGAGGGGCGGTGCAGAGCATATGGCGGCTAATGGAGAAGCTCCTGGCAGGGGATACTGAGGAGTGGCTGGGTGTCGGGAACAGTACAGTACCTGGTGCTGGGGAGAACCCTGCTCCGATGGATTATCAGGTGAGCAAAATCAACCGATCTACACTGTTCATGTGGGGGGGGGGGTGAGTAGTGCAGGAATCAGGTAGGTCAGAGTAGTGGTCAGTATAGAACTCAGGTAGGTCAGTGTAGTGGTCAGTATAGGAATCAGGTAGGTCAATGTAGTGGTCAGTATAGGAATCAGGTAGGTCAGTGTAGGGATCAGGTAGGTTAGTGTAGGAATCAGGTAGGTTAGTGTAGTGGATAGTGTAGGAATCAGGTAGGTTAGTGTAGGAATCAGGTAGGTTAGTGTAGTGGATAATGCAGGAATCAGGTAGGTTAGTGTAGTGGTCAGTGTAGGAATCAGGTAGGTCAGTGTAGGAATCAGGTAGGTTAGTGCAGTGGTTAGGTAGGTCAGTGTAGGAATCAAGTTGGTCAGTACTACTGTACTAGTGGAAGAGACTCAGGGAGTGCTAAAAGTCTGGCGGGGAGGATGCAAATTTCTTGCCTTTTCCCGGGCGCTGACAACCCATGCTACACCACTGACTGCATATAATTTGAGGAAAATATGCGTATAAAATAGTTTACCATTTGCCAATAAAAAAAATATGTCCCCGGATTTCATTTTAAAAATCTGGTCACCTTACCCTAGGAATAGTATCCCATCATTGGTATCGTTGGAAGAAATAGTGCCCCATTGTTGGTGTCAGTGGGAGGAACAGTGCCCCAAGGGCAGGATAACGGCTGGCAAAGGGCCCTCGGGTTGCAGTTTGGAGACCACTATTCTAGAGGGATCCGACAGGTTTGGTATATGCAAAGTTATACTGGACCAACTGCATCAATGTGACTATGTAAAAAATTCCTGGGATTCTACTTTAATGTTACATTAGAGCTGCTCCTTGTATGGTCTACACCAGGGGTCTCCAAACTTTCTAAACAAAGGGCCTGACTTTACGAGGGGCCGGACAGTGCTCAGTGGGAGTAGAAAAGGTCCCGATGTCAAAATAATGCCCCATTGTTTGTTTCAATGGGAGTAATTGTGCCCCATCATTTGTGTTATTGGGCCCCATTGTTGGTGTCATTGAGAGAAATTGTGCCCCATCGTTGGTGTCTTCGGTTGGAAATGAACCCCATCATTGATGTCATTGGGCCCCATTGTTGGTGTCATTGAGAGAAATTGTGCCCCATCATTGGGTGGAAATGTACCCCATCATTGAGGACATTGGGCCCCATTGTTGGTGTCATTGAGGGAAATTGTGCTCCATTGTTGGTGTCTTTGGTTGGAAATGTGCCCCATCATTGACGTCATTGGGCCCCACTGTTGGTGTCATTGAGGGAAATTGTGCCCCATTATTGGTGTCAGTGGGAGGAATTATGTCCTTATTGTTAGTGGATGAAATAGTGCCCCAAGGGCCATATAAAAAACAAGCAAAGGGCCACAGTTTGGAGAGCACTGGTCTACACATATTTTGCATTTATTTAGTAAATTGTGTTCTGGATTGCCATAGAGGTGACTTCTGGTTACATGTTTCTTTCATTGCCTTCAGGGTCTAAAGCTGGCCACAGATGGTAGGCGGATTGTACCCAAGTCGATCGATTGATTTACTTGGGTACAACCAGCATGTCGGATTTTTACAAATGCGATTATGTCCAACGGCAAACACAGAGATTGGCATGGCAAAAGATATCCACTCTTCCGAATATGCCTGCATACCGGGAAATCAGTGAAAGGCATCTTCTCCATTTGGCATTCTTAATTGTCTTATCAAGTAGGTGGAAGCCAGCTCTTTACACCAGAATATAATACAGAAAATCGTTTTACACATTTCACTTTACAAGATGAGTAGGCTGCGTATATTATCCGATTATAATGTCATTTTTCAATACAAGGTCGATTTAGAAGAGCTTGTTAAGACTGAAAATACATAAGCTAAAGCTGAACTACAGGAAAACAGCTCAATACACTTTTGAAATACATTTATGGGAGGAATTTTACCTGACAAAGGATTTGTATATTTTTTTTATCTAGTCCCGAGATTTACGCAACCGGCCAGGTTGTTGGCCTTACCGTTATCTGCCAGTTCACCCCTTCCCGCCCAGCATCAGTGCCCTTTTAACAGGGTCCGGTGCACCCGGGGGGGGGGCAGGTAGGATCGGCAATCATGTGACCACTGTGATTGGTTGTGACAATGGTCATACGGTCAGGACCCAGTCCCCCTGGCTACCGATTGTAAGAAGGGATCAAGAGCTGTTTTTTTTTTTTTTTACAGCTCTGCCTCTATGTTGGGAGCACACAGTGAGAGCATTCTCAGCACGGAAACCTTGGCTACTCATTGACACATATGAGTGGCGTGTGGGCATTAAAGCCCACATACGTGGGTGGGAAGAGGTTACCCACTTAAGGACCGAGCCTCTTTATGAGATTTGTTGTTTACAAGTTAAAAAAAGGAAAATTTATTATCAAATAATTACCGTAATTTTCCTTTCCTGATGGACTCCATGGCAGCCTACGTGTGAGTTAACCCCGCACCCTCTCCAATGCTATAGGACCCCATTCCCATAAATGAGTACTCACCACTAGCTACTGCGTTCCGTAACTAGCCTACTCGTTGACCAATGGGTGGGAACTCCGTCTGCCATGGAGTCCATCAGGAAAGGAAAATTACGGTAAGTATTTGATAATAAATTTTCCTTTTTCCTGACAGACTCCATGGCAGCCTACGTGTGGGAAATAACTAGCCAACCACACGGGTGGGTATGCTGAACAAACATAAATTTTAATTTGTCCTATTGGTCGATAGGATTTGTAACCCAAAGTTTACAGAGGATAGTGAGGCAGGCTCTATACAATAATGCAACATGAAGGTATTAATAGAAGCCCATGAAGCTGCCTTGCAGATGGTATCTGGAGCCACGTGTCGAGCCGCTGCCCATGAGGCTGCCATTCCTCTGGTGGAATGGGCTGTCACCGCCTTTGGAGGAGCCAAGCCCTTAGCCCTGTATGCCTGTTGTATGGTCTGTACGATCCAGGACGCGATAGTCCTGGTTGAGGCTTTCTTCCCTATATTGCTGCCTGAGTGAAGCACGAAGAGATGACTAGAACGTCTAAAGGGAGAAGTAACTTTGATATATTCTTTAATAGCTTCGCCCACATCTAGAGGGTGATTTTCAGTGGACCCAGGGGTCCTAAATGTAGGTAAAACGATCTCTTGATTGACGTGGAATACTGAAGACACTTTCGGGTTGGAACCCAGCATAGGAATGAGGACTACCCGGTCCGGGAAAAACGTTAGGAAGGGTTCTTCATGACCAAGTGATGCAATTTCAGAGACCCTTTTGGCTGAGGTAATGGCCACTAAGAAGGCCACCTTTGCTGAAAAGACCTTGATAGGGAGCGGGGAGGGCCCCGAAGTACTGAGTCCAGAGATCGAGTCGAGGACTAATGGAAGGTCCCATTTGGGGAACCTAGGCTTTCTCTGGGGCTTGAGCCTCGATGCACCTCGAAAAAATTGTCTAACCAAAGGATGAACTGCCCATGAAGTGCCGGAGAAGGCCGAAAGTGCCGAAACTTGGACTCTCAGAGAGCTGACAGATAGATGTAAATCTAGGCCCGTTTGGAGGAAACTGAGAACGTCCTGGACTTTTGGATGTCTAAAAGACCTGCCCTGGGGAGAGCAGAACTCCACGAATTTGGACCAAATTCTTCCATAGACTTTATTTGTACTAGATCTTCTCGAGCTCATGAGAGTGGATATTACTTCTGAGGCACAACCTAGGGATTCCAGCCTCTCCCTCTCAAGAACCAGACCATCAGTCTCAGCACTGCAGGACAAGGGTGCAGGACTGACCCTTGAGAAAGAAGGTCCGGTCTGAGAGGGAGAGGCACTGGGTCCCGACAGCTGAGCTGGACCAGGAGAGGGAACCAAGGCCTGTTCGGCCAGTAGGGAGCTATTGTCACCACCTCCACTGGCTCTGCTCGGAGCCTCTGCAGGAATCTCAGCATGACTGGCAGTGGCGGAAAGGCGTATGCACGCTTGAACCTCCATTGATCCGTCAGGGCATCCGTCCCGATGGCTTGACTGCAGAGACCCCTGGTGTAGAATTTCTTCAGCTTGCAGTTGCAGGGGGAAGCAAACAGATCCACCTCTGGATCGGTCTTGAGCGACAAGATCCACCTGAACGTCTCTATGTGAAGAGACCATTCGTTGTTGTCCAACTTGGTCCGTGATAGGAAGTCCGCTTGAGTGTTTTGGACCCCTGGGACAAAGACTGCCGAAATGTTGGAAAGGTTTTTCTGCGCCCATGATAGGATGGGCTCGACTTCCCGCAGGAGAGTGGGACTCCGAGTGCCCCCTTGCCTCTTCACATACGACACTGCTGTGGTGTTGTCCATCCTTAACAGTACTGACTCCCCTATGAGGAGATGAGAGAAGGACTGAAGGGCACACCAGGCCGCTCGAAGTTCCAGGATGTTCGACCCTGGGTTGGGAAGACATGCACCCCACTTGCCCTGAGCCAGATTCGACCCACAGAGGGCTCCCCAAACGGTACCGCTGGCATCGGTCGTGACCGTCACCGAAGAGATGGGAGCAATGGAATGGCAGATCAGAAGGTTCTTGCGCTGAAGCCACCAGAAGAGGCTGTTCCTCATTGTAGAAGTTATGCGGATGACCTGATTCTTGTCTCCAGACTTCTATTGTCGAAGGAGACCTGCCTGGAAGGGTCGCAGTCTCCATAAGGCCCATTTTACCATGGGAGTCGTGGAAACCATCGTGCCGACGACTTTCAGGCACTGAGAGGCTTTCATTTGCCGGACATGTAGGGCCCGAGAGACTCTGTCTCGAACCGTAGGAATTTTCTGTAATGGAAGGGAGATAGTGTTTGCTACTGTATCGAACTGAGCTCCCAGATATATTAGACGCTGAGTTGGGGTCAGTTGACTCTTTTCTAAGTTTAGGAGCCACCCGAAGTTGGACAGCGTGGAAATCACTTGTTCCCGATGGACCAGCAACTGCTCCCTGTTCTGAGATAGCACCAGCAGGTCGTCGAGGTAGTGGTAAAGATGTACCCCTCTTAATCTTATGAGTGCCACCGTAGCCAGAAGGACCTTCGAAAAAACTCGGGGGGATGTCGTCAGGCCGAAGGGGAGGCAGATAAATTGAAGATGATCCGACCCTATTTGGAAACTGAGGTATTTGTGTAAATCTTTCTCCACTGGGACGTGGAAGTACGCATCCTTCAGGTCGATCGATAACATCCAGTCGCCTGGCTGTATAGCTTTCTGAATGGTCATCAAGGTTTCCATTTTGAACCTTCCGTTCTCTATGAATTTGTTGAGATATGTGAGGTCTATGACTGGGCGCCAAGAGCCCCCCTTTTTCTGCACTAGGAAGAGAGGGGAGTATATCCCCTGGAACCATTCGTCCTGTGGGACATGTACCACTGCTCCTTGAGTTTTCAGGAGGTCCACATACGACAGCAAAATTTGTTTCTGATCCTCAGCCCGAGGGAGAAGAGTGGAGACGAACCTTGGGTGAGGAGTACTGGAAAAGGCCCATCTGTGGCCTGACGAGACCGTCCTTATGACCCAGAAGTCTGAGATCGAGGCCACCCAGACGTGCCGGAAGAGGAGCAGACAAGCCCCCACCCGGCCCGCCTGGGCGGGCGTAATCTCAAAAAGATTTAGCCTGATCACGAGCACTGGACGTTTGATTTTTAACAGGTTTGCGGAAGGATGTCTGCCCTCTGCTGCAATTCTTCCTAAAGTCCCGGCCAGGCTTGTAGGAGCGTGCTTCCCTGGAGCGCTCCGGGCTTCGTCTTCTGAACTGGGGCTTCTTTCAGCATGCGCCTGTCCTGGGGGAGAAAACCCGATTTACCCCCTGTGGCTCGCGTAATGGCATCGTCAAGCTTATTGCCAAACAGTGAGGACCCCTCAAACGGAATTTTACACCATGCTTGCTTAGAGCCTGGGTCAGCAAGCCAGGGACGCAACCAGAGGGCTCTTTTGGCCGTAACTGAGGACAGCATAATACGAGCCAGAAGGCGGATCAAGTCAATGGATGCCTCCCCCAGGAAGACCGCTGCAAGCTTCAGCTCTGCGGCTGCTGAACTTCCGGCCAGCTCTTCTGATACGCCCTTAAGGAAGGACTCCACGTTCTCCGTCCAGGCCTCCATGGCCTTGGACATGGCCGCTAGTGCCAGGGCTGGTTTACAGGCCATACCAGCAAGCCCATAGATTCTTTTTAGATCTAGATCTATCTTCCTCTCGAGCCCATCTTTGAAAGATACTGCGTCTTCTAGAGGAAGAGTCACATGTTTGGCCAGACGCATACGAGCTGCGTCCACAAGGGGAGTATTCTCCAAACTCTTTACTTCTTCCGACTTGAAGGGGTACAATCTGGAGGTTTTATTAGACATGGAAGACTTTTTCTCTGTTTTACTCCATTCTTCCTCAATGATTTCCTTTAGCTCCGGAAGGAGCGGAAAGTTTGCACGTTCTTTCCCCAGGTGCTTGAAGAATTTTTTCTGCTTGGCTGGGGGAGTGGAAGGGTCTTCCCACTTCAAGGCTTCCTTGATAGGTAAATAATAGAATGTCAGAGATATTCCTGCGCTATCAAGTATGGAAACGGCTAAAGGAGGAAAAGCTGCATGCACCTGTACGGGTGAACACCTGACCTTAAGATTGATTGTATGGGTGGGTGGTGCAGCGCTAATCCTAAGTGAAAATACTCAGATGGTATAAAGTGGGGTCAAAGTTAACATAGCGAAGTGTATAGAAGAGCAATAAATAAAAGTAAAAAACCAAATAGATGAATATCACTAACCAGTGAATGCAATAAACTATTAAATACTGTGTTAAAAATCTTGAACCTCTGAGGTAAACCACTAAGAGAACGTGGATAACACAAACCAGTATATATAAAAATATGTGATACAACTTGATTTCAATGCATATAAAATACAAAAAGTGACAATGTGCAATGTGTAAACACTGTGCGTATTGAATACACTTCAAAGTCCATGCAGTGTTTGGTATTTAAACCTATATAAAGTGCAGAAAATGTGCCAAAAAAAACTCTCTATGGTGCATGAAATGATATCCCAAAAAGTCTGTATAAATAAACAATATTAACACAACAAGAATGTCCTTGCAGATAAAGTGAACTCTGTGACAATGATGTGCTGGCATGCGCATGTAGCAGTTAAAGTGCCAAGTGAAAAAATTCGTGCCTCTTCGTGTGCAAACACTTCAGTAGGTAATGGCCCCTTACCTCACAGCAATGGGGCAACAGCAACCTCCCCCCCCCCCCCCCCCCTCCCCCACATCCCCTGTCGGCTTTACATGCAACTGCTTTCCCTCTCATTATAGTATAGGACTATCTGGAAGTAAATACAAGTCCTTGTAGGAGCTGTCTCTCCTCTATTTTATTTTATTTTTTAATATCCACTGGCCTAGGCCATTCATTACATTTTTTAATAATTTAATTAAATTTGAGTTTTTAATTTTTAGATACAGTAATTTTATATATATTCGAACAAGGTATAGGCCTCTTGGTAATAAAATAATATTGATATATTTTATGTAAAATTGATTTTATATACATTGGTTTTATATATAGACTAGTATTTTGCAACACGCTTGTTTTTAATCCCTACTCAATATGTATATTTAGTATGCCATTAGTGTCTCCAGCTTCTCCCTTCCTTCGTTCCCAATATTATATAATTGTTTACAAGCTCTGCCTTTTTTCCATTCAACCAAGGCGGATGCAAACAATTGATCCATTTGTTATCAGTTCCACTCGCAATTCGTACATTCACCCCGCTTTATTTAGTGACAACATATGTGTCTCCCTCTGCTGACAGTACAAATGATATTAAAACAGGAGACAGCCTCTATTGGCCAATATAAGTCAGCAGATATCCTCCACAAAGCGGAACTTGAACTATATAACAAATCTCTAGGAAAATGGCCGCCGTATACTAATACATGTAAACTCCGAGAAAATGGCCGCCCATAGCCGGCCAATACTAAACTATTTAAGGACACTATTCTAGCCTATATTCATCCCCTGAAGAAGTCACGTGTGGTGTGACGTCACGCGTAGGGACGGGATAGGCTGTATACACAGTGAGAAGCAGACGAGTTCGCCGCTCGTCGGATACAACTGTTTTTTCTTAATTACTAAATGTGAGTACCCGTTTTTTACTTAATAAAATTGTACTGTTGAAACGGAATTACACTATTGGGCTCTTTTTCCACTTCAATATCCTTTATACATTCCTGTACCGCACCGGAGGGGACCCAATTCTGGGTCAATGAGGGATCTGCAGGAACTCAAAGGTGGACGAGTCAAAGAGCCCTTGGTTATAAGCTGCTGCCCCATAACTGTGAGGACGGTCAGGGACGTGTAGGAGCCCCTAGGAGGACGAGTTAAAAAGCCCATTGGTCATATGCTGTTGCCCCATTGCTGTGAGGTAAGGGGCCATTACCTACTGAAGTGTTTACACACGAAGAGGCACGAATTTTTTCACTTGGCACTTTAACTGCTACATGCGCATGCCAGCACATCATTGTCACAGAGTTCACTTTATCTGCAAGGACATTCTTGTTGTGTTAATATTGTTTATTTATACAGACTTTTTGGGATATCATTTCATGCACCATAGAGAGTTTTTTTTGGCACATTTTCTGCACTTTATATAGGTTTAAATACCAAACACTGCATGGACTTTGAAGTGTATTCAATACGCACAGTGTTTACACATTGCACATTGTCACTTTTTGTATTTTATATGCATTGAAATCAAGTTGTATCACATATTTTTATATATACTGGTTTGTGTTATCCACGTTCTCTTAGTGGTTTACCTCAGAGGTTCAAGATTTTTAACACAGTATTTAATAGTTTATTGCATTCACTGGTTAGTGATATTCATCTATTTGGTTTTTTACTTTTATTTATTGCTCTTCTATACACTTCGCTATGTTAACTTTGACCCCACTTTATACCATCTGAGTATTTTCACTTAGGATTAGCGCTGCACCACCCACCCATACAATCTTCCTTGATAGCTTTGATTAAAGGGGAAACCATCGCGAAGTCGAACCCTCCAATGACCTCCTCATTAATAGACTCATCCTCTGAGGAGTCAGGAGAAGCAACATAGGGCTGAGAAGTACCCGGATCATCACGGGCCTCTTCAGCCGGCGGGCCAGACACGGTGGTAGACTGACTGAATGTGCGAGGTGCCTCCCTCTCCAATAGGGATTGCTGCACCACTTGTTTCACAAGAGACTCTAAACGCTGGTTTTCCGTCTCTTTTTCCCCAACCGCACAGGCAAAACAACGGTCACATAAGGACTTGCCCTCCGGGACTCGTGTCCTACATCCCCAGCAGGCTCTGTGGTCTGAGCGGCTGTCATGGCGGTGGGAGCGGTGTCTTGAGGAGGAACGAGAGCATCTCCCCTGGTGAGATCCGGACTGGGAGTCTCGTCTGGATGAAGATGATTTATATTGTGGCTTGGCAAGGTCATTGGCATTCTGGACCACGTTTAGTGGGTCCGACCTAGAAGGGCTGGAGAAAAAAGAATAGGGGAAGGGGAGAGAAGAAAAGCAGAACATGGTATCAGCACGACAATATTTGAGCATAAATCTCATCCCCTCCCCTCACGAGCACATACCTTGTGCGTGAGGGCTGGCCACTTAAAGGCGGTGAATTGTCCATAACCTAGGACGCAAATGTCACTTTAAATAGTCTGCAGGGATAATGGTCTAAGGAAACCTAGACACCAAATATGAGAAGGTTTTTAGGAAAAAACTCTGCTTTTAAAAATGCACAAAGCATGTATCAACACATATTCAAGGCAAAAAGAAACAACTTCCTGCCGCATATATATATATATATATATATATATAATGATATTTATGAAAGAATACTTTCCATTATATTCTACAAAAATTTATTATCTATATATATATATATATATATATATATATATATATATATATATATATATATATTTTTTTTTTTTATAATATTATTTCCAAGAGAAAATCAATCATAAGTCTATTCATATATAAATATATACCCTCCTTTTTTTTATGATAAGCAGAGGTTTCAGCCACTCACCTGGAGACCAGCAGGGATCCGCTCCTCCTTTCCCTACCAAGGGAGATCCCAACACAGCAGGACAGGAGGGCGGAATTTAAATTCCCCGCTCGTGACGTCATTATCTCCTACTGCGCACGCGCAATGGGAGACCACCGTACGGCGCCTGCGCGGACGACGAACGAACCGCCGTACTGCGCATGCGCGAGCCAAGCCTCGCTCTCAAGGTGGCTACAGCGCAGGTGCTAACGGCGGAGACTGCCGCAACCCGGAAGTGCCGTGGCGGGCTGGAACGCACGCGAACCAGCCGCCATGAGGGGGACAGGACACACTGGACCACCAGGGAAACACAGACTACACATAAAAACACTGCCATGGAGTATGAAATACAGCCACAGACCTTGCCAGCCGTTGATGAAAACTGTCCGCCGGGCATACAGAGGCGACCACCCATCCACCAAGGGGAAACATTCAAGCCTCTTTAAGCTACTTGCCCGCCATGGCTGGGCTTTTAAACTGCACCGCATAAGTATGCCAATCCTAGATCCATTCAATCCTGATGCGAACAGCATGTGTAGGTCCATAGAGGAGGACAAAAAAGGAACGCAGTAGCTAGTGGTGAGTACTCATTTATGGGAATGGGGTCCTATAGCATTGGAGAGGAGGCGGGGTTAACCCACACGTAGGCTGCCATGGAGTCTGTCAGGAAACAGGTTTTTTTTGCTAGAAAATTACTTAGATCCCCCAAACATTATACATTTTTTTACTAACACCCTAGAGAATAAAATGGCGGTCGTTGCAATACTTTCTGTCACACCGTATTTGCGCAGCGGTCTTACAAGCGCACTTTTTTTTGGAAAAAAGACCTTTTTTTAAATTAAAAAAATATGACAGCAGTAAAGTTAGCCCATTTTTTTTTTTTAATTGTGAAAATAATGTTATGCCGAGTAAATTGATACCCAACATGTCACGCTTCAAAATTGCGCCCGCTCGTGGAATGGTGACAAACTTTTACCCTTAAAAATCTCCATAGGCGACGTTTAAAAAATTCTACAGGTTGCATGTTTTAAGTTACCGAGGAGGTCTAGGGCTAGAATTATTGCTCTCGCTCTAACGATCGCGGCGATACCTCACATGTGTGGTTTGAACACCGTTTTCATATGCGGGCGCTACTCACATATGCGTTCACTTCTGCGCGTGAGCTGGTCGGGACGGGGCGTGTTTAAAACATTTTTTTTTTCTTATTTATTTTACCTTTTTTTTTTACAAAAAAAAAATTGTGTCACTTTTATTCCTATTACAACATCCCTTGTAATAGAAAAAAAGCATGACAGGGCCTCTTAAATATGAGATCTGGGGTCAAAAAGACCTCAGATCTCATATTTACACTAAAATGCAATAATAAAAAAATATATACATTTAAAAAAAAAAAAGTCCCTTTAAGAGCTATGGGCGGAAGTGAGGTTTTGACGTCGCTTCCGCCCTGTAATGATATGGAGACGGGTGGGGGCCATCTTCCCCTCACTCGTGCCCAGCAAGGGTGAAAATCCGATCGCCTCCACCGCTGTCGACGGCCCCAGCAAGCGGCGGAGGCCACCGAAGCACGGTGGGAGGGGGGGCCCTCTCCCGCTGCAGATAAAAGTGATCTTGCGGCAAATCCGCCGCAGAGACCACTTTTATCTTAAACTGGACCGCTCACTGAAGAAGAGGATTCACAATTCACAACTCGATTTATTGGTGCATATACACTCACCGGTCACTTTATTAGGTACACCTCTTCAATTGCTTGGTAACACAAATTGCTAATCAGCCAATCACATGGCAGCAACTCAATGCATTTAGGCATCTAGACGTGGTAAAGACGACTAGGCATTTAGGTGAAGACGACTTGCTGAAGGTCGAACCAAGCATGAGACAAGGGGGCACTCTTTACGTCTAGAGGAAATGAGATTTAATTTCCAAATACGGAAAGGTTTCTTCACAGTAAGAGCTGTGATAATGTGAAGTAGAATCCCTCCGGAGGTGGTTCTGTCCAGCTTAGTAGATTGCTTTAAAAAAGGTCTGGATTCTTTCCTAAATGTACATAATATAACTGGGCAGTGGCGGCCCATCCATACTGGGCCACAGGGGCGCCACCCCCCTAAACCAAGCGCCCAGCCCCTAATCTACATGCAGGGCGCCAAACGCATGGATTCCAATATTTTTTTTTTTTTTTTTTTTTTAGAAGCATGAGGCTCTAATTGACTTAAAAAACGTGGGCTCATCCAGTTGTGGGACACTAGTGAATTAATATTCGCTAATGTCTTTCTTATTCTCCTCCCGGCCAATCAGGAAGCAGGGCTGAGGCCCGTAACCGGATTGGCCAAGAGAAGAGATCCTATTGGCCGTTGAGGAGGGAGGAGACGCAGGGGAAGCCCCCGAAGCCGAGGAGGAGAAGACTCAGAGTGAAGCGGCCAGGAGGAAGCGCCCCCCCCCCCCCAAAAAAAAAATATACCACCAGCTGCCACTGTAACTGGGTATTAACATTTATATGTAAAGTTGATCCAGGGAAAACCTGATTGCCTCTCGGAGGATCAGGAAGGAATTTTTCCCCTGTTGTAGCAAATTGGATCATGCTCTGCTGGGGTTTTTCACCTTCCTCTGGATCAACTGTGGGTATAGGATTGTTTATATGGGATTGTATGATTTTTTTTTTGTTTTTTTTTCTTTTTCTTTATTGGTTTCACTAGTTGGACTTGTGTCTTTATTCAAGCTGACTAACTATGTAACTATGAGAATGGGGAAGAAACTAAGTGACTTTGAACTTGGCATGGTTGTTGGTGCCAGACGGGCTGGTCTGAGTATTTGAAAAACTGCTGATCTACTGGGATTTTCATGCACAACCATCTCTTGGGTTTACAGAGAATGGGCCAAAAAAGAGAAAATATCGGCGGTGGTTGTGTGGAGGGAAATCCCTTGTTGATGTCAGAGGAGAATGGGCAGACTGGTTTGAGATGATAGAAAGGCAACAGTAACTCAAATAACCACTCGTTACAACCAAGGTATGCAGAATATCATCTCTGAATGCGCATCAAACCTTGAAGCAGATTGGCTACAGCAGCAGAAGACCACACCGGGTGCCACTCCTGTCCGCTAAGAACAGGAAACTGAGGCTACAATTCACACAGGCTCAACAAAATTGGACAATAGAAGATTGGAAAAACGTTGCCTAGTCTGATGAGTCTCGTTTTCAGCTGCGACATTCAGATGGTGGGGTCAGAATTTGGCATAAACAACATGACAGCATGGATAGACCCTACCTTGAATTAACAGTTCAGGCTGGGGGTGGTGGTGTAACGGTGTGGCGGGATATTTTCTTGCCACACTTTGGGCCCCATGGTACCAATTGAGCATCGATTAAATGCCAGGACCTACCTGAGTATTGTTGCTGACCATATCCATCCCTTTATGACTACAGTGTCCCCATCTTCTGATGGCTCCTTCCAGCAGGATAATGCACCATGTCACAAAGCTCCAATCATCTCACCACTGGACAATGAGGTCCCTGTACTCCAATGGTCTCCACACTCACCACATCTCATCCAATAGAGCTCCTATGGGATGTGGTGGAATGGGAGATTCGCATAATGGATGTGCAGCCGACAAATCTGCAGCAACTACGTGATGCTATCATGTCACTATGGAGCAAAATCTCTGAGGAACGTTTCCAACACCTTGTTGAATCTATACCACGAAGAATGAAGGCCAAAGGGGGTCCAACCCGGTACTAGCAAGGTGTACCTAATAAAGTAGCCTGTGAGTAATATATATATATATATGGAGTTCACCTTTAAAGATTATAATGGTTAGGGGTATATTTCCAAGATCAAACTGACTCCCTGACTATTTCGCTGAAAGGAAACCGCTGCCAATTGTCAGTAGTATTCGGAGGTTTTTAGCATGAAACAACGAGCGACTCAACACAGCGGGCCACTTGTTTTAATTAAATGTAATGTCAAACATCTCTGTTTCTGTACAAACATGGAAACTTTTACAAAACATATGCTAAATGTTCTTTAATGCTCTGCTGTAAAAGGTAATTTGCACATTCGGTTAACTGGTCCTTTTGTCATTGCAATTTGTTTTTGTTTTGGATAGCTTGGCTAAGGATTGGACTCCCTATGAAGTTTTTAATGCTGTCTGTGTCCCCATTGGGATGATTTACCCTTCTATTTGTCCATGATGACCATGGGCCACAACCATCAGCGAGAGGACATTCAAAATATTCGAGTTTTTACCAGAGCAAGAGGTCAATTCATAAAATTGGGACAAAGATTTTGGTGACAACTATCTAAGATGGGAATTCTCTTTACTTAGAGGAGAGTTCCTCTCTCCTTTCCCGTTGTTTCTCCACAAAGGGAAATGAAGAGAAATCTTCCAAGTAGGAAAATGATCTGGTAGGTGTGTGTGGTAGCGCTGGACAGGTACTGAATGTCTTAAAGGTGGTACCCCTAGTTTGGTGTTAACCTGTGCTGAAAGGGTGGTATGTAGGGACCTACTTTAGGTTGCTCAGTCCTCAATCATGATTGGTGAGTTGTACATCAGATGGTCTATTTATGGGTTTGGGGTGAAGATCTAGAACAAACAGTTGTGTGACTTGGTGATACGTTTTATACTATTTTTCAGTTAAAAAATGTCATATAAAGCCATTGCTTCTTGGGGGATAAGGCCTCCTTCTTATTTAATCTGCCTATATTTTTACTTTGCCCGACCCCCCCACCCACCTTAAACAAGCTAATTACATTTTTAAATGAAACCCTTCTGCTTTCATTACAGACCTTATTTAAGGCCCAGTGACATCATCACCAGGTCTTTGTGCTTCTCTATTCAATACAGTCAGATCATGGCTGTTGTGGGGGGGGGGGGGGGGTGAGAAACTGCTGCACATAGTTTCCTGAAAACAGGGCGCTATGGTAAGGTCCACATCAGATGCTGAGCCTCCATGATTAAAAGAACTGAAGTCGAGTGAATGAAAGAGGTGGCCCATGGACAGTAAGGCTGGGGAAGAAAAGAATTAAAAGAACTGGAATCTGAAGAATGAAAGGAGCGGGTCAGGGACAGTAAGTTTAGGGAGGAAAGAGATTAATGATGCTGGTAGTCCTCCAGCTAGGACATCAGGCGGGCTCCGAAGGTCAGCTTTAAGTAAAAAAAAATAAATGTAATTCTACCCAGACTAAATTTACTGAATGGCATTGTTTGGGAATAAGATGGGCAGGATTGTCAATGCAACCTCCGTGGCTAAGCCCCATAGGCTGGGTGAAACGCGTCGGGGAGTGTGGCCTGGACACAGCTGGGCTGAGCCTGTTTTTATCTAAGTGACTGTTGGGTTTGTTGGTGTGCGGCGCCTGGGGCATCTCTCTTCTGCTGGATTTGGTGTAAGTATCTGGCTGGGTTTGGCAAGCTGATAGGGGGTTTAACCCTTTCCTACTCTATCCAAAACCAAAAAAAAAAATTAAAACATTGTTATAC
Source organism: Lithobates septentrionalis (assembly GCA_037952835.1). Taxonomy (NCBI): domain Eukaryota; kingdom Metazoa; phylum Chordata; class Amphibia; order Anura; family Ranidae; genus Lithobates; species Lithobates septentrionalis. The sequence continues at coordinate 1,300,530 of JBBDGP010001041.1, forward strand.
ATACATTTTAAGCATAGACAGTCAATAACGATATACAATATAACCTCCTACCTTAAACTTTATAGCTGCCCTTTCTGCTCCGCCATGTTCAGTGCTCTACATTGTGGTACTTTAAAAACCATTGATTTTCATGCCATTCATGAAGATGCCTGTAAGAAGTAAGGAAATGAGTTAGTACAATGTTATTTCATATTACATTTGTGACAAATTACACTGTATGGGTAGATGTTTGATGATGTGGACACCTGACCCTCACAGTTCCAAAAACCATGGGTACTAATATAGACATGGTCCCCACTTTCTGGCTATACCATCCTCTACCATTCTTGGTTTCCATAAGATTTTCGGGAGTATCTGTGGGAATTTGTGCCCATTCAGCCAAAAGAGTATTTGTGAGCTCTGAAGTACTGATGTTGGATGGAAGACCTAGCTTGCACTCAAGAGTTCCAGTTCCATCCCAAGGGTGGTTTGAGTTGCAGTTCCTCCACATTAAACTGGTCAAACTATGACTTTGGAGGAACAGTCATGATAGAAAAGAAGATGGCCCTTCCCCAAACTGGTGCCACAAGGTTGGAAATGTACAATTGTCTAAAATGTTTTTTTGTATGCTACACTGGAAACACCCAGAAGACAGGAGGAAGAACCGCACACAGAAACTCAGCCACTATACAGAAAGGTGAAGATATGGCTTCAGCCTAAGCTCCTCCTGACTACACCCCCTGTACACTGCCCTTACCTTTTAGGGCAGAGTTTGATTTGTTTTTTCTTGTTACTACTTGATTGAAAGTAGGGATGGGCCGAATACCCCCCCAGTTCGGTTTGCCCCAGAACATCTCAAACAGGCGAAACGTTCTAGCGAACATGCAAACTCTATTAAAGTCTATGGGGCACGAATATGAAAAATCAAAAGTCCTCATTTTAAAGGCTTACAGTGCCTTGAAAAAGTATACACACCCCTTGAAATTTTCCACATTTTGTCATGTTACAACCAAAAAACGTAAATGTATTTTATTGGGATTTTATGTGATAGACCAACACAAAAGTGGCACATAATTGTGAGGTGGAAAGAAAATGATAAATTGTTTTCAAAATGTTTTGAAAAACTGTGGCATGCATTTGTATTCGGCCCCCTTTTCTCTGATACCCATAACTAAAATCTAGTGGAACCAATTGCCTTTAGAAGTCACCTGTTTAGTAAATAGAGTCTACCTGTGTGTGATTTAATCTCAGTATAAATACAGCTGTTCTGTGAAGCTCTCAGAGGTTTTTTTTTTAGAGAACCTTAGTGAACAAAAACCATCATGAAGGCCAAGAAACACTCCAGACAGGTCAAGGATAAAGTTGTGCAGAAGTTTAAAGCAGGGTTAGGTTATAAAAACATATCCCAAGCTTTGAACAACTCACAGAGCACTGTTCAATCTAATGCCGCGTACACACGGTCGTACTTTTCGTCTACAAAAGTCCAACGGACGCTGACGGACTAAAGCTGGCTGGTAATCCGATCGTGTGTGGGCTTCTCCGGACTTTCAACGTACTTTTTTAGCCTCAAATCCGACGTACTTTAGATTTGAAACATGCTTTAAAACTTTACTTCGTAACTACGACGGACCCCGAAATCCGCTCGTCTGTGTGCTAGTCCGACGGACAAAAAGCCACGCTAGGGCACCTATTGGCTACTGGCTATGAACTTCCTTATTTTAGTCCGGTGTACGTCATCACGTACGAATCCGTCAGACTTTTGTGTGGTCGTGTGTAGGCAAGTCCGTTCGTTAGAAAGTCTGCCGCAAGTCTGTCGAAAGTCTGCCGGAAGTCTGCCGGAAGTCTGTCGGACAGGCTGTCTGACTTTTGTAGACGAAAAGTCCGACCGTGTGTACGCGGCATAACAATGAAGAAAGCCATAAGAAGTCCTGTTTGCAGTTTGCGAGAAGCCATGTGGGGGACACAGCAAACATGTGGAAGAAGGTGCTCTGGTCAAATGATATGTGTGGCGGAAAACTAACACTACACAATACCCTGAACACACCATCCCCACCGTGAAACATGGTGGTGGCAGCATCATGTTGTGGGGATGCTTTTCTTCAGCAGGGACAGGGAAGCTGGTCAGAGTTGATGGGAAGATGAATGGAGCCAAATACAGGGCAATCTTAGAAGAAAACCTTAGAGTCTCCAAAAGACTTGAGACTGGGACGGAGGTTCACCTTCCAGCAGGACAACGACCCCAAACATACAGCCAGAGCTACAATGGAATGGTTTAGATCCAAACATATCCATGTGTTAGAATGGCCCAGACAAAGTCCAGACCTCCAACTGAGAAACTGTGGCAAGACTTGAAAATTGCTGTTCACAGACGTTCTCCATCCAATCTGACAGAGCTTGAGATATTTTGCAAAGAAGAATGGGCAAAAATGTCCCTCTCTAGATGTGCAAAGCTGGTAGAGACATCCCTAAAAAGACTTGCAGCTGTAATTGCAGCGAAAGGAGGTTCTACAAAGTATTGACTCAGGGGGTCGCCATACAAATGCTCCCCACATTTTTCACATATTTATTTGTAAACATTTTTTTAAATCATTTATCATTGTCCTTCCAATTCACAATTATGTGCCACTTTGTGTTGGTCTATCACATAAAATCGCAATACAATTCATTTACGTTTTTGGTTGTAACATGACAAAATGTGGAAACTTTTTCAAGGCACTGTAAATGCAAGTTACTGCCATAAAAAATGTATGGTGACCCGGGTACTGCTCTGGGGACATGTATCAATGCAAAAAAAGGTTTCAAAACTATCGTTTTAAAAAGAGCAGTGATTTTAACGATGCTTAAAGTGAAACAACAAAAATGAAATATTCCTTTAAATATCGTGCCTGGGGGGTCCCCTTAGTCTTCCTGTAAAGTGGAGCATCTGTGCGATGTAAAGAATTTCTAAAGGAAAAAATGTCATTTAAACTTGCTCTCTGGCTGTAATGTATTGCCAGCTCCCGGCAATACAGATAAAAAAAACAAAAAACAAAAAAAAACGGGGGGGGGGGGGGGCACACGCCAAAATAAAGAAAAAATTGGCGAGGGGCCCCCCTAAATCCATACCAGACCCTTATCCGAGCATGCAGTCTGGCAGGTTAGGAAAAGGGGGGACGAGCGAGCACCCCCCCTTCTGAACCATACCAGGTCACATGCCCTTAGCATGAGGGGGTGGGTGCTTTGGTGCAGGGGGCTCTGTGCCCCCCACCCCAAAGCATCTTGTCCCCATGTTGATTTGGACAAGGGCCTCTTCCCGACAACCCTGGACTGTGGTTCGACTCGAATATCGGGACCATCCCTAATTGCCAGAAGACAAATACCAAAATTAAGCACTCAGTACTGCAATTCTGGTATTTTTCAAGTCGTACAACCCTTTTCTTAATATTTTTATTGCTAAATGAATCTTCCTCCACTTTAAGATTTCCCAGCCATTTAAATTTCCAAACATTCCATTCCATGAATTGGGGCCAGAAGGAGATGGTTTCCTCTCCTCTGACAAGTTCTGGTGGTCTTCTCGGAGTACACAAATTCTCTGTTTGCTTCGAGGTCTTGGCTGCAAACCGCATGTGGAAAAACACACTGGAGATGTCAGAAGTTATTGGCTCGTAAGGTTCAATGGATCTTATTTTCACCAGAGGTAATGATGGTTTCCAAATTTTTACTGAGTGTAATGTAAGTCCCGAGGAAACAGATATAAATGTTTAAAATATTATAAAAGAGGAAAAGAAAACGGAATATTTTAAGAGCGCCGTAGCCGTTCTTTGGCTTTCAGGAAAAACAAATTGCGTGTCATGTTAAGATGATAATTTATTTCTTATGTTTGTTGACCCAAAGCCAGAGAGAAATGCTTTTAGCTACAACTCGCCAAGCTGAAGTCAGAATTTAGTGTAAATTTTGCTTCATCCTCCCCTGACGGAATACATTGGTGGAAAAGAACGTTTTTAAACCAACCCTGACCAGATTTGAAGGAGAACTCAAGACCAGTCACCTAATACCGGGACAGGTTGGTCTAGCGCCCAGGGCAAGCCACTGTTAATGTATGCCATAGACTATCATGTGTCCATTCTCTGCTCCCTTGGTCCACTGTGCCCAGGCAGCTGTCCCTACTGCCCATCCCTTGTCTCAGCCCGGCAGTCACCATGCACATAGAGAGAGAGCAGCAGTTAATGGTCTTTATTACGGTCTTTATTACAGGAAGCCAAAGTTTCACACTAAATTACTGCACAGATCTGGAAGAAGTCTGCAAAGCTCACCAAGAATCCAGGAAGAATACACATGAGGAATGGATTTAGACAGAATTTGCTGATACCGGAGTTCAGCTTTAAAGGGGTTGTAAACCTTTGTGTTTTTTCACCTTATGGCATCCTATGCATTAAGGTGAAAAAACACCTGCCAGTGACTGCCCCCCCCCCCTCCCCCATTTTATTTACCTGAGCCCTAGAACTTCACCCGGTGGGGATGCACTGTTTCTGCCTGGGGTTCTTGGCTCTTGATTGGATAGATTGATAGCAGCGCAGCCATTGGCTCCCACTGCTGTCAATCAAATCCAATGACACGGGGGCGGGGCCAAGTCATACATTCGGTGGCTATAGAAGCCGAATGCTGGACTCGGGAGCGCGCCCGCAAGGTAACCCCCTCGGGAGAGCGCTTCTCCTAGGGGGTTATCTGATGTGGGGAGGAGCCGCAAGAGCTGCCGAGGGACCCCAGAAGAGGAACTTCGGGGCCACTCTGTGCAAAACGAGCTGCACGGTGGAGGTAAGTATGATATGTTTGTTATTTTTAAAAAAAGAACCCTTACAATCATTTTAAGGAGACTGAATTTGATGTTGAATGTATGAACTCCTCTAAACCGAATTTGAACATAAATAATGATCTAAGAAAAAAGATAACAAACCGGGTGCTTTCTCTCCTTTTAGTTTTTCTCTTAAAGCTGAACTCCAGAGATGAAAAAGAAAAAAATCCCCCCACCGATAAAGGATTTAAAGTGGCAATAAACTTTGGTTTTAAAGAAAAAATTCTATTCAAGTTACATTCTTAATTCAAAAATATATGAAATATAAGGCATATTTACCACGAAAAAAGGATTTTCCAAAACACGTTGGATCAGTCCTGGTTTGGCAACAGTGCCGACAAAGTAACACTATGGAGGGTTCATATTAGCATCCAAACACCGACAATGATTTGGCAGATCAACAAGCATTTTTCTGTGCAGGGTGTTTAACTACTTCCATACCGGGCCAATTCTGGCACCTTTCACATGTAAAAATCAACTTTTATTTTGCTAGAAAATTACTTAGAACCCCCAAAAATTATACATATATATATATATATATATATATATATATATATATATATATATATATTTAGCAGAGACCCTATAGAATAAAATTATGGGTGTTGCAATTTTTTATGTCACACGATATTTGCGTAGCGTTTTTTTCAAATGCAATTTAAAAAAAAAATACACTTCAATAAATTTTATTGCACACAAACACAATATAATACCTATTTTTTTTTTTTTTTTTATGTTACGCTGAGTAAATAGATAACTAACATGTCACACATTAAAATTGCATCCGCCCGTGGAATGACGCCAAACTAGGAAATGCTTTAATTGCCTTTACAGGTTACCAGTTTAGAGATACACAGGAGGTCTGGTGCTAGAATTATTGCTGGTTCGCGACACTACCTCACTTCCTGTTTGGGTATGGGACAGGAAATGAAGGCAAATCTCCACAATGGGACACAGATGGTGAAAAAAAAAAATGTAAAAGGGGTTATAACCCTCACTAGCTCCATCCAAAATTTAAAAAAAAGTTTTGTCTATAGTTCTACTTTAATTTCCTAGGCCATTGTTATTTGGTTTCTGTAGAGTTTGTTTAGACTGCCACCATGTGGTTATTTTGGTTATTGCACTATCTTTTTCTGTCTTATTCTCTGTGCCCCTCCTATACTTGTGATGTATTTCCTGTTCCTTCACACTGTGTCTTTTGGGGATAAAGATGGCCACTTGTCTTAAGGACACATGCAATCTGGGAACCCATTACCATGTTTTGACCTGCAAATACCATTCTTTCAATCGTCTTCCACATCCAGTTGCCTGCTGTAAATTCCTGCATTAATAATAACATAGTTACATAGTAGGTGAGGTTGAAAAAAGTCCAACCTATGTGTGTGATTATATGTCAGTATTACATTGTATATCCCTGTATGTTGTGGTCGTTCAGGTGCTTCTCTAATAGTTTTTTGAAACTATCAATGCCCCCCGCTGAGACCACAGCCTGTGGAAGGGAATTCCACATCCTTGCTGCTCTTACAGTAAAGAACCCTCTACGTAGTTTAAGGTTAAACCTCTTTTCTTCTAATTTTAATGAGTGGCCACGCGTCTTGTTAAACTCCCTTCTGCGAAAATGTTTTATCCCTATTGTGGGGTCACCAGTAGGGTATTTGTAGATTGAAATCATATCCCCTCTCAAGTGTCTCTTCTCCAGAGAGAATAAGTTCAGTGCTCGCAACCTTTCCTCATAACGAATATCATCCAGACCCTTTATTAGCTTTGTTGCCCTTCTTTGTACTCGCTCCATTTCCAGTACATCCTTCCTGAGGACTGGTGCCCAGAACTGGACAGCATACTCTAGGTGCAGCCGGACCAGAGTCTTGTAGAGCAGGAGAATTATCGTTTCATCTCTGGAGTTGATCCCCTTTTTAATGCATGCCAATATTCTGTTTGCTTTGATAGCAGCAGCTTGGCATTGCATGTCATTGCTGAGCCTATCATCTACTAGGACCCCCAGGTCCTTTTCCATCCTAGATTCCCCCAGAGGTTCTCCCCCCAGTGTATAGATTGCATTCATATTTTTGCCACCCAAATGCATTATTTTACATTTTTCTACATGATTCAATAAAGATCACCTGGATGGGGTGTTTGGTGAGTTCAGCTATCTGATAAAGACTGTCTGTGGTGATTGTATTTGCTTATAAAGGCCAGCAGGGCCATCTTAATAGCATCATGGGCCCTTGAGCAAAGTAATACACTGGGGCCCCTACCAGCCTGCCCCAATTTACTCACCTACTCTCAAGAATTAAAGTATAAATAGTTCATAGAGTTAAACATATATATTAGTACTTTTAATAAAATCAATTTTAAACAATAAGAAAATATGCCATAAACTGAGGACTATTCAACACAAAGGGCGCAAAGGGCACAGTACATGGTGGAGGCAGAATGGTACAGTACAGGTTAGGTTAGGAGTGCACAGTGCAGGTTCCGGGACACTGTCATCCTGGGACCGCTTAGTAAAAAGCGTGACTATCCCAGCAAATCCAGGGCAGTTGACAACTATGATGTAATGCAAGATTAACATGGGGCCCCCATGCACCTTGGGCCTCTGGGCAGTGCCCAAGGGTGCCCATTCATTACGATGGCCCTGCAGGCCAGGCATAGAGGTCTCAACAAAGGATAAGTCAGTATTACAACAGTTGGCGTCAGAATACTGTCTGATCATGTGATTGCTGTGATTGGCTGTCAGAGTGGTCACATGACCAAGAGCCGGTCCTGTGGACTCCCGATAATTACTAGGGACCAGGAGCTGTCCTTGACAGTTTGATCTCAGTGCTGGGAGCATGCAGCAAGCACGCTCTCAGCACAAGAACTTCTGCCACCCATGGAAGCATATGTGTGGCATGTGGGTGTTAAAGGTCAACATCTTTGCTGCTGTACACGTGCTTTATGTGGGCAGCAAGAAGTTTGCAATCAACAAGTCCAGTTGTGATTAAATGAATGCCAGCATACAAGAACAACCCTTACAAAAAATGTTGGCTGACTGGTCATTACGGTCACAACATCCTTCCTGTTCTTCTCATTGACCCACATTACGCTACTGGTAAGAAGATGGGTTTCTAGGTTACAGACTATCTTGTAATATACTGGATGTACTCTCTTTTGTTATAGACCTATCTCTTTTCTAAAGCTCATTATCGGCATAACAAGCTTTAGCACTCTCAAGGCTCTCCACTAGGCTTTTGAACTAAATGGAATACTTGCATGTATGCTACTGCCTAGATAGGTGAAACCATATAAGTATTGAACCTTACAGCAACGTCTGAATATTTTGTATGATAACCATGTTCCTTGCTGGATCTCATCCCTGTACTACACATAGCTATCTCTATTTTTCTGTATCATTTTGGAAAACGTCAATAAAAATTAAACGAAAAAAAAACAAAAAAAACCTTTGCTAACCTTGTTTCCGGGTATTCTGTAAAATGTAAGAGGGAAAGTATTATTGGAGGCTATTGATCTGTGATTTGGATCAGAGGTGGGGAACATGGAGAGGTGAACCAATGTGACTCCATTCCTCCTACACACAGACGGAATGCTCAGGTTGCCAAGAAACAGAAGAGTAATCAGGGACGCTGGAAAAGAAATAAAATCTAACGCTGATGAGAATGTTGGCCGAAAACAACAAAAAGGAACGCTTGCACGCCGTGTTTTCTCATAGAAAACACCTGTCTCTGGCAGACCTATTGTGTGTGTGATAAGGGACGGGGGGCATCTGGTTTAGCTTACCTGTAATAGAAGGTACAAGTATGCTACTTTAAATAAGACATGAGGGAGGGTCTGTCTCACTAAACAGGTGCTGGGTGGGCAATCTAAAGATTGTGAGTTCTTCAACCAATCACTAACAATGGCAACTGATTAGATCTCTACACATAGTTACATATAGATAACCAGTTTGAGAAAAGACGTAGACCTATCAAGACAACCACTTACCTTTCTTCATTAACCCTTTCCCACCCATGATGCGTCCCTTTAACAGAGTATTTATGCCTGGAGGAGTGGAAGGAATGGGCCGATCACATGACCATTGTAATCGATTGTCTCAGTAGATACAGGAAAGAGAAGCCACGAGTGCTGCACACCAACACAACCCGACAGTCGGCATAGTAAAAGCAGCAGCCCAGCTCCAGGCCATGCACCCAACATACGGGGCTTCGTCATGGGGGTTCTAGGATGAAGCCCTGTGAGTGGGATGAAACGCGCCCGAGGGCGTGGCCTGGACAGAGCTGAGCTCTTACTCTGTCGACTGTCGAGAGGTTCCATGACTAAGCCCCCTGGGCGGGGTAAAATACGTCGGAGGGCATTGACTGAACTGAGCTGGGCTGAGGCTTCTCTTACTCTGCCAACTGTCAGGTTGTGTTGGTGTGCGATGCTTGGGACTTCTCTTTCCTGTGTCTAGTGCACGGAGCCAGTCTTTGACAGCTCAGTCACTGTGCCGGGAGTGTGGAGTGAGCACACTCTCTGCACAAAAAGAGTGTCAGGGCTGGGCTCAGCCCTTCCTTCTCTGAGCTGGCCACTCAGCTGTTGGCTAGTTGCCAGCTCCCATCTCTCTCCACAGTTACTCAGCTGTTGATGATATCCTGCTCGTTTGTCCTGCCTACTTAAGCCGTCCAGTCCAGAGGATCTCTGCCTTCGCCTTGGTCAACATCACAGAGACGATCTCCTGCGTTCCTGTTTAAAGACTTGCTTTGCTGACATCCCTTCTGGCTCCAGATCCTGCTTGCTGTTTCACTACATCGATCCCTGACTTCTGGCTTGGCTGACTATCCATTCCCGGTTACTGGACTTTGGCTATGTTTTGACTACGTTTGTTCTTTTTACTTTTATTAGTAAACAAGTGTGATTTAACTGTACTTCTGTCTTGGTCTGATTTCATGGTTTCTGACAAAGAGCTGATGCCCATGGACATATATGTGCAGCTTGTGAACACTAAAGCCTCCTTGGTATGTGTGCATGCGTATTTAAACCCAAAATCCATTTTTGGCATTAGGCTTCATAGTATACAGTTTTCTTGAGCAAATTTTTTTTTTTTTCTGTTACAAAAAATGTTATATGCCAGTACAAGCACTTTCTGTTGCAAGCCACTGCCTCACAATTAACACCTACATTGTCAGCTTGTTTTCAGCCTGCAACAGGCTATATTGCCTATAATTAGCCCTATCTAGTTCTCCCACGTCAACATGCTAATAACATCTGGTACTAAAACCCTTCCATTTTCATTAAAAACCTTATTTTATTCCCGATGATATTATCACTGGGTCAGGCTGGGGAGGTAAGGGCTAATGGCCCGTTCACGTGATCCGAATATCGTACGACCGATCGTACGACCGATTTCGCTTAAGAGTCGCAAGTAGAAACTGAATAGCTAAATAAACGACAGAAAAAAAAATCGGAAGTGATGTCATGTGTTGTAATGTACTTGTATTGAATTTTCGGACGACAACTATACTGACTAACCGAAAATCATACGATCTGGAATCGTACGAGCAAATCTTTCGTGCATGCCCGATCGAATACACACACATAGGTTGGACTTGATGGACTTGTGTCTTTTTTCAACCTCACCTACTATGTAACTATGTAACTATGAATAAGATCGGATGAACGGTCGTGATCGGCTGTTGAGAGTAGTGTACACACGATCCGAAAATCGTACGATCCTTCCTCGGACGACCGTTTTCGTACGATATTCGGATCGTGTGTACGCGGCATTAATCAGCCTTTCTTCACTTTTGCATCACAGGAACACTTGAAACTTTCTAGTCTCAGGGAACCCTTACTAATAATTACTATATCTACTTATGATACGTTAGTGTGATGGTCAGTGGGAAGAATGCTCCTTACACTTGAGATCATTGGGAAGAATTACCCCCTTTCAGATGGCTAAAACTATCAATAGTTTCAGTGGGAACTTATCTGAGAGGCAGAAATTGCTCTTTGCTCAAGGAACCCCTCTTGGAATTTGACAATAGTTCACACTTTTGTAGTTATTGGAACACATAATTAAAATATTGAGGTTTCACAGACTTTCACTCCTCCCATCATGTTCTTTGGATTGACTCATTCCATGGTGATTGGATTGACACACATTAAAACTGAGGAAGCTATTTGGTTGAACAGCAGAATATCTTCAGAATTACAGAACAAGTCCAGTTGAATGCAGCTAACTACTAACAGCTATTATTATTCATTTTTTCCTGTGTGGATAGGTCATTTTTTCAATTATAGCAAATACATAACATATAAAAATATTGGAAAAGTTCTGAATGAGCATGGGTTGTATATGGCGTACCCAGAACTCTAGCTTTATTGTAGTTGCATAGTGGCTCCCAACTACATAACTGTCACAAGGTCATTGGTACGGGAGGACAAAAGATGCCCAAGGTCCACCACTGTCACCAGAGGTGCTGCTTACACTCGTCACAGTTCATAGAAGCTTTCTGTAATTAAACTAGGTCAGAGATGAGATGTCAGAGATGTCAAACCGAAAGGGGAAAACTGCCTAATAGACACGCGGTGACAAGACACAAGGTGACAGCCGGAGTCACAATGGGATCAGGACCAAACACTTAAAGTTATAAAATTGTGACATATAGCTAAGCAGAAATTAGTGTTTTATGAAACGCCTACGGATTTCTCATATGCAGTGGAGACTGGATAAAGTGTCAGAATGTCGTGTCCTGCCAGGTTATAGACTTCAATTGGGTTTCATGGATAAAAGTTTCTAAGGCTCCATTCAAGAGCCATAGCTTTTCAGAGTATTTTAACACATTGGAAAGGACATTGAGCATCGGGGCACAGTATACCCTGGAAATTTTGAGAGTAAAGAGGAAATCATTCACTAGACTTGCAGACCAAAAAGATGGTCCAGTTTTCTATTACAACAGAGCTTCAGTTCCATCACGGCCTCTTTGCTAAGGCCATCCCTTTTATACAAGACTTTCTATAATTTTACTGGTCCTCACCAAGTTTAGAATATATTACCTATGTTTTAAAAGGTTCTATAGAATGGATGTAATGATCAGCATAAAACTTTCAACATCTACTGATTGCTACCCTGCACTTCAGCTCAGACCTCTCACATGCACACCTGTCCTAATTACCAATGCCTAATTTGACTGCTGGACATTCAGTCTGTGGCTGTTCCAAAGACATGCTGGTAGGTTAATTGGCTTCTGTCCAAAAACCCAGTGACACAGGGGTTACCAGAGACACAGAGTACATGGGCTTCTGGAGACAGTGGGGTCACAAAGGCGCACAGGGTGATATAGTCTCTATGGGCACAGAAACTTAAATGATCCTGGAGGCATAGGAGGTCAGAGGACTATGGAGTCACAGGAGTGGAGGAGTAAATGAAGACAGACAATGCTGGGGATACTGGAAGCACGAGCGTTCAGGGGATCAAAGGAGATCCAGAATGGTGAAAACACTGGAGTCACAGGGAGTCAGGAACTTACTGGAACTTGGAAAGCTAGGATGAGGAACTGGGGCTTGGGGCAAGGAATATCTATTGGGGCAAGATCTATTGCTCAGGCAAAGGATAGTAGTCTGAACACAGCTTAAAAAGAGAAGTAGATTGGGAGGCTGGGCAGGAAATGACCACGGAGCTATGAGATATGTATAAGATATATAAGCTATAAGCTATGTCAGCAGGTGAGATGCGGCATTGCCTAGAGCAGTTGTCTCCAAACTGTGGCCCTTTGCTTGCCTTTATCCAGCCCTTTGCACTATTCCTCCCATTGGTACGAGACACTATTCTGACAACTGACACCAACAATGGGGCACCATTTCTCCCTCTGACACCAATAATGCAGCACTATTCCTCCCAATGATAAAAATGATGGGGCACTATTCCTCCCCCTAATACCAAATGTGGCGATGTTTACTCCCACTGATGCCAGGAAAATTTCCACTCCTGCTGGCAGTAGTCTGGACCCCCTAATGTCTGAAAGACCATAATCTGGCCCTTTGTTTAGGAAGTTTGAAGACCTAGAGCGTCCAGTCCTGTGCAGCAACGAGGTAAGAGCAGACCACATGTTTGTGGAACTGCAGATAAAACTAGTTATGCATTAATCATTTTTTATTTTTCGTTCAACCAGCGGGTTGAACAAAAAAAAATTATGATTCCCCCCATCAACACATTTGAGGTGGATGGGAGAATCCCTCCCGCTGTGCTATTGTGTCACAACACGCTGATCAGTGTTGCTGGCCATAGCCAGTGGCACTGATCGTTTGGGAAAAAGCCCAACAGGCTATTTGCACAGAAGGCGATCAGCAGGTCAACTTCTGTGCAATCAGCCTACCCATACATGGATTAAAACTCAGTAGGTCCGTGCTAAACTGGTTAAATTTCGATCCGTGAATGACCGCATTCACAGTTCAGCTTTTAGCCAGGTGTAGTAGCCTACCTGCACAGGTGGCGTTGATATGGCAGTCACTATGCAAAGAGGATGGAGGAGGAGAGAAACTCTTGTTCCTTTGTAGGCATCATCAGGAGACGCCGCTGTGCTGGATGACCTCGCCAGCCATCTTTAGTGAGGGCAGTTGGTGCACGTTTGCGAAGTTGCTTGGTCAGGGACAGGAACCAGCTGGTGAGGGACAGTGTGTCTAGCATAAGAAAAGGTTCTGGTGGAGGAGGGTCAGGGTCGGGACCTTAAGCCTGATTTGCTACCCTGGACCTACTTTCTTCTGCCTCTCGGGAGCCTTTCTCGCCGCCCCGCCTACCAGTTGCCTCTTTTGTCAGATGCTGTTGGGTATTGCAAACCTGCTAACACGTCTTCTACAGTATTGAGATTGTATACTACGAGGCCTTGTACCGCCGTACTGGATATGGCTGTGATATTCAGGCCACCTTGTTAGAACTTTGAGTTAATGCATTGGGGTTGATTTACTAAAGGCAAATAGACTGTGCACTTTGTAAAGTGCAGTTGTACTCTGCAAGTGCAGTTGCTCCAGAGCTTAGTAAATGAGCAGAAGCTCCCCTGACTACTATTATCCAATCACGTGCAAGCAAAAATACAGTTTTTTTTTATTTTCCTGGCTTGTGATTGGGTATTCTTTGCAAAGTGGAGCTTTACCTCATTTACCAAGCTCTGGAACAACTGCACTTTGCAAAGTGCACAGTATATTTGGCTTTAGTAAATCACCCCCATTGTGTTGCATTCTTTGGCCTCCATGTGCATTTACTCCACTTTGGGTACCAAACATCTGGCCTAGTGGCAGCTGGTGGGTGGTATGGTGGGTGGTACTCACGCAGTCAGGGTTTTGGCTTGTGTGTTGGTGGCAATGCAGAGCAGAGAGATCACTCTGATGAGGACAGCCATCTCCCAGATCTCTCCATACATCCTTCCTGGTACTGGCCAATAGGGTTGCTTCTTCTCTCGGCCAAACGGGTCTTAAAGTGGTTGTAAACCCTTACAACACACTTTTTGCTACAGGTAAGCCTATAATAAGGCTTACTTTGTAGCTGCCCTGGATATCTCCTAAACCTGGACCCTGTATTTGCATGTGCCGACGTCATCAGCACATGCACACTGAAGCAAACTGAAGCAATGGCACGTACGTGCCGTAGCTTCAGTAAGACTGTGCCGTTACTGGCGGCTCCCGTGCGCACGCGCGGGAGTGACGTCATCGCGGCTCCGGCCAATCACAGCGCTGGAGCCGTGATACCCGGAAGCAGTGGCGGAACTATAGGGGTCACTGCAGTCGCACTTGCGACTGGGCCCTGCCATTCTGCCACTGTGGGGGGGCCCAAGACCCGGCATCTCTCCCTGCACCTTTGGCTTGCCGTTTGGAATGCAGTGGGGGGAGGTGGGAGGCAGCGATCGGCAGCTCTATTGTGCCTGTGGGCGGTGGGATCTCCCTGCAGCTTGTAGTTCTATTCCTGAGTGTCAGTGTAAACAGTGGAGAGAAGAGGGGAGGGGCCTCTGACCTCGGCAGGTATCAGTTTCACTTTCAGTGAGTCGCTCTGCTTGTGCTGCTGATACATGCCCGGGTCAGAGGCCCCTCCCCTCTCCACTGTATACACTCAGGAGAAGAACTACAAGCCACATGGAGTTTCCCTGCCTGTGGACACAATAAAGATGCCGATCGCTGCCTCCCACCTCCACCAGCCAGGTACATGGGGAACCTCTTGAAGGGGGGGCAGCAGTCTGGGGACCCTGATGTCTTGGGGGGGCTTCCTGAGGACATTAATGTAAGGAGGGGCTCTCTGGGGACCCTGATGTAAGGAGGGGCTCTCTGGGGACCCTGATATCTTGGGGGGGCTCTCTGGGGACCCTGATGTCTTGGGGGGGCTCTCTGGGACCCTGATGTCTTGGGGGGGCTCTCTGGGGACCCTGATGTCTTGGGGGGCTCTCTGGGTACCCTGATGTAAGGGGGGATCCCTGGGGACCCTGATGTAAGGAGGGAGACTCTCTAGGGACCCTGATGTAAGGAGGGCTCCCTGGGGACCCTGATGTAGGGGGGGCTTTCTGGGGACATTATTGTAAGGAAGGGGCCCTCTGAGAAAACTAATGTAAGGGGGGCTCTCTGGGGACACTGATGTAAGGGGAGGTTCTCTGGGGACCCTGATGTAAGGAGGGGCTCTCTGGGGACCCTGATGTAAGGAGGTGCTCTCTGGGGATCCTGATGTTAGGGGGGCTCTCTGGGGACCCTGATGTAAGGAAAGGGGTCTCTGGGGACCCTGATGTAAGGAAAGGGGTCTCTGGGGACCCTGACGTAAGGAGGGGACTCTCTGGGGACCCTGATGTAGGGGGGCTCTCTGGGGACCCTGATGTAAGTGGGGCTCTCTGGGAACCCTGATGTAAGTGGGGCTCTCTGGGTACCCTGATGTAAGGGGGGATCCCTGGGGACCCTGATGTAAGGAGGGAGGCTCTCTGGGGACCCTAATATAGGGGGAGGCTCTCTAAGGACCCTGATGTAAGGGGAGACTCTCTGGGGACACTGTTGTAAGGGGAGGCTCTCTAGGGACCCTAATGTAGGGGGGGCTCTCTGGCGACCCTGATGTAAGGAGGGCTCCCTGGGGACACTGATGTAAGGGGAGGCTCTCTGGGGACCCTGATGTAAGGGGAGGATCTCTGGGGACCCTAATGTAGGGGGAGGCTCTCTGGGGACCCTTATGTAAGGGTAAGCTTTCTAGGGACCCTAATGTAGGGGGGGGGCTCTCTGGGGACCCTGATGTAAGGAGGGGCTCTCTGGGGACCTTGATGTTAAGGGGAGCTCTCTGGGGACCCTGATGTAATGAGGGGGCTCTGAGGACCCTAATATAAGTAGGGAGGCTCTCTTGGGACCCTGATGTAAGGGGAGGCTCTCTAGGGACCCTAATGTAGGGGGGGGCTCTCTGGGGACCCTGATGTAAGGAGGGCTCCCTGGGGACCCTGATGTAAGGAGGGTTCTCTGGGGACCCTGATGTAAGGGGAGAATCTCTGGGGACCATAATATAGGGGGAGGCTCTCTAAGGACCCTGATGTAAGGGGAGGCTCTCTGGGGACCCTGATGTAAGGGGGGGCTCTCTGGGGACCCTGATGTAAGGAGGGGCTCCCTGGGAACTCTAATGTAAGTGGGGCTCTCTGGGTACCCTGATGTAAGGGGGGGGGATCCCTGGGGACCTTTATGTAAGGAGGGAGGCTCTCTGGGGACCCTAATATAGGGGGAGGCTCTCTAAGGACCCTGATGTAAGGGGGGGCTCTCTGGGGACCCTGACGTAGGTGGTGGATCCCTGGGGACCCTGATGTAAGTGGGGGATCTGCATTCAGATATGTAACGACATATATATATATATATATATATATATATATATATATATATATATATATATATATATATATATATATATAATATATATATATACATACATACATACATACACATATATATTATATATATGTGTATGCCCGCCAAAGTGTATGACTTTCCTTACTTAGCTGCTATGGGCTCTAGCCCGAGATCTTTTGTAGACCTAGCAACGCCACTGGTGGGGGCCCTTCATGGTTTCTTGCACCGGAGCCCTGAAGATTCTAGTTACGCCTCTGCCCGGAAGTAACTCCGGGGAGAAATGTCGCCGGCCGGAGCGGTGAACGAGGACCGCTGTGGGGGCTTTGATCTCGGGTAAGTAATACATAATGAGCCAGCATGCTATGCATATTAGCCCATTATGCCTATGTCTTGTAGGTTTTTTTGGGGGTTTACAACCACTTTAAGACCCGCTTCCTGATTGGCCGGGAGGAGAAGCAGGAAGACAATAGCGAATATTCATTCGCTATTGTCACACAAGTGGCCCAGAGCCCACCCTTTTTTGAAGCCAATTAGAGCCTCTGGCTCTAATTATATGCTTAAAAAAAACCCCCAAAAAAACAATTGAAATCCATGCGTCCATTGCCCTGCATGTAGATTAGAGGCCAGATGCATAGATTGGGGGGGCCCTTATGGAGCGGCCGCCACTGATCTGGCCCCTCTTACAAGCTCTGCAGCTGATCTGTGATACACTATAAGCCAGCCACACATTTGTACCCATAACACACAGACAAGCAACCACCTCATTATTTACACATTTCAACATTAAGAACCCTTTTTTTTTGTAGAACAGCGACTTAAAATTTCAATAAAATCCATCAACAAAACGTGTAAAAAGCCCAAAGGGGTGAATACTTATGCAAAGCAAAGTACATTCCCTTTAAGGCCTGTGCACGGCAGGGAAAAACATTCTATTCCAGGCTGCATGATTTTCAGCTCAGATCCTTTTGGCTTTGGGAAAACAAAGCTCTCATCTGCCAACAGGAAAAAAAAAAATAGACGGTGTATTATTTAGCACTAGGTACGCCAGATCTGTGAAACGGTGCTAATTATTTTCTGCAAAGGATAAAAATGATGTAAGGATGCAAATGACAGCTGATCTGCAAAGTAAGGCTTCGGAAAAGCGTTACTCATGTACCTACAGTTTTCATCTGTTAGAAAAAGAATTGCGCGGTCTTTTAACCGTTTATTCATTTGAGCTTAAAGTCCTTGTTAACTTTGTACACAATTTTATTTGTATGTTTAAAGCTAAACTCCAGGCAAACAGCTACAGTAAATACAGAGCTGAAATACAAATATGGGAGCTGTGTTAGCTGCCAAAGGATTTGCATTTCTATCCAGCTAGGATGGTCCCCTGATTTTTCTCTACTGCGGTTTATGCAAAGAAGCCTGGTCACCTCCTGTCTGTGATTGGATCATGAAGGAGCAGAAAGAAAACAAAGAGGTACTCTCTCCTCTCCTTCCTTTATCAGCATGTTCCTTACCAGCACATCTCACTGGCTCCTCATATTGCCTTTCCCTCTTCCAGTATACTACTTGCAATTAAAATTACATTTGGTCTAGGTTCACTTCTATGCGACTGATATGTTTTTCAGCGCATTTTGCATTTCACGTTTTATTTTTTGGTCTCTTTAACCACTTGCCGCCCACTATATAGCAAAATGATGTCGGCAAAGTGGTTGTGTTATCCTGGCCAGACATCATATGACGTCTTTCAGGATAAGAAGCCGCTGCGCGTCCCCGGGGGGCACACATCACGCTGATCGTTGTGGCGGTGTGGCACTATGCCACACCGCAACTCAGATCCAGGTAAAGAGTCTCTGACGGAGACTCTTTTCCATGTGATCAGTTGTGTCCAATCGCGGCTGATCACAGTGTAAACAGGAAGAGCCGTTGATCGGCTTTTCCTCACTCGCGTCTGTCAGACGCGAGTAGAGGAGAGCCAATCGGCTGCTCCTCTGACAGGGGGGGTCTGTGTTGATTGATTATCAGCACAGCCCCCCCAAGGATGCCCACACTGGACCACCAGGGATGCCACGAGGACCACCAGGGATGCCCACCACTAGTCACCACCAGGTATGCCACCCATGGCCACCAGGGATGCCAATCGGTGCCCACAATGGATGCCAATCAGTGCCCACAATGGATGCCAATCAGTGCCAAGCAATAATGCCTGCCAATCAGTGATGCCCATCAGTACCATCCATTAGTGTACATCAGTGCCCATCCATGCCCATCTGTGCCACCTATCAGTGCCCATCCGTGCCGCCTATCCGTGCCCATCATTGCCACCTTTCAGTGAGCATCAGTGCCGCCTTTCAAAGCCCATCAGTGCCACCTTTCAGTGCCTATCAGTGCCGCATATCAGTGCCACCTATCAGTGTCCATCAGTGCCGCATCATCAGTGCCACCTCATCAGTGCCCATTAGTGAAGGAGAAAAATTACCTGTTTGCAAAATGTTATAACAAAATATGAAAAACGTTTTGTTTTTCCTCAAAATTTTCCGCCTTTTTTTTGTTTGCTTAGCAAAAAATAAAAAACGCAGCGGTGATTAAATATCACCAAAAGAAAGCTCTAACCATGTGAAAAAAATGATAAAAATGTCATATGGGTACAGCGTTGTACGACCGCACAATTGTCATTCAAAGTGGGACAGCACTGAAAGCTGGAAATTGGCCTGGGCAGGAAGGGGGTATAAGTGGCCAGTAAGCAAGAGGATGAAATTGCGCATATCCAGGGAACCACAAAAAAAAAAAAAAGTACCGAAAATTCTCTATTGGCGTCACATTAAAAAAAACATTACAGGCTATAAGTTTAATGATGACCCTAGAGCTATTGCTCCCACTTCGACGTTCAATGATACCTCACATGTGTGGCGCTATTGAAGTTGACATACAAGTGCTCACCCTTGTGCTTTTTATATAGGGGTGACAAAGATGCTTTAAAAATATATATATATATATGTTTTTTTTTTTACATAATTCTTTTATTTATTTGATAGAATTCTTGTTTTTTTTTTTTTTTTTTTCTTTCTTTTTACTTTATTGCTATCACAAGAGGGTAACAACCCTCCAATGTGATAGCATGGGTAAGTGACAGGTACTCCTTATAGAAACACCCTATTAGATTGTAAGCTCTTCTGAGCAGGGCTCTCCTAATCCTCCTGTATTTTACTGTATTATAACTGTGTTGTCTCCCTTTTATAGTGTAAAGTGCTGCATAAACTGTTGGCGCTATATAAATCCTGTAAAATAATAATAATTTGACCACACCCACCTATCAACAAGTCACACCTACCCTATAGTATTGGCAATAATCCTCTGATACAATAAAGGTAGCTACTTGGTAACATCCATTGCAACAATTCGTTATTGGCTACATAGCAGGATAATTGAATAACATGTCAACGCGTTTCGCCCCACAGCCTTACTCATGGCATCATTGGTATTAGCGCACTTTAGTGTATCTCTTTCAAAAGTTTTTGGTTGAAGTTTCTAGATGTCAGAGTAACCTTTGTCTATTATTTTAAAGTCAGCTAATTAGATGATTTTTTACATTCAGCCTGTGGATTTCAGAAAAAACACAAATGAAACGTACGATCCATTTGAAATTTCCAAACAATAAAAAGTAATATTTATTATTGATCTATCTTCCCCGCTTGATTCGGGAATGTGTAATGCAGAGATGATATTGTTGATAAATGGCCCTATGTTCTCGTACTGGGATTTGAAAAAACATTGAATATAACAACAGCTGGAACCAAAGCGGCGGGATGCTTAATAGACGAAGGGTACAAAAGACTTGTTGAAAGTGAAAGCACTTCATATAGACACTTGTTTTGATTAGAGAGGCACGTGGGAGGCTTTGCAGAAGCAAATAGCTGTATGAAAATATTGGAGGCTACAAATTATCTTTTTTTCAAAGGTTATTGAGATATATGTTTAGCGGTTTCTTTTGTTTCTTATATTTTTGTTTGTGCTTTTCTTCTTACCTAAATTATCAGCCAAATTACATTTAAAAGAGAAGTATGTTTTTTTTTCTTCCTTTTTTAGAATCATACTTCGGGCCGATGCTGCATCTGTCCCTACGTCGGCTCTAAGACTGTGGACATAGCGATCAAACACCACCGATCGCTCGGTTCTCAGAGCTCCCTGAGCAGAGAGCTGGTGACTGTCAGTCACTGCTGTCTGCTCTGCCCCCCCTCCTTCCTCGCTCACTGAAGCGCTGGGCTGTGGAGGGGTCGGGAGCGGCCGGCTCAGGCCCCCAGTGGCTCGCTGAGAGGCTGAGCCGGGTGCTGGTCCAGGCATGTGAGCGAATCACAACTTCATTGCTGCGATCTTGCCCCGGCCTAGACCGACTCTGTGACGTCAGCTGACAGTGTGCTTCAGCAAGCTGTCTGCTGAAAACGGGTCACAGGAGTGCAGAACAAACTGCACTCCTATGATTTACAGGAGAAGCACAACCGAATGAGCTTTGCTTGTACTTCTCCTTTAAATGCATGCTACACATTTTCAGAAATCTTCCAGATAGGCAACTCCTATCCCAATATTGCTCAGTGGTTCCAAAAGAATAATAACTACTGCAGTAAAAAAATGGAGGGGACACTAGAGTGAAGAAAAGGGAATTGCTGCTCACCCCTTAAAAATTGGACCAAAAAAGAAAAAAATTCCCCACCTTGGGGTTTTTAGGCAGCACAATAACAGATATAGTCCATATTGTATGAAAAAATATAACAATTTTATTAGATAATATATCATCAGAGTTAAAAACAATGAGCTCCAGTGGGAATTATTTTAAAATTGTTGGCTGAACATACATAAGCAGACATTTATTCATAACAATACTTTATATCATGAACATTAAATCTGACGCGTTTCAACCCCTATAGTTGGGGTCTTCTTCAGAGGGTCAGTCTGCAAATAATGTATGTCCAACGGAAAACACAGATTCCCACATGGAGATCCCTTTCAAAAGATATGTTGCTTTGCCCTCTTCCCCAAGGGGAGGATTCCAAACACCTCTACCGCCACCGCAACCCAGACCAGGATAGTGAGAAGCAGCGTGGCTTACGAGAGGTCACACTTTTAAGCACCGCCCGCCAAGGCAGACGACCGGTCGGAAAGCACCAAACCACCTGCGATGAGAATTTGCAAGGCAAAATAAGTAAAGAGCCCATAATAAGGTAGTCAGATTTATTCTGTGGACTAAGAAAGCCACTGGGAAATCAAGGTCATCTAAGTTTATAAATATAATGTATATGGCTCAAGCCGAAATGGTTACGAGCCATATTTGTCTGGTATGTATTTAAAGGTAAATGACATAGAAGGTACATAGCTGCAAGAATATTGGTAGATACTCTTTCTGTGCTCAAGAAAAAAAGGTGGTGACGAAGTAAAGGGAAGGTGAGAAAGGGTTGAAGAGTGAAGTAAAACATACATTATAAGTGTAAAAAATTATTATGATAAACCACTAAATAGGTGCAAACAAGTGCAAGTGAATAGAGAGAGAGAGAGGAAAGGGGTTGTTTCAGGGTGGTGATGTGAAAAACACAATTATTACCTCAAAAGGTGCTAGATAGCACATGTGGATGCATCAAAATGTCCCATATGGCTAGACTGTTACTTGTTAGCCAACCCGGGATTGGTCACAAGCTGTATAAGACTCAGGGGGTTGCTATCCAAAACCTGAGTCAATCAGTCTAAGAACAAACAAAATATATATTTGTAAGGAGTATGACCACACATATTGTTGGTGGTCAAAAAAATTATAATAATAGGGATCAATGAGCCGGCCCGTTCCCCCCCCCCTTTGCCGGGAAGGCACGTCATTGGATAGGGAAATTGACAACATAGATACCTCTCTGAGACCCTTTATGCAACACACCCTGTATTCGGAACTACAGGCAAATCTTCGGAATTGCCTGTCGACCTATAACAGGAATGTGTTGCAGAAAAAGGAGTCGAAGTTTTGGAGGGATCATGCCGCCTTCTCTGAAGGACGAGCATATAAATGGAATAACAAGTCCCAAACAAACCTCCAAAAAAACAAACAACATGTGGCTCAACAACAATCTAAACAAAGTAGTAACATATCGAAGCCCAAAAAAGACTTTGACTCCAATCAGAATTCAAAAATTCCCAAGGAACGCCGTAAATTTAAGAGGAGCCGTAACAACAAGGGCTCCCCAGAACAAGAAAGAAGTGAGGTGGATGGAGGAATCCTCTCCCCTGTGCCAATGTATTCTTACAGCGGAACACCTGATTTCTCAATCAGAAGCTGGAGGCTCTGATTGAGAAAATTTGCCAATAAGCCCATTCATCAGAGGTTGATCATTAGATTGACTACTGTTGAGCAGAAGCGGCCACACATAGATCTCTGCTGTACAAAAATATATGAGAGAGAAGAGGCTTGACTCCTATGTGAGCGGTATATGCCTGAAAAGATAACAGTAATTGCACTTCAACCCAAAAATAAGACAATGAAAAAAGTATCCCAAACAGGAGGGGATAGAGAAAAGCAGGGCTTCACAGAAGAGCAACAACCTGATGTAAGTATCAAAAGTGAAAATTTATTGGCATAAACACATGTAGCAGGTAACAGGGTAATGACTCAATATAGTACTGTACCTAATAAAATATCGCCGACCACCTATAGAGGCTGGTCTGTCGCGACCACAGACAAGGGGAACAGAACAACATAAAACAAAAACAGCAACCGGACGCACAATGAATTGGTGTCCTCCCTGTGCTCGAGGGAGGGGGATGGGAGACTGGGAACTGTGGAGAGGTTCATAGAAAGTCCATGGGGCATCAGTGAGTGTGCCCACCTTGAGCCTCCCTGATGCCCCATGGACTTTCCATGACCCTCTCCACAGTTCCCAGTCTCCCATCCCCCTCCCTCGAGCCCTTCCACCTCCGGGATTGATGTCAGCCTTGTAGCCCTACTTAGCATTTGCTATTCCATTTCTCTTAGTGGATAAGAAGGCGGACACCAATTCATTGTGCGTCCGGACGCTGTTTTTGTTTTATGTCTTTGTTTTATGTTGTTCTGTTCCCCTTGTCTGTGGTCGCGACAGACCAGCCTCTATAGGTGGTCGGCGATATTTTATTAGGTACAGTACTATATTGGGTCATTACCCTGTTACCTGTTACATGTGTTTATGCCAATAAATTTTCACTTTTGATACTTACATCAGGTTGTTGCTCTTCCGTGAAGCCCTGCTTTTCTCTATCCCCTCCTGCTTGGGATACTTTTTTCGTAGATCTCTGCTGAACTGGGCAAATTTTGATCTATCTACAGTATGACTCCTTTTGAGGTCACCCATAGATCCAGTTGTTGGAATGGGTGTTCTAGTACTTAGCTTGAGGGACACTGACCAGGCTCAAGGGATACTGGAATTTAGTTTAGGTATGTATAATTGGGTAGGGAGGGAGAAGAGGTGTAGGGGGTAATTTTGAGTAGTGACAGCTGTCATTTTGTCACAGAAGAAAAAAGGCCCATCAAGATGTGAATACAAGGGAGATGTGTTTCCCTGTCCTGCGGGAATATTGGCAGCTTGTGGCCTTCCCCTAGGAACAAGAGTTATAATCCCATATGGAGAGGTTTAACAGTGAAATGGCACTCTAGAGGCAAGTGATGCTGAAAGAGTTGGTATGAGCACCAGACTATGTTGCACCAATCCCGTGTGGACATTTCTGTATTATTGAAGAACATGTTAGAAAGGTATTGTGTTGATGGAACTAATGGGACTCCTTACTAGAAACTTGGGGAATGATTAGCTAGCTGTCCAGTGTGTCCACTGGAGTGTCTTGAGGTGATGGTTCTCACACATTCTTTGACTCTGCCAGGTGACTTGAATAAGTGTCTCTGTATCCGTATGTGGCTGGAGGTTCAGGTGGAGGAATCATGTCCTCTGATGGGTAGGTTGACTTGAGGAACAGGAGAGTCTCTTGTGTCCATGTTAAGCAACAAAAGTCCAGTGTTCTACGAAGGGTTTCCAAACCCCTTCAGAACTGTATTTAGAAGGAAGTTCTAATCAATACAATCTGAATTTAAAAAAAGAAGTAAGTTTTGCCCTGCTTGTGTTCTACAGACAATAACTCTTCTAATCAGAGAACGCTTTTCAATCATTGAGCAAATGTATAGCGTCCTCTGAAAGGGCACCTATGCTGAGCAGGCAACCTCCTGTATTCCGTATGCAGCAGGGCAGCTGCTCAGCATTGGACCTAAAAGCTAGAGGAGATCACTGTAGTAGCGTTGGCTTCCAGCTTCCACAGGGTTCTCACAGATATGGAACATATATCTAAGCTGGACCAATGCAATCTGAATTTTTTCTTTTATCTGGCCAAACACTACAATTCGAGTGATCAAGCCTTCAATTCCATGTTGTTGTCAAAATGGCAAAGCAATCAAAGACATAGCATGACGAGATTCGTTCAACTACAAGAAGAAGGTATGGAAATTGCCCCAAAGCAAGTAAACATCTGATTGCTCTCTAAAAAATTGCTGTCATTTTGTTTTTTTCCCCCCGTATGTAATTTGATTGTTTAATAAACTGTAATAAAGCTGTTGGTTTCACTTCACAATCAACCAAATTCTGGTGGTTGATCATGCTTGTGGGTGGTAGATTACTTTTCTATTTACCTTTCTTACTTCTCTACATTTTTGAAAGTTACTTGCAATCGTATGTGAATTGTGTGGCGGATGAAAAGTGGTTGAAAATTACTGTAATTGCCACTTGCATGGCAAGTTTTATTGCTACCTCTTTCTACCTAGAATGTCTCTTTAAAGCTAAACATATATAACAATTCCCAGGCAATCTCAACCACTTTTAACCAGCCTCAGTCACAACTATGATCAAAAGTGGTTAAAAAAATAGAGGGTAACCTACCATGAATGAATGTAATTGAATGGCAAGCTTTGATCTTTTATTACAGTTTGACATAGATTCAACAGATTAAAAAAAATAATTGCAATCCACTAAAAAAAATCATCAAAAGCAGAAATCTCACGAACCAATCTGATAAAAAGTGTTCACGATTTTCCAATGTGTTCCCATGGGGGGTTTTTTTTCAACGCAATTGCTCAGAGTTCAATCAAAAATAGTGGATTATCTATTCGATTCATGGAAAATGGGGTTAAGGGCTCATTTGCACCTAAAGTGGAACTTTAACCAAGGCAACTCGATAAAAAAGAATGTTCTTTGGCAAGGAACATACATTCCACATTAAAAATTATGCTACCAAAATTAGTGTGTGCTGTAAATTGCCTCCAGGATTGTTCCTTTTTCTTCTTACCAGAGGTTGCCATTTTGTTGAAGCCCAGAGCCCCTGAGCAACAAAAAATCTTTAGGCTGTCTACAGATTGGCCTTTACAAGTTCGGCACAATGCCTAAAAATAGAGAGCAACCGAGCATGTGCAGAGCAGGGTGAGGCAGTGTATTACTGGAGTTTAAACAGTAAAGGCACTTATTTTTAATGTTTACATGGCTATACCTGCAAAAGGAGTCAGCCTGAAGTGATCTAGCTGAACTTGATTTTCTGACTAAAGTTCCACTTAAACTGCACACAGATGTACGTCACGTAAGTCACAAAGGAGATTTCTATATTGATTGGCACATTGCCCATTGCACAGGAATTTGGACATCACAGTCTTGATACTTTGGATGTAAATGTTTTTTTATTAATTTTACATTTATTTCATGTTGAAATATAACTAGGGTACATTTATTTGTTTGATTAATAAGGATGTTGGAAAATTGTATACCATTGCATGAGACACATGGTTTAAGCATATATTTTCTTTAATGTTTTTCTGCACAGGTATGATTTTTAAGAGAGTGGTGTATTTAGATTAGCGTAGCGCAGTCAACACAAATTACATTTTTTTTTTTTAGTCTTTCACTTATTGGTGAATTTTTCGATTGCAGCAACTGATTTTATATATTTTTTTTTCTTTCGATAACAGTAATCGATTTTTCAGGTACCTAAGTTTCACAGGTTTAAAACACTATATAAGTAATATTATATTTTTTTTTGCGCCGGTGACACACATATGTTCATTTGTGTGACCGTGTGTATGCAAGACAAGTTGGAGCCAACATCCTTCTACGGTTTTGTTGTCAGAAAGTCCGATCGTGTGTACAGGGCATTCGTTTTTATGTATTAGCATATAGATGACTTGGGTGTCTCTGATTGCACATCTCTGTGAGTGACCTATATGAAGCGGGCAGTGGAGCCTTTGGTGTTGGTTCTGCAGTTATCCTACGGCAGTTACCTGAGACATATTGTTGTGACAGTATTTGCTGTGAGATATTTCTATATTACAAACAACAAACAAGTAGAAGAAGGCGCAATACCATATACCTTATATACTGTTGCCTATACGCACAAAGGCAGGGTCCATACAAACATATATATAAACTGTATATGTAGGTATAATAAGAGTCATTCAAGGCAGCCACCGAAAGGAACCAAAGCCAGATCCAATGTGCTAAGATAAAAACAAGGAAAAGGGGCGCCACTGAATATGTATCAAATGAAATTTATTAATAAAAATAACGTCCACTCACATGTGAGACTGAAGAGTAGATCTCAGGTACATCTTGTGACACACAATGGAGGGAAGGACTACAAATGTCAGCAAGTCCAATAGCACTGGCATCACCTCTGATGGGCTAAAGATGAGCTGCGCTGAGTCAAAAGTAGTTTATGGGCACACCACGGACAGGAGAGCAGAAGAGCCGTCTGGGGTAGTGTGGGTTCCAAGGCCGTGCTCTCCATACCATCACGGATGCCGGACGACTTGCTGGGACTTTCGCTTTACACACACAGCAACAGGCTGGATGCCCTCATATCCTCTACTCTTGGAACCCACACTACCCCAGACGGCTCTTCTGCTCTCCTGTCCGTGGTGTGCCCATAAACTACTTTTGACTCAGCGCAGCTTATCTTTAGCCCATCAGAGGTGATGCCAGTGCTATTGGACTTGCTGACATTTGTAGTCCTTCCCTCCATTGTGTGTCACAAGATGTACCTGAGATCTACTCTTCAGTCTCACATGTGAGTGGACGTTATTATTATTAATAAATTTCATTTGATACATATTCAGTGGCGCCCCTTTTCCTTGTTTTTATTTCTATATTACAAGTGGGATGCACTGTTTACCGATGCAAAATTGGTAGTCAGGACTTACTATTGTACACCTTAAGGACCTAGAGACCCTGGCGCCCAACCTGCACCCTTGGGGCCCTCATAGGCAGTAGACTGTGTTTTCCTTATTTAGGTTCTTTTTTAGACCAGTTATATAAAAAAAATTCTCTGAACTGCATTCTAGTAGTTAAATGACTTGTTTTATTTCTTTCAGTCTTTCTTAGTTTTTTTCTGCACTGTCCATCTCATTATTCTATATAAGTTTTTTTACCCCCTCTGATCTTTGATAGTAATCAGCAGCACAGCCCTGGGTTGGGACCAGCAGGGGTTTGTCATATGTCATCCACTTGGCATGGGTGTCATTGAGGCTGGGTTCACATTATGTGTGGCCGCGGGGCACACCAGGGGTTCGGTGCGTCCCAGTTCACCGTTTCAGGTTTGAATTAGGTCCGAATTTTTTGCCTGAATACGGACCTGAAGCCATACCTCCCAACATTTTTAGATGGGAATGAGAGACACCTACTAGCAAATGCATGTAGGCATAGGACATGCCCCCCCCCCCCCCCGTTACACCCCCTTAAAGGAGAATTAACCCAAAAAAAAAAGGTTAATTAAATACACAAGTGTTTTTTTTTTTAACACTACTATTTCTTTATATTGGCTTTTAAAATTTACAAATGCAGCAATTTAGAAATTGAATGAAAGGCTTAGCACTGGTAAAAACACTCTTTGAAAGATAAAAAGTGCATTTTTTATGTTTCATATGCAACTATATAGATCAGACCAAAATGAGAGACAAGTGAGGGGGAAAGAGGGACAGAGGAAGATTGTTCAAAATCATTAACAAGCCCTCGAAATCAGGGACAGTTGAGAGCTATGCTGAAACTGAGCCAAAGACGCACAGGACTCTTCTGCTGTGCGCTCCGTGGCCACCCCGGAGCTGTGTAAACCAGCTCCATTGAGAGCCGGTCACACTCTCCTGTCATGCAACTTGGATGTGGGGAAACCCACATCCTTCGCAATAGTGTGAACCCAGCATCAAAGGACACTTTACACCCTCTCAGTGAATGCAAAGCGTTTTCTGATTTGTGAGAAGTCGAGAGGGGGGTAGTGATACCACATTCTCTATTTAATCCAATCACAGAATGTTTTGTTTGATTGAGAAAATGTTAAATGATTGATGAACGGCATCCACTCTGAATGCTTGACCTCTTGTGTTCACCATGTAGCAGAGCAGCCACTAGGCATGGGATCCAGAAGCAAGTAGAGATCACTAGAGTACCATGGTCTACTAGAGCAGGGATCTCCAAAATGTTGCAGGACTACATTACCCATGAGGCATTGTAAAACTCTGACATTCACAGACATGACTAAGCATGATAGGAATTGTAGTTCCTGAACAACTGGAGGGTAATAGTTTGGAGATCCCTGTACTAGAGTGATCCAGAATTCCACCTTCCAGAGGAATTCTACAGGCATGGTATATGCATAGTCACATTAGTCCAAGTTGGACCAATGTAACTGTAAAAAATGCCATACCTGGAGTTTTTCTTTAATCCTACATCCAAAGCCTGCTTTCATCATTCCCTCTCTTCAGAGAATAGCGCTTGAGCACCCATCCTAAATAACCTGTTGACACCCTTTGTGTTGTCTGGGCTCCCTAAAACTCCATCATGATGCCGTGACATAACCCACCATTGACTAATCCCCTCCACCTTTGCTGCTCCAGCTCCAAAAGTTTCTGGGTGATATTCCCATTGAAATGTCCTACTTTATGCAAATACAGCAAACATGCTGGGATGTGTGATTTACTCCAAACCTTAATGGGCTTCCAGGCATTATAGGGAGCCACTGACAAACTTGCCCACCACATTAGAGCTATAGAGATAAGCAAGATTTGGGGCATGGTGTTGACTTCAAATGACCAATGCTGAGAGTTTACATAAGGTTATATAAAACAGAAACATTGAGCCTTTAGTTTTAAGTACAAGTACATTTTTTTTTTAAAGTAATACAATTAATAAATTAAGAACCAATATAAACAACAACAACAAAAACAACCCTCGTGCTCAAGCCTTTCTTTTTGCATCCCATTCTATTTATTTTTTCTGGCTTTAATTGTCTTCCCCCTAATTACTCTTCGATAATTTCGGCTCATTCCTCAAACAGCGTATTAGAGTGATTAGGATCCGCATCTGATGCCTTTGATGTTCATTTATTGTTTCAACTTTTGCCATGTGCATAGTCTTTTCTTTTTTCTTCCAAACTGTTATTGTTTTTCGAGATTTAGTCAAAACGCTTGACGCACTCATTTGTGCTATGCGACTTATTATCTTTCACTGTTTATTACATGAATATCAATTATTTTACATCTTAATGCCAATGGATTTTACTTTTAATTACTGCAATCTGATTTTCAGTTTATTTAAATGCTGATTTATAATTTCAGTATCCCCTGGTATCAATTTTATTCCAGCTTAGATCCCAGTGTAACTTAATTACTTGTAGTCTCGTTCTTTTGCAAGCTAATGCTAATTAAAACAGTTTTTATTACTGTAAGGTAGGGAACTAGAATTAACCCGTCCGTCACAGAAATTACAACGGAAGTTGTATATTTATGTGTTTACTTTTGGTATCCTAGAATTACTAATGAGTGAAATGTAGCAGCCCAACTCCATTTAGAATCAAAATTTAAAATGTGTAGGCACGTCCGTTCATTCGGAAAATCCATCGTAAAGTTTGCCGAAAAGTTCGCAGGACAAAGTCTGCCGTAAAGACCGCTCGTGTGTACGCGGCATTACTGGTAAACTTGAGAACAGGATGGGGATTTGGGCATGGGATACTCTAAACAATGTCTGCAGTGGTTGGTGATCAGAGGACAATCTTTCTAGTGGTAATAGTGAACAGTCCAAGGCCCCACAGCTCCATGGGGCAAATCTTTGGGCACCTGGTTACCCTGCGCCAGTGCACAATTATCTGTATCCAGTGCAGTGTTCAGCACACAGTCACATGGATCAACTAAGGGTGACTACTCACACATCCCCAGGACAGCTGTCTCCTCCCAGCTTCCTTTGGACCCATGGAAAAATGTGCTACCCCTGAAGGGTCCCCTGCTTGTTACTGGTTATCTCCCAAACAGCACAGAGGCTACCGGCCGCCCAAGCAACAATTCATTCACTCTGGCTCCAATAAACAGTCTAGAAGTTGTATTTTTGTGGTTTATTCCTGGTAAACTTGAGAACAGGATGGGGATTAGGGCATGGGATATTCCAAAATGCTCTGCAATGATTGAGGATCAGAGGACAGTCTTTCTAGTAGTAGTAGTGGCTAACAGTTAACAGTCCAACAATCAGTAACCAGTGCAGCATCCAGCACACAGTCACAGGGA
This sequence comes from Lithobates septentrionalis, assembly GCA_037952835.1. Taxonomy (NCBI): domain Eukaryota; kingdom Metazoa; phylum Chordata; class Amphibia; order Anura; family Ranidae; genus Lithobates; species Lithobates septentrionalis. The sequence goes on from JBBDGP010001041.1 coordinate 1,331,720, forward strand.
TCAACTGAGGGTCACTACTCACATTTGCTCAGGACAGCTGCCTCCTCCCAGCTTCACATAGACCCAAACCAGTGAGTGAGATGACTCCTCTTAGGATCAGATCCTTTGTGGTGTAGTTCGGCTGTCAGTTCTGAGCAAAGAACTTCCCAGGCCTCCTAGAGCAGCTGTTCAGTCCATGGGCTGCCTGGCAGCAGCAGGCCCTGCACCTCTGAAACCATCCTGGGAAGAAGGAACTCTGCTCCCCAGTATCTCAGATTATTTATCCACATTCCAGCCCCCTACTGGACACTTCCCCTCCAGGGATAGGGTGTAGCCTGGTTAAAAATTCAGGCTGGTCAATTAGAATCTCCTGCCCTAAGCTCTGGAAGCTTCTTCTTGAGGCAAGGGAAAGCAGTCTAATTCCCGACTGTGGGACCCTGAACAGGTCCGAACAGCATTTACTGCTCTATTAATTACAGAAGGAGCAAAATTAGATTTGCCTAGCAATCTATGCAAGGAAGGTGCTACACACCCATGGATCCTTACATATATACATTATGATATTTAAAACAATAAAAGCAAGAAAGGGGTGCACCAAGGGGAAGGGAGGAAAAAACATATTCAGTGGTGGCCCATCCATTAGGGGCACATGGGCGCCACCCCCCCTATCCATGCGTCCAGCCCCCTTAATCTACATGCAGGGCTCTGGACGCATGATTCCAATGGGGTTTATTTGTTTTAGAGCACACAATTAGAGCAAGAGGCGCTAATAGGCTTCAAAAAAGGGTGGGCACCCCAAGCCCTGCCTTCTCCGTGCTCTTTTTTCCTCCACTGAGCAGGTTTACCATTCTGGCCTTTTTGTGACTGGTGGAGTGATGCTGATGTCACTATTCCAGTGAGCCAATTAGAACTTATACTGAACTCCCAGTGACCCAGAGACCCCATAATCAAATATAAAAATATAATAATGGATTTTCATGGCCAGTTATACAGAGTTTCCAGTTATGCAGACACAGAATAGGCATGCAACCAGTAAAGTCAGAGAGAAGTCAGAACTCCTGATCTGCATACTAGTTCTGGGTCAGTGATGGCTCTTAGTACTTAGTACTTAGTGCTGGCTCATAATAGCTAGGCATTTTAAAAAGATAGCTTTCCAATTCGGCAACAATCAAATTTTTCATAGTACAGGTTTTCCTTTGTAGCTGTGGCCTTGTCCTTCACAGTTTGATGCTTTATGTTCTACTGGAACAAGTTTTTATAGTTATGGACCATCTATGGGTTCTTTACAGGCAAGAAACCTCTATGTCACTCATAGAATACTGTCATAAGGCTAGCAGTCCCTCTGTGTCACCAGGCAAATGTAGCCCCTAAAGGAGGCCAAAACTCACAACAATCAAGGGGTGAAGGTCTTTATTTTAGATAAACACCAAGTTGCGCCTCTGTGTTACACAAGTGGGAACAGCTGGCAAAAGGAAGAAATGAAGCATGATACAAAATCAGCAGGCAAAGTTGTGATCAAACGAGCAAAAAGGTCAGGGCAGGCAGATTACAAGGATTTTCCTAAAACAGCCAGAGGCAGGACCGTCTCAATGAGAGGGCACACCTGGGCACTGCCCAGAGGCCCCAGCTGCATGGGACGGCCCCTGCACTTTCCCCAAAGAAGCTGCTTCTTCACCCCATGCTGCCTGGAAATTGGGGGCCCCATGATGGCACTGAGAGTGATGAATACACAGGGGAGACAGACTGGCAGCGATGCACCGTGCTGTGCAGAACGATACCTATTTCACAGCCAGCAGGGAGGGGCGGGGCCAGAGCGCCAATGATGCTCTGACCTCGCCCCATGCAGCTTGAATGCTCGGGACTCGGAGGCCACTGGGTAGGAGCTGGAGTGGGAGCTGCTGAGTCGGCAGCACTAAGAGCCTGCCTGCAAAAGTGGCATTGGGGATGGTGCCATGGTGAGCCCAGCTGTCCAGCACTGTTTGCACCGAAGGGCTTGGAATGCCTGGAGGGATGCTCCCTCCTCCAACCCTCCTTCTGCCTACATGACTTAATTGGTATAAGGGAGTCCAGTGCTGGAGGTGCGCACATAGCCAAAAGTTCACATGCACTGTATCTCCACTGGAAAAGGGGGTACTACATGGATGGACCCTTGAAAAAGTCACATGCCCAGTGACGATACGCGTGGGGAGAAGGAGCTTGTGAAGCTCTTGTCAGTGTGCAGCCTGCAGTGATCCTCACAGCAGCAGCACGGAGGAACACGGGGGCGAGTGATTTACTGACCATATAATTTGAGAAATGTATTCTATATTCCTAACATCATGTGAGTGGATCTATTGGGGTCTCTGCTAATTACATGTAGTAGATGATATGTGCGCAATGGTCTTTTCCCACTTTCATATGGGGGAAAGCATTAGAAGCGGAGAACAAATGATCCAAGCGGATGTAAGCCTATCCACTGCTGATTCACCTAGACTCACAAAGCCCTGTTTTAACACGTATAGGAGGTATCATTTTTGCTTCTAACCAGTGAAGTAATCAACCAACCTAATTGAGGTGTATTGGAACTCACACAATTATAATCCTTTTATAATTGTTTATAATCTTTGCAATTTATTTATTTATTTATATATTTTTTTCACTATATTTTTTCACTATATTTTGTTTGTTTCATTTTTATTCACAAGAACAGTGGTAAATTATTTTGGATTAGAAAATTAGAAAATCACACTAGATAATTTTAACACATTGTATTTATATTTATATGTGGAATTCATTGCCTATGTTTTTGTAAAAGTTTGTAACAATGTATTCACTTTAGGATGTGACTTGTCAGTACATTGAAGTAGTAGGATATTCTTGAGATATTACGAGCGCATCACTTTATCTATATACTACATGGATGGAATAATGGTGCTGGAGGATATCAAGGGTGTATGGGGGAAAACAATGCTGAGGGGGGATCTGGGGTGTATATGGGGTAGCAATTGTTGGGGTATCTTTGGTGGCTATAGTGCTAGAGGTATCAGGGATGTAGAGAGGCTACGGTGTAGGGCTTATCAGGGATGTAGTGGTGTCACAATACAAGGGGTATCTTATGGTATATGATAACAGTGCTGGGGGAATATCTAGGGTGCAGAGAGGGATCAGAGTGCTGGGGTTATATCTGGACTGTAGAGGGGTCAGAGTGCTGGGGGGATATGTGGGGTGTAGAGAGGGATCAGAGTGCTGGGGAATATGTGGGGTGTAGAGGGGTCAGAGTGCTGGGGGGATATGTGGGGTGCAGAGCGGGATCTGAGTGCTGGGGGAATATCTGGGGTGCAGAGAGGGATCACAATGCTGGGGGCGGATATCTGGGGTGTAGAGGGGTCACAGTGCTGGGGGGATATCTAGGTACTAGAGGGTTCAGAGTGCTGGGGGGATATAATATACTTGTTACAACTGTCCTGAGCATCATTCTAGCAAATATATTATGTGCATAGGACAGCTTTGTTACTTTATGTATGTAGTATTTCCTCATTGTTTCTTTGCAGTACAGAATGATTGTAGTTAAAGCGGAGCTACACCCAAAAGGTACCTACTTGATGTCTGTTTACCTGAGCTGTCTCCATTGTAGGGGCCCCAGAGCATTACTTTGCCCAGGGGCCCATGATGCTATTAAGACCGCCCTGGCCAGAGGTTGTTAATAAGAATGAGCACTGGAACATATAGTAAGTCATAGGAACAGGAGCCTGGGAACAGATACTCAGAGGTCTTTGCTCAGGAAAATCCTAAGCGTACTGAGCAGATATAACCCTTTCTATGCCAGATCCATTTTTGCATTTCTTGCACACATGCACATTTTAGGCCTAAAGATTAAAACCCCCAAACATGACCCCAAATGCCTGGTGAAATCACAAGGAGAGGCAATATCTGCTCTAACCACCCTTGGACAATATCCTATCAGGTTCCTCACTTTCTAAGGTCTATACGAGACCTTTATGTTGCCATGCAGCTCATACACCTCATGTAATCTCCCTTCTATATAAGACCTTACCAAACCACCAGAGCACAATGTCCCTTCGTAAATACAAAAATGGGAAACTAAACTCCGAACTCCCCTCTTACCAAGACAGGTCCAACAGGCCATCACATTGGCACACAGGTTGTCTACTGTAAACTGATTCCAGAAGCAAGGTTATAAAATGTTGACAGGGTGGTATTGTGTTTCAGCTCATCTCCACAAAATGTTCTCGCAAGTCCCAAGTACATGTTGGATGTGCTAGTCAGCATTAGAGATGTTACTCTATACCTTCTGAAACATCCTTTTTGCACAGAGGTCCGTAAACTGATTTTTAAGCTCACATTTGTGGACCTAGGGACAAACTTCACTGGCTACCCACTTCATGTCAACAAAGTATTATTGACGCGTTACAAATCCTCTCTGACCAGCCACTTATTTAACATGGCCCATGCCTGTATTCCAGCTCTGTGGGAACAAAGAAGACCCCCTACTACTCATTTATGATATACCAAAATTAACAAAATTAAAACAATAGAATAACAAACTGGTTTCCATACTTAGACTTTACTTGTTCTCCTTCTTATCAAACAATACTGGCCCCGACTCGTCTCCTATTATGGACTAAAGAAGGTCATTTTGAGACCTCAATTTGTAATAGGAAAATCTATTGACTGGAGGCCCATGACCCTAGAACAGTGATGGCGAACCTTGGCTCCCCAGATGTTTTGAAACTGCATTTCCCATGATGCCCATGCACTCTGTAGTGTAGTGGAGCATCATGGGAAGTGTATTTCCAAAACATCTGGGGTGCCAAGGTTCGCCATCACTGCCCTAGAACAATTTACTTTGACCTTAAATCCCCGCTTCAGCCGTGTCCTGTTGCTCTCACCACTTTCAGCCCATATCCCTCCAAGTCCTTCCCCCCTTTTCCCAGGTATTCTCCTCCTCTTACTATTCTCTGACCACTCCATTCTTGGTCCCTTCCTTTTATCCCCTAATGATGCCTACATTTTCAATCTCAAAAAAAGAGAAAATCGACACACGCATAAACACAGCCCATGACCTGGGATCCTACAGTATATGGCAGGCAAGCAAAACCAATGAACCAAAAAGGCAAACTTTAGGGAACACCCGGATGAGAGTATAAGATACAGTATATACTTGACATGTTCAAGATTCTCCACGTGGGAATATTTCTGTTCACAATCATATTGTCATCTTGATATGATGTATTTTAAGCCTGACATTTTTGTGTTGTTTCCGAAGTAAAGAATAAAAACAAAAAACAAAAACAAAAAAACATATATTTTTTTTAAAGCAGAGACCCTGGAGAATAAAATGGTGAACGTTGTCATTTTTTTGTCATATAACATTAGCACACAACATCTTTAGCAAAGCCATATTTTCACTAAAGAGTACACTGAAGTTAATTTTAGTGCACACAAACACAATATATTACCCAGTTTTTTTTTTTGGCAAAATATAAAAGATGAGGTTGCATCGACTAAATAGATACCCAACATGTCAAGCCCTAAAATTATGTGACAAACTTCGGTACCGAAAACTGTTCATAAGTGACACTTTTAAAGCATTTACAGCTCATCATTTTAATGTTAACAGTGTATAATGGCTTGAGAATTATTGCTCTCACTTCAACGTATGCAGCAATATTTAAAGGGTTAGTTTACCTTTACCAAAAATCTGCCTATACAGATAAGGGGCGACTGTAGATAAAAACAAACTGTGCAGCTCGGACTGAAGTTGAATAATGTTATTGCTATAGGTGCCTAACTAGAATACTCCCAGGACATTGCTAAGTGAGGCCTTGCTATAGGTGAAGCTTGACTGGAATACTCCCAGGATGCATAGTTGCCAACATTGTAAAAAAAAAATATAGGGACCCTTTTTTGTCTGTAGGCGGAGTCTTATTGTAATTAGGGGCGGGGCATTTGTTTTAAGGCATGGTGTAGAAGGAAAATGCGGCGTGACAAGCGCGCCACGGCGAACAATAGGCGTGATTTAAACTAAATAATGGGTGTGGCTTAAGGGGGCATGGCTCAATGGGGTGTGGTCCGAGTCTGAGATGAACGAGGGGTGGAGGGAGAAGGAAAGAAAGAGATAGAGAGGGAAGGAGAGAGAAGGAAGGAAAGAAAAAGGGATGGACTGACAGCAGGCCCAGATCCTACACCACAATAGAAATATGTGTGTGCCAGAAAGTTTAACAATCAGCAGATAAAGATACTCCAAACACCTGGTGTCAGCGCTTAAATCATCCCGGCACCATGGTTGTTATGGTGTCAGAATGATTGAAGTGCATTATTTCTATTATTACATTGTAATATAAAATGAAATAGTTCAACTCAGCATAATGCAGAATCAGTGGGAGCCCTGAGCATGTTACTTGCCAGATGCCATCAGATGTCCCCAGCAGATTCCCTCCTTACACGAGGCATCCCCAGCGGAGTCCCTCCTTACATTAGGTGTCCCCAGTGGAGTGCCTTCTTACATGAGGCATCCCCAGTGGAGTGCCTCCTTACATCTGGTGTCCCCAGCGGAGTGCCTCCTTACATCAGGTGTCCCCAGCGGAGTGCCTCCTTACATCAGGTGTCCCCAGCAGAGTGCCTCCTTACATCAGGTGTCCTCAGCGGAGTGCCTCCTTACATCAGGTGTCCCCAGCAGAGTCCCTCCTTACATCAGGTGTCCCCAGCAGAGTCCCTCCTTACATCAGGTGTCCCCAGCAGAATCCCTCCTCACATCAGGTGTCCCCAGCGGAGTGCTTCCTTACATCAGGTGTCCCCAGCGGAGTGCTTCCTTACATCAGGGAGCGTAGTCTCCTCTTAAATTAGGTGTCCCCAGGCAGCTGAGTCCCTCCTTACATCAGGTGTCCCCAGGCAGCGGAGTGCCTCTTTACATCAGATGTCCCCAGGCAGCGGAGTCCCTCCTTACATCAGGTGTCCCCAGTGCCTCTTTACATCAGGTGTCCCCAGGCAGTGGAGTCCGTCCTTACATCAGGTGTCCCCAGCAGAGTGCCTACTTACATACGGTGTTCCCAGTGGAGTCCCTCCTTACATCAGGTGTACCCAGCAGAGTGCCTCCTTACACCATGTGGCGGCGGCCATATTTTTGGAGTTAGAAGCAGCTCCAGTGCCAAAAACAGTCCTGATTTCAACAGATTTTAATCGGGACGCCCTCCAATCAGGACGAGGGTCCCAAAATCAGGATTGTTAGTATGAGGATGTTGCTAAGTGAGGACATCGTGGCTGCCAGCCACGTGAATCGTCTCCGGTGGGGCGAGCATGCCTGCTATTGCTCTGAAAGCGGCTGACGTACACCTACGGCGATTTGCGCAGCCGTGCCAACATGCCGCAGTATGATGATGGCAACTGGTCGGCAAGCGGTTAAAAGGCCATGCTGCTGAAAGCCTTAAGTCAGTGACAGCAAAAGGGTCACAGTAGACCTTTCAAGACAAATGGAAGATCCACTTTTTTGCCCCCCCCCCAACATTAATGGCAAACATTTGTAAACAAACCATCCCCCCCCCCCCCAAAAAAAAAACACCTATAGTAAATCTGCCTGTGAAGTGATGTAACCAGAGCTGGGAGCTGGATATCCCAACCCACAGGAGCGCACTCTTGCAATGGTGTATAAAAAGGCCTACAACAGATTTACATAACGCCCAACATTTTGAGATGGGGATGAGGGACACCTACTAGCAAAAGCATGTAGGCATAGGACACACCCCACTGCCACGCCCCCTTAAAGGAGAATTAACCTAAAAAAAAGATTAGTTAAACCCACAAAGGCTTCTTTTTACCACTACTATTTATATTGGCTTTTGAAATTTACAAATGCAGCAATTTAGATTTTGGATGAAAGGTTTAGCACTGGGAAACACTTTTTGAAAGATAAAAAGTGCATTTTATAAACAACTTTATAGATCAGACCAAAATGAGGGACAATTGAGGAGGAAAGAGGGACAGAGGGACATTGCTCCAAATCAGGGACAGTCCCTCGAAATCAGGGACTGTTGGGAGCTATGGATTTCCAGGGTTTTAGAAACCTGTTGCATGGATGGGAGATGAACCAAGTATTGGGCCTAGTTTGCGAAACAGCAGGCTGACCCTGCAGAGATACAGCTGCCATACAGACAGCTGCAGACGTTGATACAGGTTAGTTCTGAAAACGGTGACAGTAACCAAAACCTAAGATGTGGTTGGCTTCACTGGTGTATTTAGTAAGAATTTAGGAGACTGACAAAAAAAGCATAAATATATATATATAAAAAAAGAACAGCGTATCCAAGGTTAGCACATAAATGTGCAGACCCGGGTCCTTTCCTCATTTTCTGTGTTTTGTCATTTTATTCCGTTGCCGTGTTCCCGGAGTTCCCCCAGCAAGCCTTCTGCTGGTTGCCAGGCAACTGGGCCTCTTTCTGCTACACGTGCAAAACCTATCATGCTTTTCACTACTTAATATTATTCTTTTTATGTCTAAAATTAGACATCAGATGAGACTGTAAGTGTTTTTTTTTTTTTCTAAGCTTTCTGTGCGAGCTGATTTTTTATTTTTTTAAATTGAACCTTTTACCAGTCATATGAGTCCACAGCAAACCAATCGCCAATTAGGGCTTATAGAGACAGCTGTATCTGGACATTTATCATAGAGTTCAATCACTGTACCTGGCTATACCCTTGTTTATACAAGTGCTTGGCATGAACATGTGTACAGTGCTCAGCATAAATGTGTACACACCCAACAGATTTGTCAGAAAACCTTTACTTACCTTTCTGAATCTAAATTTTCTATGGGACACTATACTACAAAATACTCCCACAAATGTGGGCCATTGACTGCAACCAAGGTTTGTTCATTTGCACACACAAAAAAGTATTTTTCCTAAATAATTAATTCAAGACCATGCTGCAAAAATGAATACACCCCAATGAAAGTCTAAAGCCTCGTACACACAATCGGATTGTTCGCCAACAAAACCGTGGAATTTTGTCTGAAGGGCGTTAGCCCAAACTTGTCTTGCATAAACACGACCACACAATTGTTGGCCAACAATTAGGAACGTAGTGACGTACTAAGTTGTTTTTCAGCTCTTTAGCGCCACCCTTTGGGCTCCTTCTGCTAATTTCGTGTAAGTACAAGTTTGGTGAGTGTTGATTTGCGCTTTTCATTTCGCATTTTTCATTTCGCGCTTTGCAGTTTGTTTCTGAACGACCGTTCGTCAATCAGACATGTTGCGGAATCGGAGGAGATAACGTGTTATTTATTATTGGCCTTGGAGTTATTGCTTTGACATTATTTTTTGGGTTGAATAATAATGATTTGATATATTTTCTATATTTTTGGATGCATAGAATGCACTTTTTGGTTAAGTTCTATTGGCAGATAGCATGTCTAATTTTATTTGTTTTCTTTTTTTAATGCACAATAAAAAAATTGTGGAGAATAATACTTGGCTATGTGTTTTACTTCAAATGACAGTTTGGGAGTAGGCAGTTACATTTTATAAAATACAATGTAAAATTAAGAAGGGACACCAACATAGTTGTATCTTTGATCTTAAAAACTACGGGATAATCGTGTTGTGGCAACTTGCCCAAATAAGGGAAAAAAAAAAAAAAAAAGCATAATAATATTATTCTTGATATCACCAGAAAAAAAAAAGCCTTTGATAATTAGTTTGCAATAACTCCATCAGTATCACCAGCAAAGCAGCTTCATTATTATCCCATTAAATAAGAAGAGAATTGTGCGCTGCATTTGGAGATTTTATAATTTGCCACGTCACGAATCTTAATTCTCCATTACGAACGCTAGTTTACAAGACCGACCGCTTCTGGTTTGTCCTTTGCTTCCGAGCATGCGTGTTTGTACTTTGGACTTTTGTCTGAAGGACTTGTGTACACACGCTGGGAAAATCCGACAACACACATTTGTCCTCGGAAAATGTTAAAACCTGCTAGCCAACATTTGTCCGCGGAAAGTCCGACAACAATTGTCCGATGGAGCGTGCACACGGTCGGATTTACCACCAACAGCCTGTCATCCAACATTTCCCGTCGGAAAGTCCAATCGTGTGTACGAGGCTTTAGGTGCAAAGCTAAATTTTAGACAACAAAATCCTAATTAACAAAAATTCAACTACAGGTGAGTCTAATTATTCATTAAACTGGTGTCCAGCAGACAGTTAAGTATAATAGGGCGGTACTGAACAAAGAAAACTCCTTCCTATTTCATGCGGTCAGCAATGGCACCACATGGAGGAGAAATGTCACAAGGCCTGAGAAAGAAAATAATTTCTTTACAAAAGAAAGGCGAAGGCTACAAGAAGATCAGCAAAGCTTTACTTATCAGTCAGAATACTGAAGCAAAAGTGATACAAAAATGTAACAAAGACGGAGCTGCAACCGTCTCACAGAGATGTCCAGGCCATCCACGGAAGTTAACACCTCGACAGGAGCGTCTTCTGATGAGAAGAGTTTAAGAAAATCGGCATGCAAATTAACTGCAGTTAGCTAAAGAAGTAGAAAGCCAAAATGGGGTGATTGTTTCCCGTGACACCATACGGCGTATGCTACAGAGGAATGGCATGCATCGGTGTCGTCTGCGAAGGAAGCCTCTCTTCAAGCTCATGCACAAAAAAGCCTGCATAGAATTTGCCAGGGCCCATGCTGAAAAAGAAAAAGACTACTGGGACTCTGTACTCTGGAGTTATGAGACCAAGATAAATGTTTTTGGAACTGGCAAAGGTGAGAAGTACAAAGAAAAATGCATGGTGCCTACAGTGAAACATGGTGGTGTCCTTCTGTGGGGCTGCATGAGTGCTGCTGGTGTCGGGGAGCTGCATTTCATTGATGGTATCATGAATTTACAGATGTACTGCCCTATATTGAAAGAGAGGATGCTGCCATCACTCCGTGCCCTCAGTTGTCGTGCACTTTTCCAACATGACAATGATCCAAAACACACATCTAAGACCACTGGTGCATTTCTGAAAAAGTGATTCAGTGGCCAGGTATGTCTCCTGATCTGAACCCAATCAAACCTATGGGGAATGCTGAAGAGACAAGTTGAGCATCACTCTCTATCCAGCATCCAGGCTCTAAAAGAGGTCGTTCGTGAAGAATGGAAAAAAGATAGATGTTGCAAAATGTCGCCAACTTGTTCATTTTTTGTTGTGAGGTGTGTTCATTTTTCCATCAACTAAATTGAGTAAAACTGAAGATTTTGTAATCTAAGTTAAAATATTAACCTCATATTAAAACTCAGTTTTGTCCAAATTTTGGAAATAGTTTTTGTGTTCATTGAGATATTGATTAAAATTGTACTTTTCAAAAGGGGTTTACTCATTTATGCTGAGCACTGTATGCATACGGGTGGACAATTCTCGCCACAGATAGTCTGTGTCTAGGGTAATAGCCCCATAAACATACTCAGGTTATGCAAGTGCATGTGTACATGCGCATATAGCCGGGTACAGCCATTGACTTGCTTACATCGACTGATGTAACCATGCCCTGGCAGCACTACTTGTTTGAACACGCTTTTGCATATGGATGTAAAATTCTGGTCACAGACAATTTGAGTCCAGGGTAGTAGTCCTATACATACGCTCGTCTTATGCAAGTACCTGCGTATGCATGCATATAGCCGTGTTTAGCCATCAAATTCCAGAGTGATGTGACCATGCCCCAGTAAAGCTACCCATATATATGCAAGTACTTGCATAAACATGCATAAGAGCCTACAGTTCTGGCCAAAGACAATTTGAGTCCAAAGTAGTAGTCCCATAGGAATACTTTACTTCTAAAGTGATATAACCATGCATCAGCAGAGCTGAGAGTTGGAAATCCTGTGGGAATGCACTCTTGCAAAGGTCTAGAAAAGGCCAGTGTCCAAAGCACCCAACTAGGGTGTATCTGGACATATAGCATAAATTCCAGCATATTTTTCTACCAACGAGCCCACAGTTGCTGCATACAGCTGCCTATAGAGGTCAATAGCTGTATGTGGATATACTCATGTAAGTGCAAGTAATTGTGTTGCATACATATGCAAATGGCCATACAATTATGGCTGCAGACAGTCTGTGTCCAGGGTAGGAGTCCCATATGCATACTCATGTTATGCAAATACGTGTGTATGCACACATATTGCCTTGCATAGCCATCAAATTCCAGTGATGTAACCATGCCCCGGTATAGCTACCTATGCATATGCAAGTACTTGCATGAACATGCATATGCATAAGGGTGTTGTACAATTCTGGCCAAAGACAATTTGAGTCCAGGGCAGTAGTCCCATATGGATACTGATGTGATGCAAGTACTTGCATATACACATATAGCCGCATAAAGCCAACGCATTCCAAAGTGATTTAACCACCCCCCAGCAGAGCTGAGAGTTGGAAAACCTGTATGAATGCACTCTTGCAATGGTCTAGAAAAGGCCATTGCCCACAGTAACCAGTTACGGCAGCCATTAGAGGTCATGCAGACAGCTGTATCAGGATGTATAGTCTAAACTCCAGAGAATTTCCCCACCAAAGAAGCCCACAGGTGCTGCGTACAGATACATAGAGGTCAATGGCTGTACAAGACAAGGAGCCCACAGGTGCTGTGTACAGCCACCTCTAGGGAGCTTGTGGGCTCCCTGGCAGGGAAATATGTTAGAATTTTACGCTATAATGAAATCAGTTTCAAAACAGTAGAGGAACCTGTGCAACTGTGCAATCCCCAGAGTTCAGTTTTAAGAATTAGAACTAAAATATGACCCTTTATTGACTAAGGTTACTCTTTAGGGAAAATCAGGTATGTAGGCCACCGACAGAACCAATGACAAAGGGACTGTTTTCATGTAGTTAGTGGCTATTATGGTTGCTTGAACAGATCTTTTTTTTTTAACTGCATTGTTACAATATTGTTAGTGTAACTTCCCTGGAAATTGTTATTCTTAAGCATAAATCTCTGAGAACTAATTCCAAAACGTCACCCTTTTGACTTTTTGTGGATACATGCCTCATCGGCTTCCAGGATGCCTGCTGGCTCTGAAATTCTATACTGCTGCACCGGGCCAAAACATCACTCTGAGTTTTACTGCTATGTAATGTTTCTTGGTTTTGGCTCAAGCTGCTTCTAATAGTCACCCATGTCTGGGAGTCTGTAAAAGAAGGAGCATTTTGTCTCTGGATATAGTTCAGAAAATATGCCTTCTATATTCTGCTAGATATCTAATAAATGGAGGCTTCCACTTCATTCAGAAAGTCAATTCATGACAATTGTTCTCAGCCATCCCTGTGCTGTCTTCACATCTTCCCCACCCCCGAAGAGACAATTGGTGATGGCTTTGCCCAGTTTGAGGCCTGATAACAAATAAATAGGGGCTTCCATTTCCTTCAAAAATTCAGGCCATGACCATCTCTCTCAGCTATCCCTATCTTGGGAATGTCATCACAATTTCCCCACTCCTTAATAGGCAGTGGGTTTTTTTTTTTTTTTTGCCCAGTTTGGGGCTTCATAACTAATAAATGGAGGCTTCCATTTCATTAAGAAAGTCAATCCATGACCATTCATCTCAATTATCTCTATCTTGTCTTCATAGTTTTCCCACCCCCAAAGAGGCAGTGGGTGAGGCTTTGCCCAGTTTGAGGCTTGATAGCTAATAAATAGGGGCTTTCACTTCATTTAACAAATCAGTCCATGACCACCTCTCTAAGCTATCCCTATCTTGGGAAAGTCTTTACAATTGTCCCACCCCCAAAGATGCAGTGGGTGTGGCTTTGACCAATTTAAAGACAATAACAAAAGAAGGGCTCACCAACCTAGTGCATTACCAACATAAATTTTATTCCAAATAAAAACAACAATAGTTGTACTCACATACAAATGTAGTATAAAGTTATAACTCAAAGCATCACTTTGGCTCTGAAGAAGAGGGTTCTCCCTCGAAACTAGTTAGCCAGTCCTAACACCACCCGGTCTTCCTGCAGTTCTTCGCACCTGACCTCAGAGTAACTGCTTGCAACAGCTTGCCCTGTTTTATGCTTTTATACTACATTTGTATGTGAGTACAACCATTGTTGTTTTTATTTGGAATAAAATTTAGGTTGGTAATGCGCTAGGTTGGTGCACCCTTCTTTTGCTATTGCCTTACAGTTCTAAATGATACCCATTGTCCCAAGGAGGGCAGCAAGGCCATTTGTGCAGAAAGAAGCTATCTGTAGTATGCATCATCAGGCCCACTACTTGAGCACAGGAGAATTGCTTTGAGATTATTGTTTGCCCAATTTGAGGCTTGCTAAAGGCTGCAGTTCCAGATGACGACTCTTACTGAAGAAACGCTGCAGATAGGTAGGTAGAGCCAGTGCTGTCTTACAAGATAACTAAAATACTTAAGCCTATCTAAACCAAAAAACACAAAATGTAATTGCACTTTTGAAATACTTGTCAACCACTGAACAAAGTGTTATGTGCTGCTGGTGGTACAGTGTCATTAACTGAAGTGGTAAAAACCAGCAGGTCAGAGCTTAGAATTTCAAGACATTGAATTTGAAATATGGTGCCTTCAAGGAAAACCACTGCTTAGCTTTAATCTTTCTCACTAATATTTTAACTTTCAGGGCAAGCTTTTGGGGGTTAACCTCCTTCTAAGGTCCAAACAGTGAACCCCGAATGCTTGCCCTGAAAATGTAACTGTTAGCGCATATTTCAATATAAAAAGTATCATAGACAGTACTCAACTGCATTCTTGCAAATGCACTAATACAGCTACAATTACAGCACCCTGCCTCATTACTCTGGGAAATACTCAACACGCCTTGTTCTCCAAAAGAAGAACTAGACAGTTCCCCTTTATACTTTAGCATATATAACCATGCTTCCTCTACTAACCAGTATCTCTGTTAAAGTCAACCTAAAGGTTAAGAATTTGATTCACTTAACTCACCCTATCCCAACAGCACATACACTCTGCCTTTTCTCTCCAACTTTCCCTTAGAACAAGAACAAGGGACTTATTGATCATGCTGGGAGCCCACCGGCATAAGAGGCATGAAGGTCCAATATTCATGACCATTTAGATCTTAATTAAAAGCTGCAACAGTGGTACACTACTAGATATGGTTTGTACAATAATAAAAAACAATAAGGGGGCTCTGGACAGCTGGCCCGGAGACGCATGGACAATGGTGGAAAATACAAGTAGACGCTGGCATATTCCAATACCGATTAGACCAGCCTTTCTCAGCCTTTTTACCATGAAGGAACCCCTGTAATAGCTTTCAGGTCTCAGGAACCCCCAACAAAAAAAATATTATATCTGCACCTCAAGGTACATTAACATGACCAGTAGCTTGTAGAGGGTTTTACATAAAATAACAAAGAATGGGGTGTACTTAAAATCCTGGCTTAATATGACTAAATTATCTTCATTCCTAATCATAAAATTAATAATAATAATTGCCAGGAAAAACAACACAGACAATAAAGATTGTAGTGACACTCACATTGTATTGGAACTTTACACTAGAGGAACCCCTACAACCATTGGAGGAACCCCAGGGTTCCATGGAACCATAGTTGAGAAAGGATGGATTGGACAAAATTATTGGGTGAGCCCTAGTTTCCTTGAGGCTGGGTATTTGCAAGAGCTTTTAGGTCTCAGAACCCCCCCGCAAAAATATTTTATATACTGTACACCTCAAGGTACGTTAGAATTGATCAGTAGGTTGTAGAGGGATTTAAATAAAATAACAACAATGGGGTGTACTTAACATCCAGGCTTTATATGATAAACTTATCTTCATCCTTAATTATGAAATTAAATGAATAGTAATAATGGTCAGAAAAGAAACACAGACAATACATATTGTAGGGACGCTCAGATTGGTGGTAAATGAAGAAGTCACCCCTGACATTGATGGCCAGTATAGGAACTTTCCCCTCAGGGAACCCCTAGCAACCACTGGAGGAACCCCAGGGTTCCATGGAGCCCTAGTTGAGAAAGTATGGTTTAGACAAAACTATTGGGTAAT
Source organism: Lithobates septentrionalis (assembly GCA_037952835.1). Lineage (NCBI taxonomy): Eukaryota > Metazoa > Chordata > Amphibia > Anura > Ranidae > Lithobates > Lithobates septentrionalis. Next base: position 1,347,742 of record JBBDGP010001041.1, read on the forward strand.
TCCTAGTTTCCTTGACACTGTGTATCTGGGTACCTATGGATATAAGTAGTCTATAATGGTTTTGAATTTGGAATGCCCGAAGGTAGTACACAAATGAGATTTTGGTTTCCAGCTGATTGAATCTGATTCTAACCCACCAATGAGCACAGCCAGTCAGATATTGCAGGAAGAATTATTGATGATCATTTGAACGTGAACCTTATATATATATATTCTATTTTAAGCACGCTGTCTGTGGCATTCTAATCATTCCAACAAATTTGGAAACTTTCCCAGCACATCTCTCTGGATTGAGCTGGGCTGGATCCAATCCAGTTTAACCTTGCGTTGAATTTCTACCATGATTATAATGTGAATCCTTCATCATAATAAAATTATTTGTTATGGTACTGGACCACAGCTAGTGTTGAAACAATTAGATAGCAAACGATAATAGAGTTATTTCACTTCCTTTTTAAACAAGTATAACTTTTATAACCCTTTCCCAAAGCACACACCAGTCTGTCCAAAAGATAATGCATTTGCCAAACATTTGTTAAACTTCAACCCTTAAAAACATAAGAACTGGTTGAACCCGGCCAATCCTGAAACCAGTGGAAAATGGTGAGATGTCAAATGACCTTTTCTCTGTTTTCACTACATTCCCTTACTGCTGCAGATAGCAGTTGATAGTGAAGGAAGCTACATGATTATAGTTTCAAAACAAAAATCCAAATCCGCCATTCTCAACCAGGTTTCTATGGAACCCAAGGGTTCCTCTAGAGCAGGCTTTCTCAACATTTTCAATGCAGAGGAACCCTTGAAATACATTTATGGTCTCAGAGAACCCCTGGTAACATATTACTATATCTACAACTCATGATACATTAGTGTGATGGTCAGCAGGAAGAATGCTCCTTATACTTGTAGTCATTGGGAAGAATTGTGATAAAAAATATGTAGCACTACCTCAGTCCCAACATGAAGAAATAATAATTAATACGTCCAAGGCAAAGATGTAATAAAAACAATGCGGCTTCTCACAATTTGACAAAGTGCAATGTGCGTGATCAAGAAAAATAGCTGAAGGACCGCATAATCATAAAATAGGCACTTCACAACTGCAACTTCCAAACCAAAAAATGTAAATTGCAACATGTAATGTGTATATAACTAAAAATACTGTATTTATTGGCGTATAACACTCACTTTTTCACCATGAAAATCGGGTGCAAATAGCGTGTGCGTGTTATATGCCAATATTTCAATTTTAGCTGCCTCTGAGGGGACAGGGAGGGTGGCGGGACGAACGCCATCAGATTAAATACAGTGAGAATCTCCTGTTTACTTGGCGGCCTCTGTAATAGAAAGTCCCGTCTCCAGGGCCGCCATTGGACCACTGTTCTGTCTATCATAGGAGATTCTCACTGTATGTAATCTATCGGTGCTTGTCCCGCCCCCCTCCCTGACCCCTCTAGGCTGCAGATGGGCATCGATCAGGCTGCACTGATGGCAGTGGTAAGGCTGCTGCATTAATGGCAAGGCTGCTACATTGATGGCAATGGTGAGGCTGCATTGATGTAGACTAATGATGCTGCATTGAGGCACTTGCGAGGCTGCAGATGGGCATTGATTAGGCTGCATTGATGGCAACGGTGAGGCTGCAGATGGGCACTGACCCTTATTTTGCTTCAAAGTTCCTTATTAAAAATTTTAGTTTTTTTCCTGAAACTTCCCTCTTAAAATTAATGTGCGTGATATACGCCTGTGCGTGTTATACGCCGATAAATACGGGTAATTAATTTCACGAGTATGCGATTCACAAATGCAATAATCAATGCGACTGAAAAGATATAGAATTTCTAACAAAGTGCAATGTGCATATAATAATAATAATATTGACATTCATACAAAATATAATGTGCAAAAATTCCATGAGCATGCAATTCGCATATGTAGTATTTGAATACAGCAAACATATAATTATAATTTCTAACAAAGTGCAATGTGCATAATGAATAAATAAATAATATTCAGTGAAGCAAAAAAATGATCCAATTAACTGTGAGTTCATGTCTCAAAGTAAAGTGATATAAAAGTAAAAATATTCAGGTGCAGTCCAGACACATATGAGTGCGACCTCTGATAACGCTCCAAAAAATAGAGGAAGATAAAAATCTTCTAAGAATAAGAAAAGTGCTGGTGCAGTGATAAAAAACAAACGTCTATAAATGGTTCATCCAATCCTGTTCCAAAGTGCGATGTGCGGTGACCACGGTGACCGTTTCCCCCAGCCTACCACCTGTAGTAGCGGCCCCCAAATGGGCCGAATCACGCTTGTACCCACAGGTGGGTAGGGATGTCAACACTGGAACGGCTTCCCAAAATAAGACTCCCAATCTAGATGTCAGCTCCCTTGGGAGTGGGATTGGAGCAGGATGGAATGATATTCGCCCTCACTTGATCGATATTCTCAGATGAACGTATAAAAGAAAAAAATGGGCTCCATAGTGTAGTAAGTTTAAAGTAAATTTTAATATTTATTTGGGAGTCATGCTTGTAATTGTCAGCGGCTTGCAATGCCTTATGTTACTTGTAGTTCTGCAACAGCTGGAGGGCCACAGGTTGAGCACCCATGCTTTAGAGGGACCTTGATTGGGAAACTCTGCTCTAGAGGTTGTAAGAGATTCTTTGAGCTGTGGCTGGCTGACCTCCCATTTGATGGTGTCTACATAGTTTCAGGGCCAGTCCCACTTGGCTGAGTCAGCGGCATGACACCAATGATCTTTTGGTTGTCCATAATGGCGACATTCTGCCCACTACTGTAAGGGGGCATTCTTACTAATGACCATCAATGTAAGGAGCCTTTTTCCATTGACGAATTGGTTTTGGCAGAAGTTCCCTGAGACCTGAACGTTACTTCAAGGGTTCCTCTAGGCCAGGGCCCTCTGCAAGATTTTATCTGCCCCACAGTGTCAACAGGTTAGTGGCAAATCCCCAATGCGGGCCCACTGTGCTCTCACATGGTTCTCACTTCAGGTCAGGTTTACTCCAGGTTCCCCCTGCTGTGCTGTCATCATCCTCCCCATTGGTTACTAGGACTGCCGGAGTCCTAGCAACTGATCATGTTCTTGCCCCTGCATTCAAAGTAGGACTAAAAAATGTTCAGTCTCCTGGCTTCCACCCTGCTGCTACAGCCATGCCCCTGACTCTGACCTTGCTGCTATAGCCACACTGTAAGTCTAAGGTAAGGGTGGACTCTAATGGGGACCTTAATGTTAGGGGGGACACTGATGAGGACTCTGATATATGGAGGACTCTGATTTAAGGGGGACTTTGATGGGGACTCTGATGTAAGGGGAGACTGTGATGGGGCCTCAGGTGTAAAGGAGGACTCTGCTGGGGACCCTTAGGGCAAGGGGAAACTTTGATGGGGACACTGATGTCTGTTGTTCTGAATTACATCACGTTGAAAGGAAAGCTCAAAGAAAAGCTTTTTCATTTTATTTATTCATTTATAAAACTTATTTTTTTTCAGCCTGCAAATAGTTGTAAAATATATGATGTGGCCCTCGCAGTGAAATGTTTAGAGACCCTCGCTCTAGGGTAAAAAGGTTGAAAAAGTCTAAATTGTATGTATACCTACTAACATCTGTGTTTTTGTAGACTGCCTATTGCAATGATTACAATTGTAGCTCCCTTGAGCTCTTTTTTTCTTGAGGACTACCTTGTCTATTTTGTAAAATACATACCTTGGAGCAAAAAAAAACGTCTTTTCCTATTGACCTTGGCTATCGTCTATACTTTATATATACCTCTGCAATTATGTTCCACATTGGAGTCTTCATTCCAACCTAAACAAACCTATTTAGTTACTATTTTCTCATCACTGAACCCTTTCATTTCTCGTTTCATGTTGTAATCGTGGTAAACATTCCAGCTACATAATGTATTTTTTTATGACTTGACGCCAAACACGGATCTAGTGGATGGAGTAAGGTAAAACTCTCAGGATTTATACAATAGCAAGATTGTACTTTTCTTCTTCAGCATAAAAGCTTCTTCTGAGACTGAATATGATTTCATTGTATTATACCAGTTTTTCTGGGCACTGATTGACATTAAGTGCTGTTGAGAAAATTTAATTATCTCCTTATTATTATAGGACAATTTTCGAGAATAGAAAGGTATTTTTTTTCAATATGTATAGAATACAATAAATGTACAATAATTAAACCATGTGTTTATTTACCCTTTTTTCTAAGGTCCATTCAAATGTTTTCACTGATTTGGTTGACATTGTTTTATTGGACAGAATGCACCCTTTCCTCTAGTTACACCGAAGACCTTAATAGCTGATCTGTAGATACACATGCTTCTGAACTGTAACGCCCCGTACACACTATCGGATTTTCCAACAACAAACGTTGGATGTGAGCTTGTTGGCTGAAAGTCCGACCGTGTGTACGCTCCATCGAACATTTGTTGTCGGACTTTCCGCCAACAAATGTTGGCTAGCAGGTTCTCAAATTTTCCGCCAAAAAAACGTTGTTGTCGGAATTTCCGATCGTGTGTACACAAATCCGACGCACAAAAGTTCACGCATGCTCGGAATCAAGCAGAAGGAGCCGCACACTGGTTATTGAACTTCCTTTTTCTCGGCTCGTCGTACGTCTTGTACATCACCACGTTCCCACGTTCTTAATTGTTGGCCAACATTTGTGTGACCGTGTGTATGCAAGACTAGTTGGAGCCAACATCCTTCAAACAAAAATCCACGGTTTTGTTGTCGGAAAGTCCGATCGTGTGTACGGGGCATTATATATCCGTGAACCTAGTCCTCTTTTTGAACATTTGGGTATAGCCCACCGAGGGACATTCTACACTTTCCTGAATCTCTGAAGGATTTTCCAGCAGTTTTTGGAGTGTACACTTACCCCCTTTTTACACCCCCCCTTTTTTTTCCTTTTCCTCCTCTGTTTGTCGTAGTGGTACCGACTCATTTATGAGAATGCCTGGCTTGTGACAGACCCTTCACCTATATGTTGATTAGCATCTTCCGATTGTTTGGAACCAGAGAAATTATCCCCCTGCTGATGGTTGGTGTTTTTCTTTTTTTTTTATATATATGTATGTTATGCTGTCATGACTATGTGAAACCTTCTTTAACTCCTTGCACGCAAATATGCTGCCCCACTGGATTGCGATTTTTTTCTGTGAGGCCGCATAATTGCGTATCCTCCTTTGTGCGGGGAGCTTTTTGCACGGCACGCTCCCAGGACAGAGACCGGGGTCTCAGAGAAAAGCCCTGGGCCCCGTACTAAGGATCGGCACCAGAAAATTCCCGTCTCTGGGTCACCTGATGTCAGGAACCATGAAATAGAGGGAGACAGAAAATGCTGTAAAAATCACACCTTTTAATAAAATGGTAAAAATGGTACCACTGGTAAATGTAGTCAATACATAGCCAGGGTTCTGTAGCCAAATCGGGTAGTCAGAACAAGCCAGTAAAGGAAGCCAGAGATCAGCGTAGTCAGAGGCAGCAGACAGGATCAGGAAACAGAAGAGACGTCAGCCAGGCAAGTCTTCAACAGAAACACAGCAGAGAGTTTCTAGATATATTAACCAAGGCTGAGGCATTGTAGAAATGAACCAGTCAGTTTAAATAGCCAGAGGGGGCTGGTTGCGCGCTTGACTGATGAGCAGGAGATGATCAACAGGTGAGCCACTGCGGAATGATGAGTACTAGCAATTAACTGACAGCTGAGCAACCTGAGCACAGAGAAGGAAGGTCAGGGTCAAAGGTCAAGGTCAATATTTTTTGGACAGGACCTTTTTTTTAAATTAGTATCGGTGGCAGTTAGGTAGGATAAAAATAAAGTAAAATACGCACTATTGTTTCTGGGCTGTACTACGGGTACAAACAACAACTAACATACACATATGTGGTATTGCTGCGATCATCAAGGGAAGGAGAATTTATTTTGGATTGATCTTTGGTGGAAGGTTATAGTAGTAGCAAGAAATATACAGCTAAATTAACCACTTCACGCCAAATCCCGTACCTGTACGTCATTTGGTTGGAGTGGTTGTACCGGGGTGATACCCCGGTACCGTTTTTTAGAGCTAGTGGTCGGCTCTCTCATGATAGCAACCGATGCGGCTAATAAGCCGCTTGGCCGTTATTATACAAAGTAGGAGGGGACACCCCCCCTTTTCATAAGGAGTGGGAGGGGATACCCCCCTCCTGCCGCCTTCCGCTGCTCTGCCCGGGTCTCCTGTCCCACCGGGAGACCCGAGTGACCATCCAGCACATCTGCCGGCTGTATGGAGACCCAAACTAAGCCGAAAATGGCTTAGATCGGGTCTTCAATGTAAAAACCTGGAAGCAGCGTCACAACATTAAATCGACTGCCAATGGGGCCGATTGAAGAAAAAGTCAGTATTCCAAAACGCTGATTTTGGCGGTTTGAATACTTTGAAGTGCAAAGGAGGAGTTTTGGGTCTTTTAGACCCTGGATCCCTCCATAAAGAGTACCTGTCACTGCCTATTACTGTCACAAGGGATGTTTACATTCCTTGTGGTAGCAATACAAGTGATCAGATTTTTTTTTTCTTTTTAAAGGGACAGTGTTAAATTAAAAATTAAAAAAAAAAATAAGAAAAAAAATAAAAACAAAAGTTAAAGCGCCCCTGTCCCTGCGAGCTCACGCAACAATAAAAAAAACAAAACGCATACCTAAGTCGCGCCCGCAAATGTAAATGGTGTTCACATCAAACATGTGAGGTATCCCCGTGATCATTAGAGTGAGAGCAATAATTCTTGCAAAAGACCTCCTCTGTAACTCTAAACAGATAACCGTTAAAAAAATGTAAACGTCGCCTATGGAGATTTTTGAGCACAGCAGTTTGTCGCCATTCTACGAGTGTGTGGAATTTTAAAGCGTAAATTGTTAGGTATCTATTTACTCGGCGTAACATCATGTTTCAGAATATGAAAAAAAAATTGGGCTAACTTTACTGTTTTCCTATTGTTTTATTCAAAAAGTGTATTTTTTTCCCCAAAAATTGCTTTTTAAAGACCGCAAATACCGTGTAACATAAAATATTGCAACAACCGCCATGCTATTTGCTAAAGAAATAAATATATATAATGTTTGGGGGTTCTAAGTAATTTTCTAGCACAAAAAAAAATGATTTTAACTTAAGAAACAAGTGTCATAAATGGGCTTGGTTCAGAAGTGGTTAAAAAAAAAAGTTGTTTTTTTTTACTATTTTAGGCCAGTTTCCCTTTAATAATAATAATAATAATAATAAAAAACAAAACAAAAAAAAAAACAGGAGATATCAATCAATTACCATTTACCACCAAATGAAAGATCAATATGTCCTGAAAAAAACGTGGTATAATCCACCTAGATGCACAAAGTAGTTGTGATGATATGTACAGTTTTACTAACATAGGTGGAAGGGGTTAAGCTTGCTTAATATTTGCTACTGTAATTTTTGATGTTTCACTGTCTCACGTTACAAGATACAGTGCCTTGAAAAAGTATTCATACCCCTTTTGTCATGTTATAACCACAAACGTAAATGTATTTTATTGAGATTTTATGTGATAGACCAACACAAATTGGCACATAATTGTGAAGTGGAAGGAAAATGATAAATGGTTTTCAAAACTTTTTACAAATAAATATGTGAAAAGTGTGGTGTGCATTTGTATTTAGCCCCCTTTACTCTGATACCCCCAACTAAAATCTAGTGGAACCAATTGCCTTCAGAAATCACCAAATTAGTAAATAGAATGTGTGTAATTTAATCTCAGTATAAATACATCTGTTTTGTGAAGGCTTCAGAGGTTTGTTTGAGAACCTTAGTGAACAAACAGCATCATGAAGGCAAATGAACACACCAGACAGGTCAGGGATACATTTAAAGCAGGGTTAGGTTATAAAAAAATATCCCAAGCTTTGAACATCTCACGGAGCACTGTACAATCCATCATCCGTAAATGGAAAGAGTATGGCACAACTGCAAACCTACCAAGACATGGCTGTCCACCTAAACTGACAGGCCGGGCAAGGAGAGCATTCATCAGAGAAGCGCCAAGAGGCCCATGGTAACTCTGGAGGAGCTGCAGAGATCCACAGCTCAGGTGGGAGAATCTGTCCACAGGACAACTATTAGTCGTGCTCTCCACAAATCTGACCTTTATGGAAGAGTGGCAAGAAGAAAGACATTGTTGAAAGAAAGCCATAAGAAGTCCCGTTTGCAGGTTTCGAGAAGCCATGTGGGGGACACAGCAAACATGTGGAAGAAGGTGCTCTCGTCAGATGAGACCAAATTTACCTTTTTTGCCTAAAAGCAAAACACTATGATTGGCTGAAAACGAACACTGCACATCACCCTGAACACACCATCCCCACCGTGAAACATGGTGGTGGCAGCATCACGTTGTGGGGAGGCTTTTCTTCAGCAGGGACAGGAAAGCTGGTCAGCATTGATGGGAAGATGGATGGAGCCAAATTCCAAGGCAATTTTAGAAGAAAACCTGCTAGAGTCTTCAAAAGACTTGAGACTGGGGCGGAGGTTCACCTTCCAGCAGGACAACGACCCTAAACATACAGCCAGAGCTACAATGGAATGGTTTGAATCAAAGCATATTCATTTGTTAGAATGGCCCAGTCAAAGTCCAGACCTAAATTGAGAATCTGTGACAAGACTTGAAATTTGCTGTTCACAGACGCTCTTCATCCAATCTGACAGAGCTTGAGATATTTGACAATGAAGAATGGGCAAAAATGTCCCTCTCTAGATGTACAAAGCTGGTAGAGACATCCCCAAAAAGACTTGCAGCTGTAATTGCAGTGAAAGGAGGTTCTACAAAGTATTGACTCCGGGGGGCCGAATACAAATGTACCCCACACTTTTCACATATTTATTTGTAAAAAATGTTAAAAACCATTTATCATTTTCCTTCCACTTCACAATTATGTGCCACTTTGTGTTGGTCTATCACATAAAATCCCAATAAAATACATTTACGTTTTTGGTTGTAACATGACAAAATGTGGACAATTTCAAGGGGTATGAATACTTTTTCAAGGCCCTGTATGCCAGAGGCAGGCTGTGATTGGTCAGGGGGCATGGTGACTGAACAAAGGCTGGGCCACTATTCCTTTCACTGACACCAACACTGGGCCGCTATTCTTCTTACTGACACCAACAATGGGACACTATTCCTTCTACTGACACCAATGATGGGGCATTATTTCTCCCATTGACACCAATGATGGAGCACTATTCTTCCCACTGACACCAGTGGTGGGGCATTATTTCTTCACTTTGCTTGCCTTTATCTGACACTTGGGGCACTGTTTCTCCAAATGATACGAGGCACTATTCCTCCCAGTGACACCAACAATAAGGCACCATTCTCTCCCCTGACACCAACGATGGGGTATTATTCCTTCCACTGACACCAACGCGTAATTCCTCCCACTCACACCTGTGAAGGGGGGCTATTCCTTCGCTTTGCTTGCCTTTTATTTGACTCTTAAAGACACTGTTCCTCCTAATGATATGAGGCACTATTCCTTCTACTAGCACCAATGTTGGGGCACCATTCTTTTCACTGACACCAGCAATGGCTCACTATTCTTTTTACTGACATGAATGATGAGACACTATTCCTCCCACTGATACCAACAATGGTACAGTATTCCTTCCACTAACACCAATGATGGGGCACTGTTCCTCCTAATGACACCAACGATGGGGCACTATTTCTCCCACCAATACCAATCATGGGGCACTATTTATCCTCCTACTGGCCACAGGCGCTATGCCATTTTCTTACTACCACTGACCACCAAGCCTGAAGCGTTGTTTAATTCCACTGATGCCAGGGCATTGCCTACTTCAACTGGTCACAATTTGGTCCCTCTAAAGTCTAACAGATAGTAATCTGGCCCTTTGTTAGGAAAGGTTCTGGATTTCTGTCCTAGAGGCTAGGTGGAGCAGGTCAGTTTTTTTTCATGCAGACTTCGAAATTACCGATAGTTACATAGTTACATAGTAGGTGAGGTTGAAAAAAGTCCATCAAGTCCAACCTATGTGTGAGATTATATGTCAGTATTGCATTGTATATCCCTGTATGTTGCGGTCATTCAGGTGCTTATCTAATAGTTTCTTGAAGCGATCAATGCTCCCCGCTGAGACCACCGCCTGTGGAAGGGAATTCCACATCCTTGCCGCTCTTACAGTAAAGAACCCTCTACGTAGTTTAAGGTTAAACCTCTTAACCTCCACTTTATCATTCAAAATGATAACCAAAAGATTGGTTATCAATATTCTAACACACACATGCAAAATTAAAAAGACTAGTTTCCCTTTCATTCTAATTACCCTATATACTCGATTATAAGCCGAGTTTTTCAGCACATTTTTTTGTGCTGAAAATGCCCCCCTCGGCTTATTCTCGAGTCAAGCACTTTTCTGCAGCCGAGAATGACATTTGCCGAACCGAATTTGGGGTCCCGTATCTCGGGGCCACTTGGTTCTAGGAACCCCAAAATTGGTGTGCAAACCCAGTGGAATAAGCACTACAACATATCCAAAGCTGGTGTTCCTAGCTCCAAGTGGCCCTGAGATATGGGGCCCCAAATTCGGTTCGGAAAATGTAATTCTCTGCTGCAGAAAAGTGCTTGACATTTTCCGAACCAATGCTGTAGTGCTAGTTCCACTGGGTTTGCACACCAAATTTGGGGTTCCTAGCACCAAGTGGCCCCGAGATACGGGGCCCCAAAGTCGGTCAACTGTGTCCATTTGCAACATTGTCATTTCGGGACCCTTTGGGTCCAGTGACCCCAAATTTTGGCTGCAGCTAGGGGGCATCTAGGAACCCTTAACTACCGAGTTTGAAGTTCGGGGGACCTATGGCTGCAAATGGGCCCACTGAGGCTGCAAATGGGCATTGTTGACCCTCTTTTCCACTTACAGTAGCTGCGCATTTCTCACCCTCGGCTTATACTCGAGTCAATAAGTTTTCTCAGTTTTTTGTGGTAAAATTAGTTGCCTCGGCTTATATAGTATATACGGTAGTTTTATTAGATTATCCCATGTGTTTGACAAAGATGCTGATTCCACTGTCTGACATACACATGGCCACTAGAGGGAACTAGAGGGAACCCTATCAACTCTGTACTTGGAAATATGGTACAGCAATAAAAGGGAGAAAACTGTGTCAAACCTACTCTCAGGTTAACTGTACAATAATAACTCATAATGAGTACTCACTAAAAATAGCTTCCATTTAAATGACAGGAGCATTATAAAGTGCGGGGAAGTCATTGCATATTTCTCTGGGTATGATGTTCACTCTCTGCCCGCCGTCTGATGTTTTCCTTCATAAAGTGACTCCCCTCCGTTATACATTATTCTGTACGGAGCGGTTAATACGACCCCCTACAGACATGATTTTTGGACTGTGCAATACAGCCAGGTATCCGCGCCCGCAATAATTAGGTCCTAAGACGGTCCTAAAACCCCCGCGGCATGAGAAGGTGAATTTATTTTTCCATAACGTAGAAGCTCGTTTATATTTGATGCATCGGGGTTGGGAGGGGGGGGGGGGGGCAGAGAGATGCAGAAAGTCCAATTAATATGGAGATATTTTATCACTTCACATGGAAATACGTGAGAAGCTAGACTATTGCAGCAGCTTTTAGAGGAAATATATTTATTATTTACTACGGCAAACCCTGCAAAACTGCAAGACAGGTGATGGTAAAATGTGGAAATAGTAACTATGTCTATGTATGGATAGTTAAATGAAGTGCCATAAAAAGTTTATAAATATAAAGAAAAAGGGAACCTTCGTCCTATCAATTTATGGAAGAAAATGTTGGATTGAGGCTACAATGGACTTTAATGGTACCACAGAGACACTTGGGATACGAAAATTAGATGTAAAAAGTTGAATTTTATTTGATTTACAAAAACATATTAAAACACATACATGATTTAAAAAGAAGCTCTGTAAGTTCAAACATCTAGGGTGCAACTAAAAGGGCTAATATTACCAGTTCACCTTGTAACAACTGTATACTAGCATAAATAAAATTAAACTTTTTATACCTAATTTCCGTATCCCACGTGTTCTTATGGTACCATTAAAGTCCATTGTAGCCTGAATCCAACATTTTCTTCAATATACTGTAAGTATTCACAGCCTTTGCTCAATACTTTGGTGAAGCACCTTTGGCACCAATTACAGCCTCACGTCTTTTTGAGTATGATGCTACAAGCTTGGCACACCTATTTTTGGGCAGTTTCTCCCATTCTTCTTTGCGGGACCTCTCAAGCTCCATCAGGTTGAATGGGCAACATTAGTGCACAGCCATTTTCAGCTCTCTCCAGAGATGTTTAATCGGGTTCAAGTCTGGGCTCTGGCTGGGCCACTCAAGGACATTCACAGAGTTGTCCCGTAGCCACTCCTTTGTTATCTTGGCTGTGTGCTTAGGGACGTTGTCCTGTTGGAAGATGAACCTTCGCCCCAGTCTGTGGTCCAGAGCGCTCTGGAGCAGGTTTTCATCAAGGATGTCTCTGTACATTGCTGCATTCATCTTTCCCTTGATCCTGACTAGTCTCCCAGTTCCTGCCACTGAAAAACATCCCCACAGCATGATGCTGCCACCACCATGCTTCACTGTAGGGATGGTATTGGCCAGGCGATGAGTGTTGCCTGGTTTCCTCCAGACATGACACTTGCCATTTGGGCCAAAGAGTTCAATCTTTGTTTCATCAGACCAGAGAATTTTGTTTCTCATGGTCTCAGAGTCCTTCAGGTGACTTTTGGCAAACAAAAGGCAGGCTGTCATGTGCCTTTTACTAAAGAGTGGCTTCCATCTGGTCAATCTACCATACAGGCCTGATTGGTGGAGTGCTGCAGAGATGGTTGTTCTTCTGGAAGGTTCCCCCCTCTCCACAGAGAAATACTGGAGCTCTGTCAGAGTGACCATCGGGTTCTTGGTCACCTTCCTGACTAAGGCCCTTCCACCCTGATTGATCAGTTTGGCCAGGCGGCCCACTCTAGGAAGAGTCCCGGTGGTTCCAAATTTTCTCCATTCACATATGATGTGCTCATTGGGACCTTCATTGCTGCAGATTTTTTTCTGTACCCTTCCCCAGATCTGTGCCTCAATACAATCCTGTCTCGGGGGTCTGCAGATAATTCCTTGGACTTCATGGCTTGGTTTGTGCTCTGACATGCACTGTTAAATGCGGGACCTTATATAGACAGGTGCGTGCCTTTCCAAATCATGTCCAATCAACTGATATTACCACAGGTGGACTCCAATCAAGTTGTAGAAACATCTCAAGGATGATTAATGTCAACAGGATGCACCTGAGCTTAATTTTGAGTGTCATGGCAAAAGCTGTGAATACTTATGTACATGTGATTTTTTTCGTATTTTATTTTTAATACATTTGCAAAGATTTCAAACAAACTTCTTCACGTTGTCATTATGAGGTATTGTTTGTAGACTTTTGAGGAAAACAATAAATTTAATCCATTTTGTACAAAATGTGGAAAAAGTGAAGCGCCGTGAATACTTTTCCGGATGCACTGTATGTAGCACTACCTCTGTAGGAGTTGCTGATGTCAGGGTTCCCCACTGATGCAAAGCCAGTCACACAGAGTTTTCTTCTTGCATCCAGACACAGAAATCAGTCCTTTGGCTTGTTTTTGTTGTTTTTATAAGGGGATGATAACTTGGATGGGTTAAGGGATTATGGGATGCCCAACTTGAAAAAGTTCAGCACACAAAACCAGGGACAACCTCCTCCCTATTTACAGATTCCTCTTCTTCCTTCTTCCTGCACAAACTCGGTTCCCTTTTTGTACAGCTCCTGCAGCTCACTCTTGGAGGAGCTTACAGTCTCTTGTTAACTTAACAACAGCCCATTACAGGCTAGGAACTTGCCATCCTTTTTGTAGAGTAGCACATGCTGAGTGGACAGCATCTCTCATCACCTTCTGCTTCCCCATAGACACTAAGCCAAGTTCTACTGCTGCCGAAATGTTAACCCACCTGGCTGCCACCAACCCACCTGGCTACTTTCTATTCTCAGTCCTCCAGACTGACACACACATGGAGATTCCCCAGGGCAAGGTTGGATGAAGACTTGGAACACCGCTGTCTTCATGAGATCACTGCTACAGATGGCAGTCTCTCCCCTTGTCTGTCCCTGCACCGTGCTGATCTACTCACTGTCTCTCCTTGCTCTCTCTCTGTTGCCTCTCCAATTCCCTCCAATTGCTTCCTGTGGTCCAGGCCAGCCCCATGAGCTCCAGCCCGAGGTAAAAGCCCTATCTGGCAGGGGTCCCGCAAGGGCCACCGACAGCCTCTCCTCAGCACTGCTTCTCCATCTTCCACCCAACATCCCTTGTTGGCATTGCTCGTGTCTATTTAAGGGCTCCTTAGTTCCCTGTCAGGCCCCCAAAGTGAGGATTGGCTAAGGACCCTTAAGTTTTCATGGAAACCCCTCCTAGCCTCCAAACACTATCTTCCAGAATGTTCTCCAACATTCTAGAAACAGGGGGAGGCACCACAGAGCTGCCAGGGTGAGTCATTCAATCCTGGCCTCGAATAACCCTGACCCAGATTCAGTGACTCTTTTTTATCTTTGGGCCAGACTATAGTTTATCTACTCTAATTCTAGTAGCAAACACTAGAGGCTGCCATAGATCGATAGATCGATAGATAGATAGATAGATAGATAGATAGATAGATAGATAGATAGATAGATAGATAGATAGACAGATAGACAGATCGATAGATCGACCGACAGACAGACAGACAGACAGACAGACAGACAGACAGACAGACAGATAGATAGATAGATAGATAGATAGATAGATAGATAGATAGATAGATAGATAGATAGATAGATAGATAGATAGATAGATAGATATGCAGATAGCATCTCACCTGCCCTTCACTGAATCTATTGGAGCATGGATTGTGCTCCATTAGCTTCTTCCCCGGCCACAGCGCCCAAGGAAAATAACAGTCAGGCTTGGAAGTGATGTAATGAACATTACTTCCAGGTTCTTACTGGGTAGGGGAGGTCAGTGAACAGACTTTTGTTGGTCTCCTCCACCTCTACCTGGCAGCACCCTCTCTGGAGTTTCTGGGCCCACAGGTGGGAGTGCAGAGCTTGGAGAAACATGATGCCCCCCCAGGCAAGGGAGGTGATTGCCCTGGTGTACCTTCAGTGGCAGTATGTGTAAAACTCCACGCTGCTGACCTATACCATACATTGGTGGCAGAAAAAGGGTTTAACACTTCTTTAAAATGGTTCTAAAGTTCTAAATAATAAACACATCATACTTACCTGCTCTGTGGAACGGTTTTGCAGGAAGCAGCCCTGACCCTCCTCTTCTCGGGTCCCCCGCCAGTGCTTCTGAAGCCTCCTCCTTGCCGAGTGCCCCAAAGCGTGCTCACTCCCTGCCTTTGTGTGTCTATGGGAAACACAGAGCTTGGCTCAGTCCTGCCTGCCCCCTGCAACCTCCTCACTGGCTGTGATAGACAGCAGCGGGAGTCAAAGCCTCCTGCTGCTGTGTCTCAGCCAATCAGGACAGAGAGTCCCGGAAGAGCCTCAGCTCTCGTGCACATTGCTGAATCGAGATCAGTCTTGGGTAAGTATTAGAAAGGGCTGGGAGGGAAGCCGCACCCTGCACCCATAGAATGCATTAAGTTAAAAAACGTTCAGCCTTTACAAAAACTTTAATGTCCATTTTTTTTTCATTTTAATTCACATTATTATTATTATTTTTATTTTTTTTTAGCTTTAACGATTTACTTTTAATTAACAGGATATTACTGGGCCCAAGCCTCCTTCTGCATCAAGGCCTAGTTTGGCTGTGGCCCCCGTCACTTGTCCTCTCGTCCTTAGGCCCCACTTTAGACACAAATTTTGCTCGCAGACCGCTAAAGGGAAATGAAATTCTCATAAATATTAACAAAAGCAGCTTTGTCAGGGAGAAGATGTATGCTCCCTCTTTAGCCTATAAACTAACTTAGAAAAGAGGTATTCGGAACATGGTGAGTAAGCAATTTATCAAGCATTAAACTCCTGTCAGTGCTAGGTAAGGGGATCGCGCCGCGGCACGCTGAGCTCCTCACAGGCCTCAGATGCTTTCCTCCACAGCATCGCGGCTCCGTATTCAGATGGGGACACCATATTGTTGAGCCCGACGCAATATGTGAGGCATTATGGCGAATGACAAATATAAACAGCCAGTGCCGGGCAGAAAGCGAGGCACACGTGGCGGCAACTGGGGAGAAGATTTATCCTAAAAAGCCGCGGCGAAGGCACGAAGTGATAGGAGCAGATTGCGTCTCCGGGATGAATAATGAGGCTGTGGCGGGCGGGGAGAGGGACCAAAATACACCGGTAATTAATGTAAAGCTCCGACAAGATAAACAAGTTAATTTGTGGAATTAGTTTCATATAAGAGCACCTTGAATGTTTTTGTTAGTCTTGCTTGGAGTTGAAATGACGCCATTTGATGGTTAACTCAGTGGTCTCCAAACGGCGGCCCTTTGCTTGCCTATATCTGGCCCCTGGGGAACTATTCCCCCAACTGACACTAATTATTGGGCAATTTTCCTCCCATTGACACCATTGATAGGACAATATTCTCTCACGACCTCTTGCTCTCAAGCTCCCGTGTCTCCTCTTCCCCCACTCGTCTCCAGGACTTCTCCAGAGCCTCTCCCATCCTCTGGAACTCTCTGCCTCAATCTGTCCAGCTATGTCCTACTCTGGCTGCCTTTAGGTGATCCGTGAATACTCAACTCTTTAGGGAAGCCTATCACACCTCCAATTAATCTTTTATCACTTCCATCAGCTCCTCCCACACATTTATAACCTTTTGTACCACTTGCCCCAAGATATTATATTGTAAGCTCACATGAGCAGGGCCTTCTTACCCTCTTGTATTTAATTGCATAATAACTATACTATCTGCCTTTTATACTGTAAAGCACTGCGTAAACTGTTGGCGCAATATAAATCCTGTATAATATTAATAATAATATTTCTCCCACTGACACCATCAATAAGGCATTATTCCTCTCACTGGCATCAATTATGGGACATTATTCTTTCCACTGACACCATTGATGGGCACTATTCCTCCAACTTACACCAATTATTGGGCACTATTCCTTCCACTGACACCATCGATAGGGCAATATTCCTCCCACTGACACCATCAATAGGGCAATATTCCCCACACTGACACCATCAATAAGGCATTATTCCTTTCACTAGTACCAATTATGGGACATTATTTCATCCACTGACACCAATTATGGGGCACTATTCCTCCCACAGACACAAATTATTGGGCACTGTTCCTCCCACTGACACCAATGATGGGGCACTTACCCACCCACTGGCACCATCAACAGGGGAATATTCCTCTCACCGACACCAATGATTGGACACTATTCCTTCCACTGACAGTATCGATAGGGCACTATTCCTCCAACGGACACCAATTATTGGTCACTATTCTTCCTACTGACACCATCAATAGGGGACTATTCCTCTCAATGACAGCAATGATAGGGCATCATTGCTTCCACTGACACCAATGATGGGGCACTGTATCTCCAATTGACACCAATTTATTGGGCACTATTCTTCTCACTGAAACCATTGATAGGGCACTATTCCTCCCGCTGACACCAATGATGGGGCACTATGCCACCCACTGACACCATCAATATGGCACTATTCCTCTTATCGACACCAATGATGGAGCACTATTCCTTCCACCGACAGCATTGATAGGATACCATTTCTCTCACTGACACCAATGATGGGGCACTTTTCCTCCCACTGACACCATCGATAGGGCACTATTCCTCCCACCAAAACCAATAATGGGGCATTTTCTACTCCCACTTGCCACAGTCTGGCCCCCCTAGGTCCTGCAGGACAGTAAACTGGCCCTCTGTTTACAAAGTTTGGAGACCGGTGAACGGGCAAAGTAAAGCTGGCCATGCACTCAGGGCCAGGGACAAGGGGTGGGAAGGAGGGGAAGCTGCCCCAAGTTCAGTGGTTGGGGGGACACTCAGGGCCTCCAATAAAAATCATGGGGCCCTGTAAAGTCTACCTGATAGGCCTTTCCACCCCCCCCCCCCTGGGGTTACAGCGCACTTTATAGCAATTTATGTTACATGCATTTGTGCGATGCAGTGTGGCGGTGTGGCAACACGTGTTACTTGTGTTGGCGGTGCTGTTCATTTTGAACTACATTGTACATTGAATTCATTCGGAGTCAATTTTTTTGGAGAATAAGGAAAATCGTTTAGTGTCACTTTAACCCTTCACCTCCATTATCCTGCACATTAACCCCTTCATCTCCATCGCCCCACGGTATGTGATGTGTATATTAACTCCTTCATCTGCTTCTCCCTCTGTATCTGACATGTACAATTATGTATCGAGTGCATCATTACCAAGTTTCATGTGTACTCCTCAACACCATACTTTATTTCCAGAAAATTGTGTCTAAAAATGAGATCACCTTGGGATGTCTGCTTTCCAAAATTTTGCAGATGCTTGTACTCTCCTGACATTTCTTTTTTAAAATAATGAAGGTAAAACTTTTTTCTTCTTTATATAGTAAGAACTAGGGTTGCACCGATACCGGTGTCGGTATTGGTGCTGATACTAAGCATTTGTACGGGTATTGGTACTTGTGCAAATGCTCCGATACGTAAAAAAACGATACTTTCAGGCTCGGTTCTTTCAGCTGTCAGCGAGATTCCCCCACTGACAGCTGAAATGTAAAAAAAAAGCTGCCTATTATCGGCTGTTAAGGAGAGGGGACGCCACGTCCTTAACAATCGATGACTCATGACTGCTGAGGTGCAATAAACCCAGGTCCATACCATGATCATCCAAACTTAGACCTTACCCCTTCTTCCCATCCAATAAAGACCACTTACCACCATTCATGTTGGAAAGGGCAAGGCCACAGCTTTATTAAATTGAACTCTTTAACAACTTGAACATAACAGTTAAACATTCCACAGTGCCAGTCACAGTAGCACTGTGAGCACTCAATTCTGACTGGTGAAAAGGGAGATAACTGAGGGGCCTGTCCTTACCATAAGTGCCGGACGGCCGTCTATCTCCCAATTAGCATGAAGGGCGTACCTCTGCTGGCAAGGTCACCAAAAAACCGCAGCAAGCTGTGATGTACCAACCATAAATAGGGCGGGAGGGTGGGCAGCTCTTACCACTCTTCTTCACCAAAGGCCCAGAATCCCCTGGGGCAATCACCTTAGTGAGCTCAGGCCCAACCCCATCCCGTCCCCCTACCAATCCACCGTGACCCCTAGTCACCATACTCCGCCCTGGTTATGCCCCCATCAGTCAGGGCTCTCTTTCCCAATGGGTTCAAGAGGCCTGCATTTAAGTGTCAGTGGGGTTGCCTTGTTGACAGCTGAAGTGTTAAAGAAGTCCCGGGAATTAGATCTATCAAAACAATTGCTCAGCTGAAACACAAAGATAAAAAGAAACATTGTTTCTTTTTGTATCTTTCTGTTTCTTCATCTACAGATCTAAGAAGTGAACTTTACATACATCTCAGAGCACATCAATGGCCTTGGACGCTCTTGTAACACAATCTAAACCTGCTCCTTAGAAGATATTATGTAATTTTAATGAAATATTACCTTTCAATTTCAACCTACAGCCTTTCCAGGTTTTTTATGACTGGAAAATAAAATGTATAGCCTACTGTATGTATATTATATGTCGTCCCCCCGCCCCAAAAAGAGCTGATGGTGAAATGAGCCTTATTCGCCCATTTAGAACAGCTAGGCACATAGCATTGTCTCCTCTCTTTCACTGGCTTAAAAGAACAGTCTAGGGGTGTCTTTTTAGGGTTTTTATTTGAAACATAGAACTTGGATGGGGTGAGGGAGCATGGCATACCCTAGAACTTGAAGAACTGAACACTTTGAGGACTTTGCTTTAGCTTTCTGAGCTACAGTACCTGACATGATTCATACCAGACAGCTGTCAGCACTGCCTGTCGCTCATCGGGAAAGGAAAAAAAAGTTTTCCTTTCCCGATGAGCGAGCCAGCGCGAGATGCACAGTACCCTGTCGCCGAGAACCAGCGCAATGGGTTTTGAGCTGGAAACACATTCTCGCGGTCAGGTACTGTATTCATTTTTTTATCTATTTTTTTTTTATCTACAATCATTTGGTTGGGGTATCTGGGATCTGGGGTAAAGTTTATCGTTTTCCTTTCTTTCTTTCTTTCTTTCTTTCTTTCTTTCTTTCTTTCTTTCTTTCTTTCTTTCTTTCTTTCTTTCTCTTTCTTTCTTTCTCTCTTTCTCTCTCTCTTTCTTTCTCTCTTTCTCTCTTTCTTTCACTCTTTCTCTCTTTCTTTCTCTCTTTCTTTCTTTCTTTCTTTTTCTTTTATTATCTATGAGAATTTGGTTAGGATATCTTGGGTGAAGCTTAGATTTTTATTGTTTATTTTTTTTAATCTATAATAATTTATTTAGGGTATCTGGGGTAAAGCTTAGATTTTTATTATTTTTTTAATTTTATTATCTATGATAATTTGGCTAGGAAAATGTTTGATGGAGCCCACACACGGTCGGAATTTCCGACAACACGCTCCGATCGGACATTTTCCATTGTAAAATCCTATCGTGTGTACAGGGCATTCGAGTTGTATTATTAATTTATATGTATTTTTTATCTGTGATAATTCGGTTAGGATATCTGGGGTGAAGCTAATGCCGCGTACACACGAGCGGACTTTACGGCGGACTTTGCCCGGCGGACTGGATTTCGTCGGACAATTCGATGTGTGTGGGCTCCAGCGGACTTTGTTTTCTCAAAAGTTGGACGGACTTAGATTTGAAACTTGTTTAAAATTTATCCGTTGAAATCGAGTCCGGTCGAAAAGTCCGCCGTCTGTATGCTAGTTCGACGGACAAAAAGCCACGCTAGGGCAGCTATTGGCTACTGGCTATGAACTTTCTTGTTTTAGTCCGGTCGTACGTCATCACGTACGAATTCGACGGACTTTGGTGGATTGTGTGTAGGCAAGTCCATTCATTCAGAAAGTCCATCGGAAAGTACGTCGAAAAGTCCGCCGGGCAAAGTCCGCCGTAAAGTCCGCTCGTGTGTACGCGGCATTAGAGTTTTATAAAAAAAATAACAGTCTAAGCTGGCAAAAACTTTTTTTTTTTTTTTTTCAAAAGGAATTTCCAGTTCTTGAATTATATGCAAATTATGCACTAAGCACATTAATACATCATATATAGAACCTTGTGTTTTGATAAATGCCTCATAAAGGTAAGTATAAAATAAATCTATGGCTCTTCTCCGGTTGTAATTACAATTGAGAAGTACAGGTGCCAACATGAGTTAAATACACACATAATCCCGTTGAGGTGGATGGACTAACAACAGGGCTCATGCACATGGACACATTTGGATGTTTCTGCATATTTACTTGCCCTGGAGTCCACAGGTGCTGAGTGCAGCCGTGGCCTGTAGAATTTATAAATCAATGAAAGATCTACCTATGGTTGTTCCAACTCTTCCACACTCTACCCAGAACTAGAAGTAAAACTTTTGGCCTACACTTTAAAACCCAACTTTGAGAAACTTTAAAATTATTCATTGGAGTGGGTCTGCGCCTGCCCTGCAAGGAAGGCCTTTTACCTCTTTTGGTCTAATGAAGACCTCCAAGGCCAAAGATAGCTGACATCCTTCATTATGTGGTGGGTTGTGAGGCATAGTGGGTGCAAAGATGGTGAAAGTCATTGGGCGCCAGACACTTCCTGGATGTAAAAGAGGTTTTATTTCTTCTGACAGTCCTTTTTGTATATTTTGGGGGAAAGAGGGTTAGGGCCAGGACACCCTAAGATAGTAGCAAACTCAATTGGCAGACTCAGCTACTTCAATAGGAGAACAGCCATGCAGGGGAAGGCCCCAGCAAGAAGCCACATCTGCACGTGCAGGAATGCTGTCACCTATGTAAACAGTACTTTAACAGTTCCTAACTCACACGTAACAGTTCTTTCAGCTCTTACTACAACTGCTCCTTGTAGTTCTTCAATACTGAGCTCCTGGTCTCTCACTAGACCCTCTGATTCACTGACTCTGAATCCCTTGAGCTCCTCCAAGGTTTGAGGTGATAATTCCCTCAAGCATCACCCCCGCTTCTCTGCTGGGTCCCTAGTTTGGCACTTCGGATACCTTCATGCTTCACCCCTGCTGACCGGCTCGGTCCCTGGCTTGACACACAAGGCTGCTCTGCAAGCGTCACCTCCAATAGCTGGGTCCCTGACTTGATTACCGCCTGAAGTTTCCCAATTCTCCACTAAGCCCTTTCGTGGGGGGGAATATGGTTCGGGTACTTGATTCAGCTACTCACTGTGGTCCCTGGTAAAGGCGATTGGTCCCTTTGTGGCGACAGCTTCCCTTCTACCTCCGACAGCTGACAGATTCTCCGGGGGACAGAACCGTGACTTCTGGTTGGACTGCAAGCCGCAATCCCAACCCTGCACTGCCCTCTTACTTCTGGATAGGCCCTCACACAGCCTGGCAGCCAAATGCCCTCAGGATAGGCCCAATCTCTGGCCTAGCAGCCCGGGGCAGACGGCACATATCCACCCAGACAGCCATCCAAGTGGCACAGAACATAGATCACCTGACTCCACCCAAATATATAGGCTCTCCCAGCAGGCCAAGGGATTCAAGAAAATCCCTGCCCATTGACTGAGACACCCCTTATACCCATAACCTAACCTTGAGTTGTTCTTCTCATATCTAGTACCACCAAGTGCCCAGCCACCTAGTGGTAGAAGAGAAAAGTACAACAAGGCCAAACGTAGGGAGAAATCAATGGATCTCTAACAATTTAACTATGGTAGCTACCCCTGACAAGGAATTTGGTGAGGAACTCCCTGACTAAACCCCAAGGGTGCTACATAGGTTTAGGGGACATAGAGACAAAGGCCTACCTACCAGATCCTCCTCACTTCTAGTCTGGTCCTTTTCTTCCCTCTTCCAGCACAGCTTTTCTCAACCTTTTCAACACAGAGGAACCCATGAAATAACTTTACAGTCTCAGGGAACTCCTGCTTTTGGTAATACACTATATTACCAAAAGTATTGGGACACCTGCCTTTACACTCACATGAACTTTATTGGCATCCCAGTCTTCGTCCGTAGGATTCAATATTGAATTGGCCCACCCTTTGCAGCTTTAACAACTTCAACTATTCCAGGAAGCCCAAACTTGCTCATCCATGTCTTTATGGACCCTGCTTTGTGCACTGGTCCAAATCATTTGGTTAAAGGGGATTATGGTGTGGGGTTGTTTTTCAGGGGTTGGGCTTGGCCCCTTAGTTCCAGTGAAGGAAACTCTTAAGGCATCAGCATACCAAGACATTTTGGACAATTTCGTGCTCCCAACTTTGTGGGAACAGTTTGGGGATGGCCCCTTCCTGTTCCAACATGACTGCGCACCAGTGAAAAAAGCAAGGTCCATAAAGACATGGATGAGCGAGTTTGGGGTGGAGGAACTTGACTGGCCTGCAACCCGAACACCTTTGGGGTGAATTAAAGCAGAAACTGTGAGCCAGGCCTTCTCGTCCAACATCAGTGCCTGACCTCACAAATGCTCACATAGTAAAAGCAGTATGCAGCACATTCAAAATAAATTGCTAGGGAAACTCTGCATTTCTGGTAGCGCCATGACGTCACCTAGCTCCACCACAATGTGTTGCGTCACTGATCACATGACTTTATCAGGGATCTGACATGTTGATGCAGAGGGACAATCCATCACTGAAGCATGGGAGAACGCTGTCTGTCAGGGTAACTATGGATCAATTAAGTTAAAGTGCTTCTCCTCTCCCCTAGAGAAAATGAGCAGTTAACCCTTGCAAGTGCAGATTGCAGCCCAACTACAAAGGAGAGTTTTAAAGTTTCCCGGAGTTGGGCTTTAGGCACTTTAGTCACAATGTTTTGTCACTAAAAGAGATGACTTGTAAAAGAGATCATTTGTTTTATGAGTCACTGAATGTTATTTTTCTATTTTAATTTTGATAAACAACCATTTGTAATTACTTGGCTACAGGTTTCCCCACCAACGCATCTGCAGATGCGAGAAGTTGACGCAAATGCCGAAAAAATTCGGCAACAAAAGACATGACGTGATTCTAAACAATACAGATCACTGACTGTCGTAAAGTATAACTGAAGGCAAAGCTTTTCTTTTTTTAGTTTGCTAAAGGTATACCACTTTGGGCATACCACCTTGAGCCCATTCTCTGCCACCTTTGCTCCACCTGCCCATGTTTGGTATAAAGTATGTACTGCACATGTGTGGCCAATCGCTTGCTTTCTAGCAGTTAGAACATGGGTAGCCTAACCTAGAGACGCAGAGATCTAACTGGACAACATGGAAGAGATCAAAGATCTCATCCTTTTTTTTAAAAGAAATAAACTCAATCCACCAATCAAGTCCCCAATAAAAAGATAGCATGAAGAAAACAGTGTGTCACAGTAGTATCCTCTGCCCCTATCAAGTCACCCCCTACAGTAGTGTCCTCTGTATCCAGCACAGTAGTGTTCTCTGCCTCCTTTCACATCACTCCCTACAGCAGTGTCCCCTTCCTCCCTCACAGTAGTGACCTCTGCCCCCCTTTCATATCACCCGCCACAGTAGTGTCCTCTGCCCACCTTTCACATCACCCCCCATAGTAGTGTCTTTTGACCCCTCTTACATCACCCCTCACAGTAGTGTCCTCTGCCCCCTTTCACATCTCTCCCCACAGTAGTGTCCTCTGCCCCCCTTTCACATCACCCCCCCCCCCATAGAAGTGTCTTCTGCCCCCCTCTTACATTACCCCTCACAGTAGTGTCCTCTGCCCCCCTTTCACATCACCCTCCACAGTAGTGTCCTCTTCCTCCCCCACAGTAGTGATCTCTGTCCCCTTAACGTCACCCTCCACAGTATTGTCCTCTGTTCCCCTGTCACGTCTCTCCCCACAGTAGTGTCCTCTGCCCCCCTTTCACATCACCCTCCACAGTAGTGTCCTCTTCCTCCCCCACAGTAGTGATCTCTGCCCCCCTTAACGTCACCCTCCACAGTACTGTCCTCTGTCCCCCTGTCACGTCTCTCCCCACAGTAGTGTCCGCTGCCCCCCCCCCCCTCCCACAGTAGTGACCTCTGCCCCCTTTTACATCACCCCACACAGTAGTGTCCTCTTCCTCCCCCACAGTAGTGACCTCTGCCCCCTTTCCCATCTCTCTCCACAGTAGTGTCCAATGCCCCCAACAGTAGTGACCTCTGCCCCTCTTTCACATCACCCCCACAGTAGTGTCCTCTGCCTCTCCCACAGTAGTCCTCTCTGCACCCCCCAGTACTGTCCTGTGCCCCACAAAGCAGTGTCCTATGCCCCCCCCATAATAGCGTCTTGTGCCCGTAAAGCAGTATCCTCTGCCCATGGTCGATGGGTAGATCGCGATTGACTGGTTGTTGACCCCAAAGTTAGAAGGTAGGTGTGTGTGCATGGTGTGTTTTTCTTGTCAGCTGTGGATGGATGGGGTAGACAGCATGTGGTGAGGAGGCACCCCCTCTATACCACTAATCCATGGGCGGCTGTCCCTCTTGCCCACCCCTTGTCCTGGCCCTGCAATGACGACACAAGTTCTGACGACTATCAGTTATTTCCATCACTTTGAAGTGATTTCCTCTCACTTCCTGTTGTGGCTTTGGCATACGAAGTGAAGTGAAATCTTCACAATGGGACACAGGGGTTACAGCCTTCTATCCAAAAGAAAAAAAAAAAACTACCTTCAGTCCTACTTTACCTTGGCTCCAGAACAAGCAGGTTGCATACATGTGCAGGGTGCTGTATTAGGCATAGCCATGACTATTGGAAGTTCCTTGTTTATCTTGCCTGGAGGTCTACTTTAACCCTGGCATAATCAGTCGAAACATTGCTCTACCACTGCCGTGCTTTTTTTTCCCCCTTCCCTCCCTTTCCAAGGCGGCATATCCATTTGAAAGGTTAAATCTGCCACCGTCGAGATTTGTTATTGCATATCTGTAATCAATGAGAACAAGATGTTACAACATATATCCGCACCGACACTTTGAATCAAGAGCGATTAAAAGTCGTTTTAGAATCACTAATCATCCTTCGCCTTCCAAAACCTAAGTGGCAATATGTCAATGGGAGTGAGCGCATTAAGATATTGCCAACAATAATGAGAATTTAAGTAGACGGCGCTATTAATTGCTCTGTAATGTGTTCAAAATATTGCATGTTCCCGTGACAAGCGCTGTGCTCATTCCTCCGCGTCTCCGCTGGTGACATTAATAGGGATAACAGACATTCATAGAGGTTCTCATGCAAATTAGCATGTTCTGTATGTTCCGCGGGGGGGAAAAAAATCTTTGTATTCTTTGAAAGCTTCCAGAGCCCTTAGAATAATAAAAGAAAAATCCACATATACAATATTCATATGATGGAATGTCAACCCAATAGCTATAGTGTGAATGGGGCCATCTTAACCACTTGTCTACCAAGGTACGTTTATAAACAGCATGGTAGACAATCGGTTAAATCAAACTCACAGCTGGTGCTGCAACCGTGAGCTTGTTACTGGCTTTAAAAGTCGGCAAAGGGCTTTCCGATAAAAGTGATTCAAGTGGCTAGAGCATCCCGATCACTTTCATAGGGTTCTCAAAGTGCGCCTCCATCAGCAGCAACCCTGCACTCTCCTGTTTCTCTGGGGAGTCTGGGAACTTGGGAACCAATTCCCCAATACCTCCTGCAACTAATGACCCCAGAGGCGACATAATGATTAGGTCACGTCCGTGGTCACTGCAGTCGTTCCTCAGCTTGTGTAGTTGACTACACATCCTTGAGAAAGCAGCTACATCTGCAGTGTTTGGATAACTAAATCCTGGAGGATGCAGCTATTCAAACACGTTCTGTGCTTGAATAGCTGCATTGGAGGGCAGTGGGGACATTGAAGGTCCAATGAACCCCCAATGTCTCTGTAACAAGTTCCTGTCACCTGCCCATCCTATCACAAAGGGGGTTTGTTATGGAGGTCTAGAAGTGCGTCCACTACAGCAGCAACTGTGGTGGTTCTTATGCCGCGTACACACGAGCGGACTTTAGGGCAGACTTTGCCCGGCGGACTTTTCAACGGACTTTACGACGGACTTTCTAAATGAACGGACTTGCCTACACACAATCAACCAAAGTCCGTCGAATTCGTACGTGATGACGTACAACCGGACTAAAACAAGGAAGTTCATAGCCAGTAGCCAATAGCTGTCCTAGCGTGGCTTTTTGTCCATCGAACTAGCATACAGACGAGCGGACTTTTCGACCGGACTCGAGTCCGTCGGATAGATTTAAAACATGTTTCAAATCTAAGTCCGTCCAACTTTTGAGCAAACAAAGTCCGCTGGAGCCCACACACGATCGAATTGTCCGCCGAAATCCCGTCCGCCGGGAAAAGTCTGCCGTAAAGTCGTGTATATGCGGCATTAGACTCTCCTGTTTCTCCAGGAAGCCCGGGAACACGGGAACTAGCCTGCACAGTAAAAGTAGGAGGAACTTGGGGAACACCCATTCCCGGATCCCTCCTGTGGCTAATGACCCCAAAAGCAACATATATTAGGTCATGTTTGTGGTTACAGCTGTCATTCCTCGGCTAGTGTAGTCAAGGATGCAGATTTTCAAACATGTTCTAGACTTGAATAGCTGCACTGGAGGGCAGGAGAGACATTGAAAGTCCATTAGATCCCCAAAGTCTCTGTAAAGAGTTCCTGTCACCTGCCCATGCTATCTGAAGCTGCATTGGAGAGCAGGGGAGACATTAGAGGTGTAAAAGCCAACCAATGTCTCTGTAAAGAGTACCTATCACTTGTCCAAGCTATCTAATAGTGGGGATTTAAAGTGCATCCCCACCATCAGCAACCATGGTGGTTCTCTGACTCTCCTGTTCTGCACTCATTCTCCAATCCCTCCTGCAACCAATGACCCCAGAAGCGATGTCATGATTAGGTCACGTCCTTGGTCACTGCTGTTGTTCCTCAGCTTGTGTAGTTGACACATCTTTGAGGATGCAGCTACATCTACAGTGTTTGAATAACTACATTCTGGAAGAAGCAGCTATTCAAACATGTTCTGTGGTTGCATAGCTGCGTTGGAGGGCAGGGGAAGCATTGAAAGTCCAATAGACCCCCAATGTCTCTAAAGAGCTTCCGTCTTCTGCCAATCCCATCACAAAGGGGGTTTGTTATGGAGTTCTCAAAGTGCGCCCACAACACCAGCAACTGTGGTGGTTCTTGGACTCTTCCGTTTCTCCAGGGAACCCCGGGAACATGAAAAATAGTCTGCACAGTGAAAGCAGGAGGAGCTTGGGGAACATCCATTCTCTGATCCCTTTCTGTGGCTAATAACCCTGGAAGCGACGTGTATTGGGTCACATCCGTGATCACAGCTGTCATTCCTCTGCTAGTATAGTCAAGGATGTAGCGATTCAAACAAGTTCTGGGCTTGAATAGCTGCATTGGAGGGCAGGGGAGACACTGAAGGTCCAATAGACCCCCAATGTCTCTGTGAAGAGTTCCTGTCACCTGACCATGCTATCTGGAGCTGCATTGGATAGCAGGGAAGACATTCGAGATCTAAAAGACTCCCAATGTCTCTGTAAAGAGTAGTTATCAAATTGTACAAGCTATCTAATAGGGAGCTTGTTATGGGGATCTCAAAGTGCAACCCCACCAGCGGCAACCGTGGTGGTTTTCAGACTCTCGTGATCTTCATCTATTCCCCAATCCCTCCTGAAACGAATGACCCTTGAAGTGACATCATGATTAGGTAACGTCCATGGTCCCAGCTGTCATTCCTTAGTCTAGTGTAGTTGACTTCATATCCTTAAGGATGCAGCTACATCTGCAGTGTTTGGATAACTACATCCTGGAGGATGCAGCTTTTAAAACACATTCTGTGCAGGTCCAATAGACCCCCAATGTCTCTGTAACAAGTTCCTGTCACCTGCCCATCCTATTACAAAGGGGGTTTGTTATGGAGGTCTCAAAGTGCCCCCCACGATAGCAGCAACCATGGTGGTTCTTGGACTCTTCTGTTTCTCCAGGGAACCCCGGGAACATGGGAAATAGCTTACACAGTGAAAGCAGGAGGAACTTGGGGAACACCCATTCCCTGGTCCCTCTTGTGGCTATTAGATATATTATGTATATTTTCTCTTATTTCTATATTGTATGTCTTGTGATAAGTTCCATTAGCTTTATTAGTTTACCATCTTTATAAGTATATTATTATTTTTACACTAATTTGTTATCCATAGAGAATTCATCCTTCCTATCGTTATCCAGTTCTCACATATACGCCCTCTCCCTTTAATTGGTCCAGGTCATCACCTGTCTCTTACATAGAGCTATTTAAGCTTCCTTGTTTTCCGTCCTATGTACACTTGATAAAGGAGCGCGCATGCCCGTTGTGAGCTTCGCGCATGCTCAGAAACGCGTAGTGGATCCCTGTGAACCAGAACTACCCGAGTGACGTCATCACCCACGTGACCCTGCTGGAACGCGGAAGTGTCTATCCAGCCTTACCGCACACACAGCCGGCTTTTCCGAGCGGAGGTCCGCGGCCATCCGCCCGGCTTCCATCTAGCCACACACACACATGGATGTTTGACGATGCTGGGACTTGTTCTCCTTAGAAGCTGTCATTCACCAGCCCAAATGTAAGTGCTTATATGTGCTTTTTATACTTAAATAAACACTGATACTTAAGAGGCGCTTTCTCTTTGATTTTTTTACCTCTTGTGGCTATTGACCCCAGAAGCAATTGGTCACGTCCGTGGTCACAGCTGTCATTCCTTGGCTAGTGTACTCAAGGATGCCTAAATGCATTGAGTTGCTGCAATGTGATTGGCTGATTTGCAATTTGTGTTACCAAGCAATTGAACAGGTGTACCTAATAAAGTAACTAGTGAGTATACGTATATCTGTGGTTAGGTCCATTTTGAGATGTTGTGGTAATCTGCTGCAATGAATAGACTGCACTCATATGAAGCCTCTCTATTAGAGATAATTATCTCATGTCTACTGATAATTTTATTCCTATTGTTATACAGCACCCAGACGCAAGATTGTTTCACAAGAACAAAGGAGTAGAAATGAGGATGGGAACACATCTAATTAAACAGTGCAACGGGCAGCAACCAATCAGATTTCAATTAGTTGATGTCAGACCAGGAAAAAACAACTTCCCATTGGTTGGTACGGATTGGAGCACTTTAGCCTAATATAGCCTACTTAGCCTAATTATAATAACAGCAACAAGGATAATAATATTAATAATAATAATCATCTTATAATATATATATTATACTCAAATCGACAAGTGTGGATAAACAACATCTGCACTCTCTGTACAAGTTTATTTTTATATTTGACAACTACGTAGTGTCCCTTTTTATCACATAGACAGGCTGGCCTGATAGTAAGAAATCCCATCTCAATATCTGGTGTATCTGGATTTGCAAAAGCATTTGACACAGTTCCCCATAAACTGTACAAAATAAGGTGCGTTGGCATGGACCATAGGGTGAGTACATGGATTGATGAAAACTGTCTACAAGAGCGAGTTCAGAGGGTGGTGATAAATGGGGAGTACTCCGAATGGTCAGGGGTGGGTAGTGGGGTTCCCCAGGGTTCTGTGCTGGGACCAATCCTATTTAATTTGTTCATAAACAACCTGGAGGATGGCGTAAACTGTTCAATCTCTGTATTTGCGGACAATACTAAGCTAAGCAGGACAATAACTTCTCCGCAGGATGTGGAAGGATGCAAGAAGATCTGAACAAATTAATGGGATGGGCGACTACATGGCAAATGAGGTTTAATGTGGAAAAATGTAAAATAATGCATTTGGGTGGCAAAAATATGAATGCAATCTATACACTGGGGGGAGAACCTCTGGGGGGAATCTAGGATGGAAAAGGACCTGGGGGTCCTAGTAGATGATAGGCTCAGCAATGGAATGCAATGCCAAGCTGCTGCTAATAAAGCGAACAGAATATTGGCATGCATTAAAAAGGGGATCAACTCCAGAGATAAAACAATAATTCTCCCGCTCTACAAGACTCTGGTCCAGTTCTGGGCACCAGTCCTCAGGAAGGATGTACTGGAAATGGAGCGAGTACAAAGAAGGGCAACAAAGCTAATAAAGGGTCTGGAGGATCTTCGTTATGAGGAAAGGTTGCGAGCACTGAACTTATTCTCTCTGGACAAGAGATGCTTGAGAGGGGATATGATCTCAATATACAAATACCATACTGGTGACCCCACAATAGGGATAAAACTTTTTCGCGGAAGGGAGTTTAACAAGACACGTGGCCACTCATTAAAATTAGAAGAAAAGAGGTTTAACCTAAAACTACGTAGAGGGTTCTTTACTGTAAAAGCGACAAGGATGTGGAATTCCCTTCCACAGGCGGTGGTCTCAGCGGGGAGCATCGATAGTTTCAAGAAACTATTAGATAAGCACCTGAACGACCGCAATATACAGGGATATACAATGTAATACTGACATATAATCACACACATAGGTTGGACTTGATGGACTTTGTTACTTTTTTCAACCTCACCTACTATGTAAATATGTAATAATTTCTTACAGCATTGTGTGGTTCGGTTCATATGTGATATTTAGTCTTTTCGTCCCAAAACCAATTCTCAGTTTAAAAAAAAAAAAAAAAAACATAAACTGACTTTCTCGTTCCCGGCCAAGTACTTAACGGCAGACTTACTAAACCAATATTATCTTTTAATAAGAATTCCAGTAACAAAAACCAACAAAGAGCATTATTTTATGGAAAAAAGCTCGGCTTGAGGGCCACAGCTGAACAGATTAGCAAGTACAAATATTTGAGCTCATAAAGATGTAAATGATAAAAATCGCAGCAGTGAGAAAATTCAAAAGCAAAAAAAAAAAGAAGAATAATTTAGTGGCTGTAAAACAATAGTCACCACTATGCCAAAAGCTAAGTACCTGTGACATGAACTATGGCGAGGGGCCATTCATTTTTTTTTTCATTTGTTAATGTAAATGCACATGCATTGAGTTAAAGTGGAACTCCTACCTAACACTAAACTATGCTTAAAAATGACAACAGTTTTGAACCATGCATGAGATCATTTAGAATCCACTGACTGTTGCATTTGACCTGCCGGTAACCTCGCTTTGACCTGAATTTGACCTACTTTAACCACTTCAGCTCCAGAAGATTTACCCCCCTTCAGGCCATTTTTTGCAATACGGTATTGCGGTACTTTACCTGACAATTCCGTGGTTGTGTGACGCTGTACCCAAATGAAGGTTATGTCCTTTTTTTCGCCCCCCCCCACAAATAGAGCTTTTTTTTGGTGGTATTTTAATTTTTTGCGTTATAAAATTAAAAAAAAGGCAGACAATTCTGAAAAAAAAAACCCAATATTTTTAACTTTCTCTTATACACATCCAATAAAAAAATTGTAAAAAATCTAATTTCTTCATCAATTTCGGCCAATATATATTCTGCTACATATTTTTGGTAAAAAAAAAAAAAAATCCCAATAAGCATATACTTATTGATTTTGCGCAAAAGTTATAGCGTCTGCAAACTATGGGATATATTTATGAATTTTTTATTTATTTACATTTTTTACTAGTAATGGCAGCGATCAACGACTTATAGCGGGACTGCGATATTGCGGCGGACACTCGGACACAGACTGACACTTTTGACACTTTTTGGGAACCAGCGACACTAATACAATGATCAGTGCAAAAAACATGCACTGTCACTGTACTAATGACATGGTTGCGTAGGAATTAACATCAGGGGGGATCAAAGGGTGAACTGTGTGCCTAGCCAGTGTTTGCGTACTGTGGGGGAGGTGCTTCTACTAGGGGAAGAGATGGATCCTTGTCACTGCTTAGCAGGAACACAGGATCCATGCCTTCCCTACTGACAGAACGGCAATCTGACTTGTTTACATAAGGAGGCTGCCGTTCTGCCTCTGTACCGAACGATCAGTGGGTGCCGGCGGACGTCAATCTGTGGTATCTGCCGATTGCAAGCCGCTGCAGGTGCGCATTTGCGCCCGCCGCACCGGAAGTGCGGGATCACGTATATATATATATATTTACATTGTAGCAAAGTGTCATTTCTTCAGTGTTGTCACATGAAAAGATATAATAAAATATTTACAAAAATGTGAGGGGTGTACTGACTTTTGTGAGATACTGCAGTTTGTAGATGCTATAACTTTTGCGCAAGCTAAGCCTATTGGGATTTTTTTCTTTACCAAAAATATGTCGCAGAATACATATTGGCCTAAATTCATGAAGAAATTAGATTTTTCTTTTTTTTTTAATTGGATGTGTTTTATAGCAGAAAGTAAAAAAAAAAAAAAAAATATATATATATATATATATATATATATATATATATATATATATATATATATATATATATATATATATATATATATATATATATATATATATCTTTATATATATATAAATATATCTTTATATTTATATATACAAATATATACACATATATATATATACACACATATATATATATACATATATATATATATATATATATATATATATATATATATATATATATATATATATATATATATATATATATATATAAATATATATATTTATATATATTTATTTATTTATTTATTTATTTATTTATTTGTATTTTTTTTTTTTTTTTTTTTTTCTTGCTTTTGTTTTTCAAATTTGTGGGGTTTTTTTGGTTTTTTTATAGTACAAAAAATAAAAACCACAAAGGTGATTAAATACCACCAAAAGAAAGCTGTATTTGTTGGGAAAAAAAAGGATTGCATGACCACGCAATGGTCAGTTAAAGTAACGCAGCGCCGTTTCACAAGAAATGGCCTGGTCATGAAGGGGGGTAAATGAAGGTCAAGTGGTTAAAATCCTTGCAATGTACATTGATCACCCAGAGGGGGGTAGTTATGCTTTAAGCACAGGCTAGATAGCAGGTGTTCCCAAAAGACTAGTTAGTGGGCAACAAGGGCCCGTTGTATGCAAGCAATACCGAGATGATAAACAACAGACCGTGTCCATTGTAAAAAATGTCTGTGCTCATTTTTCCAGTGCGACTGGAGTGAACCTTTAATCGCTAATTTCTATTTCAACGCTGTGTATTATTTACAAAAATCGAACCCTCCTAAATGCAAATGACCTAATGTTTTCCTGGATATTACAACCCCTTATGAGCCAACCTTGTTTGTTAAATGCAATATTATTGTCGCGGTAACGATACAGAGACAAGCAAATTATGAACATTCTATAGATTTTCCTCCAGCCAAAATCAATTGCAAAGGTGTTCATTGCAGACACCAGCGTCAGCCTAATGTATATATAATGGAGCAAAGTGATGAAATTAATTGTAATAACACAACATTCTAATTTAGTCCTGGCTTACTAAGGGCTCATCATATCCCATCCTTATTTATTCTGTAAATTGTTACATCATCTGAAAACAATCTTGCAAAGCTATGGAGTAAATGCACTGAACTCTGGAAGCTGTGCCCGAAAAAAGCAAGCACAGGACAAAGGGGTAGTCACTGCCTGTGGTCTTCCTGCGACTTATCTTTTCCCTATTACTGCCCTACCAGGCCTTGTTCTTAGTAGAGGAGCAGGGCTTTACCTCCTAATGTTAGAGCTGCTTCCCCGTATCACTGGCAGGGAATATTTAAGAAGCAGAGGAGAGGTGAAGGAAGTACAGATCCACATATTAAATGAAGCAGGAGCAGGGAAATCCTTGCACTGCAGGTCCCCAGGTACAGCTTTCTCTCCAGCAGGGAGAACCATAAGCAGAACTGTAATGACATCACCAAATCTTACTCCAAATCTCATGGTACTAGCAGTCAAAGGCAGCAGTGCCTTAGATCTCACACTGTAGATATACAACTATAAGTCCCCTTTCACACTGGGGCAGCCCGTGTATTAGCAGTAAAGAGCCGCTCGTTTTAGCGGCGCCTTACCGCTGTTTTAGCGACGCTTTTCGGCTGCTAGCAAGGCGCTTTTGAGGCTTTTAAGAAGGGGTTTAAAACGCCCCTGTTGCGGCACTTCCGAAACGCTTTTCAGGCGCTTCGGAAGCGCTGCCCATTCATTGCAATGGGCAGGGGCGTTTTGGGAATGCTGTTTACAGCGCTCCCAAACCACCCCAAAGATGCTGCTTGCAGGACTTTTTCTAACGTCCCACAAGCACACCGCCCTGGGTGCCCTGGGTAGGAATTTTGCGCGTCGGAATTTGTGCAGACGATCGGAATTTCTGATCGGAACTTTTTCCGACCGAAAAATTGAGAACCTGCTCCCAATCTTTTGCTGGCCGAAATTCCGCCAGTTTAGTCCGAAAGGAGCATACACACGGTCGCATTTTCCGACCAAAAGCTCTCATCGGACTTTTGCTGGCGGAAATTCTGATCCTGTGTACGAGGCATTCGTTTTTCCTTTTCATTCTACTCTGACTGTTCTGTGAGGTTGCAGGACCCCTGACCCTCTGTCTGGTGCTGATTGGCCCTGTGCTGATCACATGTACCCTCCCGAGAAAAGAAAAAAAAAACTCTCTAGCAATACACACCCAACTGAGCATGTGCAGAGTGCCTCCAAAGGCTCTGTCTTATCAGGAGATGGATTGGGGACTGTGGAAGAAGGGGAGGATCAGAGAAGACAGGATCAAAAAGCTTTTTCACACAATGCAGTGGGTTAACCCGTTAGGTTCCGCAGTGAGTATAACAAGCATGCTTTAGTGCATATACACACTGATTTTACTGTTGTGGGTTTAGTAACACTTTAAGACAAGAACTCATGAATCTAAACAGAACTCTGACAGTGAGGATCCTTACAAGAGACGTCACGCAGTAATGCAAACCGTTACAAAAGGTCGTTAGCCGTAATCCGCCAAGACATTCGACAGTTGCCCGGCGAATGCGCCTGGCGTTTTCATTATCTCCCCCTCGCGATGGCGGCTATTCCTACGCCGCCTCGCAGTCAGTTACTTTTATGTCTATTTTACACAGAGGGATTTCTGAGTAAACGGAGCAGTTTAAGCATAATGCTATTAATGTATTTCAATTTCTACTCAGTATGAAGAGTTTTATTAGCTCTATCTCCAGCAAATATTTAAATGTTATTATAAAGTTGACGGGAGCAATTACCGAGAATCCAGGGCCTTCGCTGGTCTAGACGGAGGTGCCGTTTGGCACTGGCGGAGATTAGATTAACTACCGCTCACCGTTCATGGGAAAAGAAACCTGAGAAGGGAAATTTGAAAATGTTATGGTGCCGGGGTCGTCAAAACCGCATAGAATTCTGCACCGGAAAATTCTCTTGTCAGATATGGTATTCAGACTTACTTTGGTTAGATAGGATGCTACATACAGTGCATTACATTTAAATGACATTTTTCCTTTAGAAATTCTATACATCGCACAGATGCGCCACTTTACGGGCAGACTAAGGGGACCCCCAGGCACGATATTTAAAGGAATATTTTTCATTTTTGTTGTTTCACTTTAAGCATCATTAAAATCACTGCTCCTTTAAAAACGATAGTTTTAAAACTTTTTTTTGCATTGATACATGTCCCCCAGGACAGTACCCGGGTCCCCATACACTTTTTATGGAAGTAACTTGCATTTACAGTGCCTTGAAAAAATATTCATACCCCTTGAAATTTTCCACATTTTGTCATGTTAACACAAAAACGTGACTGTATTTTATTGGGATTTTATGTGATAGAACAACACAAAGTGGCACATAATTGTGAAGTGGAAGGAAAATTATAAATGGTTTTCAATTTTTTTTTTTAAATAATTATGTGAAAAGTGTGGTGTGCATTTGTATGGTGCCCCCCCGGAGTCAATACTTTGTAGAGCCTCCTTTCACTGCAATTACAGCTGAAAGTCTTTTTGGGGATGTCTCTACCAAAATACCCTGTAGCTCAAGTTCTGTCAGATTTGATGGAAAGCGTCTGTGAACAGCAATTTTCAAGTCTTGCCACAGATTCTCAATTGGATTTAGGTCTGGACTTTGACTGGGCCATTCTAATACATGAATATGCTTTGATCTAAACCAGTGGTTCTCACTCCTGTCCTCAGGACCCACTAACAGGCCAGATTTTAAGTATTACCTTGGGGAGATGCAGACTACAATACTGCAATCACTGAGCAGCAAATGATATCACCTGTGATGTATTTCAGTTATCTTGCAAACCTGGCCTATTAGTCGGCCCTTAGGACAGTAGTTGAGAACCACTGATCTAAACCATTCCATTGTAGCTCTGGCTGTATGTTTAGGGCCGTTGTCCTGCTGGAAGGTGAACCTCCACCCCAGTCTCAAGTCTTTTGCAGATTCTAAAGCCTGACGGAAGCTTTTCATCGTCTATTCCGATCGTGTGTAGGCCTCATCGGACTTTTCTTTTTTTCGAAAATTCATTTTTCGAAAATTAGAAATGGATCATGTTCTAAATATTTCCGACGGAATGAATTCCTATCGGGAAAACCGTTCGTCTGTATGCTGTTCCGACGGACCAAAAACGCTCTGAAGCTACTTGCTCTGAAGCAAGTATGAGGCAGAAGCTATTGGCTACTGGCTATTGAACTTCCTTTTTCTAGTCCCGTCGTACGTGTTGTATGTCACCGCGTTCTGGACGGTCGAACTTTGGTTTGACCATGTGTAGGCAAGACTGCTTGAATAGAATTCCGTCTGAGTTCTGTCGGAGAAACCTTCAGAGTTTATTCCAACGGCAAAACCAGTCGTGTGTACGCGGCATAAGAGGTTTTCTTCTAAGATTGCTCTGTATGCCGTGTCCCCCACATGGCTTCTCGCAAACTGCAAACGGGATTTCTTATGACTTTCTTTCAACAATGTCTTTCTTCTTGTCACTCTTCCATAAAGGTCAGATTTGTGGAGAGCACAACTAATAGTTGTCCTGTGGACAGATTCTCCCACCTAAGCTGTGGATCTCTGCAGCTCCTCCAGAGTTACCAAGGTGGGAGGGAAATACATAGTATGCTGGGTTAGAGGGGGGGGGGGTTCACCCTTGCTGTGTTACAATTTCCTTTAGATCAGGGACGTGCGGTGAGGTCAGTGGCTGGTGAGGCACTGGCTGGTATCAGAGCCAGATACACACAGGTTACATACGCTGCGAACGTTGGAGCGAGAACAATAATTCTAGCACCAGACCTCCTCTGTAACTCTAAACATGTAGCCTGTAAAAAAATTTAAAGCGTCGCCTATGAAGATTTTTAAGTACTGAAGTTTGGCGCCATTCCACAGGTGTGTGCAATTTTTAAGCGTGACACGTTAGGTATCTATTTACTTGTCATCTTTCATAGTATACAAAAAAAATTGGGCTTTAAGTGTTTTTTTTTTTTTGTTTTGTTTTTTTTTTATTCATGAAACAGTTTCTTCCAAAAAACGAAAATGCGTTTGAAAAATTGCTGCGCAAATACCGTGTAACATACAAGGTTGCAATGACCACCATTTTATTCCCTAGGGTGTCTGCTAAAATAATACATATATAATTTCTGGGGGTTCTGAGTAATTTTCTAGCAAAAAAAATATGATTTTTACATGTAGGAAAGAAGTGCCTGGGTGGCAAGGGGTTAATCACCATAAGTAATATACAAATAATTATTATATATATTTTTTAAGGTCATTTACTATATTTTCTATACTCATGCAAGTAGCTTAACGGACAAATTACTGAAGTTCGAAGTTATAACTTCCAACCAGTAATTTCACAGTAAATAGATAAATAATAAATTAATATCTTATAACATTCAGCATAATAATATATAATTTAGCTTGTACCTTTTCAGCAGCAGCAGATTCTCGTTCTCCCTCTTAACTGTGTGAGAAAAACATTGGATTGTGGGTAAATCTTATACCCATAAACACCTGTTTTTTCTTCGTAGTTAAGAGGGCTGGGCTGGAAGGTAGCATTTTGCCGCGTACACGCGGCCGGACTTCCCGACAGAAAAAGTCAGATGGGAGCTTTCGGTCGGACATTCCGACCGCGTGTCTGCCCCATCGGACCTTTACTGTCAGCATTTCCAACGGACTCAGATATAGAACATGTTCTAAATCTTTCCGTCGGAAATGCCGACGGAGCTTAGCCCGTTGGCAAGTCCGCTCGTGTGTACGCGGCATTAGTCTTTTAGGCACATTGCCCCTTCTATGACACTGCAGTGAGAGGCGTGCCTCCACTGCAGCATTTTTATTGGACAGCTTGGGCCAATGGTACCTTACCATTGGTCCAAGACTCCAAGCTGTCCATTGAGCTCAGTGCCTCTGACAAGAAGTGAGGAGAGGCACTGTGAGCTCATCCTCTCAGTCTGCTACAAACAGAGTGTGCCGGCTTGTAAACTGGCCGCTCTGTATGTAGCTTATGACCCCAGGTAGCCGAGCTACGACCCTCAAAGTCTTTTTATTTATTTATTTTTTTTATTTTATGTTCATGGCTCTGCCTCACCTGCCTCCTCTGACTGCTTCTGTCCCTGCTTTAGATAGTAAAGCCGCTTTGTAGCAAAATAAGTTTTCACCTCTATGAAAGACAAAAATGATTGTCTTTGGGGAGAACCTCTGGGGGAATCTAGGATGGAAAAGGACCTGGGGGTCCTAGTAGATGATAGTCTCAGCAATGGCATGCAATGCCAAGTTGCTGGTAACAAAGCAAACAGAACATAAAACGATAATTTTTCTGCTATACAAGACTCTGGTCCGGCCGCACCTGGAGTATGCTGTCCAGTTCTGGGCACCAGTCCTCATGTACTGGAAATGGAGCGAGTACAAAGCTAATAAAGGGTCTGGAGGATATTAGTTATGAGGAAAGGTTGCGAGCACTGAACTTATTCTCTCTGGAGAAGAGAAGCTTGAGAGGGGATATGATTTCAATATACAAATACTGTACTGGTGACCCCACAATAGGGAGAAAACTTTTTCACAGAAGGGAGTTCAACAAGACTCGTGGCCATTCATTAAAATTTGAAGAAAAGAGGTTTAACCTTAAACTACGTAGAGGGTTCTTTACTGTAATGTCCCGTACACACGGTCGGACATTGATCGGACATTCCGACAACAAAATCCTAGCATTTTTTCCGACGGATGTTG
Source organism: Lithobates septentrionalis (assembly GCA_037952835.1). Classification (NCBI taxonomy): domain Eukaryota; kingdom Metazoa; phylum Chordata; class Amphibia; order Anura; family Ranidae; genus Lithobates; species Lithobates septentrionalis. The sequence continues at coordinate 1,388,072 of JBBDGP010001041.1, forward strand.
GCTCAAACTTGTCTTGCATACACACGGTCACACATAGTTGTCGGAAATTCCGATGGAAAATGTGTGATGGAGCCCACACATGGTCGGAATTTCCGACAACAAGGTCCTATCACACATTTTCCGTCGGAAACGAGGCATAAGAGCGTCCAGGATGTGGAATTCCCTTCAACAGGCGGTGGTCTCAGCGGGGAGCATCGATAGTTTCAAGAAACTATTAGATAAGCACCTGAACGACCGCAACATACAGGGATATGTAATGTAATACTGACACATAATCACACACATAGGTTGGACTTGATGGACTTGTGTCTTTTTTCAACCTCACCTACCATGTAACTATGTAATTCTATATTGCCTAGCCTAGAACTGCCTTTGAATCTACTTGAGTCTATTTTATGAGTTAGCAAGTTGCCATACTGTCAGCACAGACTGGGTTTCAGGAGAAAGTGACATTTTAGATAGATAGATAGATAGATAGATAGATAGATAGATAGATAGATAGATAGATAGATAGATAGATAGATATCTGGGAGGGGAATACATAGTATGATGGGTTAGAGGGGGTAGGAACGAGGGATGGTAAAAACTTATTTTAGCCCGGAGTGAGGCTTTAAGAATACAATCCATTCTCTTTAAGGAGATTAAACAGTTTGTGTTCCTTCCCGCTCCTTCCATCATAAACACGAGTGCAGAAAACAGCCGGTGGGACCCGGTAATTAGCCAGCCAGTATAACTAATCACCCCAGACACCAGGTACCTGACCGCCAACACAGACCACCAAGGTTATGCAATATTATGTTTTTTAATTATGTGTATTTGTTTAATTAATTTCACCTTTTTTCTGTTTTTTCACCTTTTCTGACCGCGCTAGAACTTAGAAAACAAGTTGTTGCTCACCTAACGTCTTCTCACACTTCACATAGACACAGACTCTCATTATTTTCCCAAGAAATTTAATGAGAAAAAAAAAAAAACTGTATTGTTTATTGGAACTGGATGGACGTGAGCCTGAGGAGCCCGGAGGGCCAATGATGTTTAAATACGGGCTAATGTTATTTTTCTCTTTAATAAAGGACTCTTTAGGAGTTGAAAAAAACTTGTAAACACATCTAAAAGGGTCACCTCAATGACAACGTGACAATGACTACATGACAACCTCTCTCTTCATGTTATGACTTTCCAGAATCCCCCGGCCCACGCAGATGGCTCACTGCTTTTTCTGTTCAGAGCTTGAGGTAAAATCTCAGACATTATTATTAGTACTATTATTATACACGATTTATATAGCGCCAACAGTTTATGCAGTGCTTTACAATGTAGAGGGGGGACAGCACTATTACAGTTCAATACAGAAGGGACAGGAGGACCCTGCTCATAGAGCTTACATTCTAAAGTGAGGGGTGGTGGTACAAAAGGTAATAGATGCAGGGAATGATTTGACGGGGGGTGGCTCGGGGACAGTTGTTAGGTGGGTGTAGGATAGGCTTCCCTGAATAAGTGAGTTTTCAGGGATCTCCTAAAGGTGGACAGGTTAGGGGCTGATTGGATATACCAGGGCAGGGATTTCCAGAGGATGAGAGAGGCTCTGGAGAAGTCCTGAAGGCGAGCATGGGATGAGGTAACAAGGGAGTTAGAGAGCAAGAGAAGTCCTGGGAGGAGCGGAGGGGACGATTTGGGAGATATCTGCAGATATCTCCGATGTTGGCGATGTTGTGGATGGCCTTGTATGTTGTGGTTAGCATTTTGAATTTTATACGGTGGGGTAGGGGAAGCCAGTGAAGGGATTGGCAGAGAGGTGCAGCAGTCACGGATCGGTTAGTGAGGTGGATGAGTCTAGCAGCAGCATTCATAATAAACTGAAGGGGGATAGCCTGCGTAAGGGTAGGCCATTAAGGAGAGAGTTGCAGTAGTCAAGGTGGGAAATAATCAAGGAGTGAATAAGTTGCTTTGTGGTGTCATTAGTCAGGAAGGGTCGAATTCTGGAGATGTTGCGGAGGTTAAGGTGGCAGGATTTAGCCAGTGATTGGATGTGGGGGCTGCAGGAGAGGTCAGAGTCAAGGATTACACCCAGCACCCTGGCATGTGTGAAGGGACCAATGGTTGTGCTGTTGATCTTAATGGTAAAGTCATGGGGGGGGGGGGGACCTGGAAGGAGGAAATATAACAAGCTTAGTTTTAGAAAGATTTAGAAAGTGGTGTGACATCCATACCGATATGTCATTCAGTAAGTTTGAGATCCGTGAGGAGATCGAGGGGGTGACTTGAGGAGTAGAGAGATAGATCTGGGTGTCATCGGCGTAGAGGTGGTATTGGAAGCAATGGGAAGTTATCAACTGGTCCAGGGAAGAGGTATAGAGCGAGAATAGGAGGGGCCCAAGGATAGAGCCTTGGGGTACCCCAACAGAGAGAGGGAGAGGAGCGGAGGAGATGGAGTTGTTAGTGACACTGAAAGTGCGCTGAGATAGGTAGGAGGAGAACCAGAATAAAGCAGAATCACAGAGACCAAGGGAGTGTAGTTTGCTGAGGAGGAGCAGGTGGTCAACTGTGTCGAAGGCAGCAGAGAGGTCTAATGCCCCGTACACACGATCGGACATTCCGACAAAAAAATCCATCAGATTTTTTCCGACGGATGTTGGCTCAAACTTGTCTTGCATACACACGGTCACGCAAATCTTGTCGGAAATTCCGAACGTCAAGAACGCGGTGGCGTACAACACGTACGACAAGCCGAGAAAAATTAAGTTCAATAGCCAGTGTGGCTCTTCTGCTTGATTCCGAGCATGCATGGAACTTTGTGCGTCGGAATTGTGTACACACGATCGGAATTTGGAGAGGAAAAGGTCATTGACAGAAGCTAGTTTGTTGAAGACTGAGTGGGCATTCCAGAGGGCACATTAAAGAGGGGGGCTGACTTGTGGAATCAGGGAATCAGACTTGTGACATCCCCTGCATTGTCTTCTTCCTACAGCATGATGATACCTTGAGTGATCTATTCAATACGGAGGAAGGAAGGAAGGAAGGAGAGAGAGAGAAATGGAGGAAGAAAGGAAGGAGTTTTGGAAAAAAGGAAGGAAGGAAAAAATGGAGTAATGCTGCGTACACACGAGCGGACTTTACGGCAGACTTTGCTCGGCGGACTTTACGCCGGACTTTATGACGGACTTTCTGAATGAACGGACTTGCCTACACACAATCCACCAAAGTCCATCGAATTCGTACGTGATGACGTACACCGGACTAAAACAAGGAAGTTCATAGCCAGTAGCCAATAGCTGCCCTAGCGTGGCTTTTTGTCCATCGAACTAGCATACAGACGAGCGGACTTTTCGACCGGGCTCGATTTCGACTGATAGATTTAAAACATGTTTCAAATCTAAGTCCCTCCAACTTTTGAGCAAACAAAGTCCGCTGGAGCCCACACACGATCGAATTGTCCGACGAAATCCCATCCACCAGGCAAAGTCTGCCGTAAAGTCTGCTCGTGTGTACGCAGCATTAGAGTGGGTAGGAGGGATGAAGGAAGGAAAGGAGGAAGGAAGGATTGATGGAGGGAGAAACGGAGGAATAAAGAAAGTTAAAGAAACAAAGGGGGGAAGGAAACAAGGAAGAAAGGAAAATTGGAGAAAGGGATGATGGAAGGAAAGAAGGGGGAGAGAGAGACATGGAGGAAGAAAGGAAGGAACAAAAAAAAGTATGAAGGGTGGGTGGAACGGAAGGAAGAAGGAAGGACAGATGGAAGGAGGGAGGAGAGAAATAAATGTAGGCAACTAAAAAGGAAGGAAGGTAAAATCTCAGACATCCCCTGTATTGTCTTCTTCCTACAGCATGATACCTTGAGTGATCTATTTATTTTGAGGAAGGAAGGAAGGAAGGAAGGAAGGAAGGAAGGAAGGAAGGAAGGAAGGAAGGAAGGAAGGAAGGAAGGAAGGAAGGAAGGAAGGAAGGAAGGAAGGAAGGAAGGAAGGAGAGAGAGAAATGGAGGAAGAAAGGAAGGAGTTTTCAGGAAAGGAAGAAAGGAACAAAGGGAGTAAGGGTGGGTAGGAGGGATGAAGGAAGGAAAGGAGGAAGCATTGATGGAGGGAGAAACAGAGGAAAAAATAAAGGTAAAGAAACAAAGGAGGGAAGGAAACAAGGAAGAAAGGAAAAATGGAGGAAGGAATGCTAGAAGGAAGGAAGGAAAGAAAAAATGTGTTAAGGATGGAAGGAAGGAAGGATTGATAGAGGGAGAAATCATGGAAGAAAAGAAGGTAAGAAGAAAGGGAGAAAGGGCGGGCTGAAGGAAGAAAAAGAAAGGAATGAAAAAAGGGGTGTAAGAATGGGTAGGAGGGAGAAAAGAAGGAGGGAAGGAAGGAAGGAAGGAAGGAGGGAGGTGAGGGATGGAGGGAGAAACAGTGGAAGAAAGAATGGGTGGGTGGAATGGAAGGAAGGAGGGCAGGAAGGAGAGAAATAGAGAAATAAAGGAAGGCAACTAAAAAGGAAGGAAGAGTGGATAGGAAAAGGGAAGGAAGAAATGAGAAAGGGATAAAAAAAAAAGCAATAAAACAGTTTAAGGGTGGAAGGGAAAAAGGGAAAAAGGAAGGAAGGGGGGAAAAAGAAAAAGGAAGGAAAAAAGGGAGTAAGAGTGGGTAGGAGGGAGGAAGGAAAGAGAGGAGGAAGGATTGATGGAGGGAGGAACAGAGGAAAGAAAGGAAAAGAAACAGAGGGAAGGAAACAAGGAAGAAAGGAAAAATGGAGGAAGGAAGGAAGGAAGGAAGGAAGGAAGGAAGGAAGGAAGGAAGGAGGAATAGAGGGAGAAATCATGGAAGAAAAGAAGGTAAGAAAAAAGAGAAAAGGGTGGATGGAAGGAAGGCAGAAGGAGCAATGAAGAAAAGAAAAAAAAAGGATGGTAAGAGCAGATAGGAAGGAGGAAGTAAAAAAAAAGGAAGGGTTAAGTGTGAGTAAAAGGGAGGAAAGAAGCAGGGATAGATGGAGAAATGGTGGAAGAAAGGAAGGTAAGAAGAAAGGGAGAAAAAGTGGGTGGAAAGAAGAAGCAGAAAGTAAGGAAAAAAGGGGAGTAAGGACGGGAGGAAGGAAGGAAAACAGGAAAGAGGGAGGAATGGAGGGAGAAGAGTGGAACAAAGAACAGTAAGGAGAAAAGGTTGGTGGAAGTGAGGAACAGAGGAGGGAAGACAGCAAGGAAGGAAGGAAGGAAGGAAGGAAGGAAGGAAGGATGGAAGCAGTGAGGAAGGAAGGAAAAATAAATGGAGGAAGAAAGGAAAGACTAAAGAAAGTAGGGGTGGCTGGGAGAAGGAAGGAAGGAAAAAAGGGGGTAAGGGAAAAAGGAAGGAAGAAAGGATGGAAGCAGGGGAGGAAGGAGGTAATAGAAATGGAGGAAGAAAGGATAGAAAGAATAAAGGGAGGATAGAGGAGGGAAAGGGATAAGGCTGCCTATAAATTCCTATTTGTTCATATTTAATGAGAGTTCGCCAGGATAAACATATATACTGTATATATACATCGTTACACTTTTTTCAGAAGAATCAACACCAATTCTATGTAAATTTGTTGAAAGCGGTAGAAGCCGTGTAGTATTCTGGGTACATGAACATATGCGGGTGATGATTTGGTGTCAGATGTAGTTGGAAACCTTCCTCTACAGACAATGATTATAGAAGACGGCTCTCGGCACACGCCGTCATTAATCTGGGATCTTCTATACTGTCATAGCACAATCCATCAGAAGGACCAATCTCCTGGAATTACACTCAGCTCCATACATTTGTCACAATTACATTACCATTGTTTGTTCACTTCCAATCCTCCTCATAGAAAATCCTTAGATGAATCTTTACTTCTGATTACATTACCATATACTATGCATATCCAGATAATAGACAGGATTGGAAGGAAAAGTGTCTTGTGTTGTCTCAAGTCGTCATGTGACACAAACCCCCCCCCCCCCCCCCCGGTGTCATTTTCAGAAAAACGACAACCAATTTTATGGTTTAAAGACTAAATGCAGCTTGTTGAGTAGTAAGAATAAAAATTAAAAAAAAACAGCTCTGGCTGCTATGCTCACCCTGTCTCCAGAGCTGTCCCCTACAGGCTACTAAACGTCTCATCAATTCAGCATTGTTCCTCCTCCAGGTTGGATGACACCCAACATCATTCAACCCACTTCCCCTGAGCCCAGGTCACCCAGGACCTGCTCCCATCCTGTGACCAGACAATGAAAGGAGAAGCAGAACGGTGATGAGCTCATCTCTCTGTCACTCTGCTCTCTCTCCTCTTATCAGCTGGGCATGTGCACTGCCGAAAAAATTAGTTCGTTTTCGTTTCATTTGTTTGTTTGTTTGTTTGTTTTTCCCATTTATCGGTCATTCGTTATGATCGCAAAATTAGTCAATTCCTAAATTCCTCCATTAGAAAATCCGTAAATTTATAAATTCCTAAATTCGGAAATTCGTAAATCCGAAGATTAACAAATCCGAAAAAAAAAAACTTCGAAAGAACGCAAATCCGAAAATTCGAATGAATAACTAACTAATAATAACTAACTTTTAAATTATAGGTATTGGAATTTCCTTTCAAATTTGGCTGTTAGTGAATGTAATAAATACAAATTTATCTGAAGTTACGAATTATCCTAAAATAGTGAATGCCGCATCTAAACGAATGGAATGTAACAAATGAATAACAATAATACGTTTTTATTATTATTGTTATTTATTATTATTCATTTGTTACGCTCCATTCCAATCTTTTTATTATTAATATTATTTATTATTGATTTGTTCGGTTCCATTTGTTTAGATGTGGCATTCATTATTTTTTGAATAACGAATGCCGCATCTAAACAAATGGAGTGGAACAAATTAATAATAATGATAAGTTTTATTAAATTATTATTGTTATTTATTATTATTCATTTGTTACGTTACCAGTCATTTAGATGCAGCATTCGTTATTTCGGATAATTCGGAACTTCGGATGAATTCATATTCGTTATGTTCATTAATAGCCAAATTTGAAAGGAAATTCCAATACCTATAATTGAATAGTTAGTCATTATTTCAGATTTTCGAATTTTCAGGTTTTCGGAATGTTTTAAGTTTCAAGTTTATGAATTTACGAATATTAAAATTTATGAATTTTCTGAAAATTTTGTAAACGGGTTTTCGTTTATTCGGATGTTTCCGAATTGACAAATTTGTCGAAATTTGTTTAAAGGCTAATTTGAAACAAAATGAATTGCACAGCATGCTTCTTGACAGCAGATGAACTGATTGGCTTCTTGTGCTGCTTCTTCCTCTCCTATGAGCTCTGCTGTACAGAGACTGCAAGAGGCCAATCAATGTTTAGATTCAGAAACTCACACTGCTTGTATTTAAAAAATGACATTAAGACCCCATTCACACTATAAGCATTCCCGCTTGTGATTTTGTTTGCGTGATGCTCATTAGACATGTGCAATTCGTTTCGCACCGAATTTGTTTCTTACAAATTTATCCGAATATCCGAATTAATGAAAACCCATTTAACAAATTTTTCAGAATATTCGTAAATTAGAATATTCAAAAATAAGTAAATTTGTAAATTCATAAATTTGAATATTCGAATGTTTGAATATTCGTAAATTCTAATATTCAAAAATTCGGAAATTAGAAAATTTGAAAATTTTCAGATTAGAAAATCGAAAAATCTGAAAATTCGGAAATTCGAAAATCTGAAATTTTGGAAACTCGAAAATACGAAAATAAGAACGAAAGTTCAAAAGAACGAAAATCTGAAAATTCAAAAACCCGAAAATTTTGAAAAAAACAATATTTTTTACTTTTTGCTATAATAAATATCCCAATTTTTTAAAAAGAACAAAACATTTTTTTTCCTCAGTTTAGGCCGATATGTATTCTTCTACATATTTTTGGTAAAAAAATGGCAATAAGTGAATATTGATTGGCTTGCGCAAAATTTATAGCGCCTACAAAATAGGGGCTAGTTTTATGGCATTTTTATTATTAATTTTTTTTTTTTACTAGCAATGGCGGCGATCTGCGAATTTTACAGCGACTGCGATTTGCTGCGGACAGATCGGACACTTTTGACACTATTTTGGGACCAGTGATACTTATACAGTGATCAGTGCTATAAATATGTGTCACTGGCAGGGAAAGAGTTAACACTAGTGGGCGATCGAGGGGTTAATTGTGTTCCCTAGGGAGTGATTCTATCTGTGGGAGGAGGGGACTGACGAGGAGAGGAGACCGATCTGTGTTCCTATATACTAGGAACACACGATCAGTCTCCTCTCCCCTGATAGGATGTGGATCTGTGTGTTTACACACACAGATCCACGTTCCTATTCTGTCACCAGCAATCGCGGGTGCCCGGCGGCCATCGCGGCCGGCGGGCACGCGCTTCGGCTCCCGAGTGATGTGGCGCGCGCGTGCCCCCTATACCGCCGGGAAGACAAGAACGTCATATGACGCCCGCCCGGAGGGACAGAGTGTTCCTGCGGACGTCATATGACAATGGGCAGTAGGAAAGTGGTTAAAGAGGTCCTGTAATGCTTTTTTTCTATTACAAGGGATGTTTACATTCCTTGTAATAGGAATAAAAGTGATCGAAAAAAAATGCTTTAAAAGGACAATGTAAAAAAAAAAAAAAAGTAAAATAAATAAGAAAAAAAAAAGAAATTGAAAGCGCGCCGTGCCCGCGTGCAGAAGCGAACGCATACGTAAGTCGCACCCGCATGAACGGTGTTTAAACCACAAATTTATGAATTAATAATAATAATAAATAAAGTTTTGTTGGCGTCACCCTTTAATTATAATCTCGCTTTCATATGTAGAGACATTCCTTAAATTGTATTTAAACCCAGAAAGAAAAACATTTTTATTGTGTATTTAAACCCATAAAATGTTACAATAGCTTAGCAGGTTAATCCTTTGATTGTGAGACTTTTTTTTGTTTGTTTGTTTGTTTTTTGTTTTATTCCCCCCTGGTGATCCAGCCAGTAACACACAGTTCTCGTCCTAAGGTGACAACTCTAATGCCGCGTACACACGGTCGTACTTTTCGTCTACAAAAGTCGGACAGCCTGTCGGACAGACTTCCGGCAGACTTTCGGTGGACTTGCCGCGGACTTGCGGCCTACTTTCTAACGACCGGACTTGCCTACACACGACCACACAAAAGTCGGTCGGATTCGTACGTGATGACGTACACCGGACTAAAATAAGGAAGTTCATAGCCAGTAGCCAATAGGTGCCCTAGCGTGGCTTTTTGTCCGTCGGACTAGCACACAGACGAGCGGATTTCGGGGTCCGTCGTAGGTACGAAGTAAAAGTTTTGAAGCATGTTTCAAATCTAAAGTACGTCGTATTTGAGGCTAAAAAAGTCGGTTGAAAGTCCGGAGAAGCCCACACACGATCGGATTACCAGCCAGCTTTAGTCCATCAGCGTCTGTTGGACTTTTGTAGACGAAAAGTACGACCGTGTGTACGCGGCATTACTCACTGTTGTATCAATGGAGGATCAGCGTTGTCACTCTAGGAAGGATGTGTGTTAGGATTACAGAACAACTCCCCCTCCCCTTTTCTCTCTTTTTTAACCACTTAAGGACTGAGCCTCTTTTTTGAGATTTGTTGTTTACAAGTTAAAAACAGGTTTTTTTTTGCTAGAAAATTACTTAGAACCCCCAAACATTATACATTTTTTTTAATTAACACCCTAGAGAATAAAATGGCGGCCGTTGCAATACTTTCTCTCACACCATATTTGCGCAGCGGTCTTACAAGCGCACTTTTTTTGGAAAAAAATAAAAATTTTTGAATTAAAAAATAAGACAACAGTTAAGTTAGCCCAGTTTTTTTTTTATAATGTGAAAGATAATTTTACGCCGAGTAAATTGATACCCAACATGTCACGCTTCAAAATTGCGCCCGCTCGTGGAATGGCGACAAACTTTTACCCTTAAAAATCTCCATAGGCGACATTGAAAAAATTCTACAGGTTGCATGTTTTGAGTTAGAGAGGAGGTCTAGGGCTAGAATTATTGCTCTCGCTCTACCGATCGCGGCGATACCTCACATGTGTGGTTTGAACACCGTTCTCATATGCGGGCGCTACTCACGTATGCGTTCGCTTCTGCACGCAAGCTCGGCGGGACGGGGCGCATTTAAAAATTTTTTTGCTTATTTATTTTACCTTTTATTTTTTATTTTACACTGTTCCTTAAAAAAAAAAAAATTGTGTCACATTTATTTCTATTACAATGAATGTAAACATCCCTTGTAATAGAAAAAAAAGCATACCAGGACCTCTTAAATATGAGATCTGGGGTCAAAAAGACCTCAGATCTCATATTTACACTAACATGCAATAATAAAAAAAAAAATTATCATTTAAAAAAATGTAAAAAAAAAAATGGCCCTTTAAGAGCTATGGGCGGAAGTGATGTTTTGCCGTCCCTTCCCCCCTGCAATAGTATGGAGATGGGTGGGGGCCATCTTCCCCTCACTCGTCTCCATGCCACTGATGTGAGAGGATCCGATCGCCTCCGCCGCTGCCGACGGCTCCTGTAAGCGGCGGAGGGCACCGGAGCGCGGCAGGAGGGGGGGCCCTCTCCTGCCTTCGATAAAAGTGATCTTGCGGTGAATCCGCCACAGAATGACTTTTATCTTGTAGCAGGCCGCCCGCTGAAGTCGGGGATACCGGGGTTATGGTAGCTAGCTGCTGCCATAACAACGATATTCCTCTTTAAATTTAGGACGTATATCGGCGCGCGGCGTCCATAAGTGGTTAAAATTATTTTATTTATATTATTATTATTATTATTACACTTTCCAGACCAAAAGGGAACAAAAAGAGTTCTCTGTAAGGTCCCTTTCACACTGCGATTTTGATGCGATTTCAGGGAAGTCCTGTGTAAACTTGAGGTCTATGGTGGACCTCAACTCGCATCAAAGTCGGACCAAAGCAGTGCAGGGACTACTTTGAAGTCGGTGCGACTTGAAGTCACACAGATATGAACGGTTATCATGTGAATCATGGGGTACGACTTGTCATGTGACGCTGATGTCCAAAGTCACAGGAAAAGTTGCACAAGTGTGAAAGGGGCCTTATGTCCCATACACACACGATCCGAAAATCGGAGGACAGACCGTCCGTTCTTTTTTTGTTTGTTTTTTTGCATGCTGGTCGCATATCGAAAATGAAGAGAGGTTACTAAAGTGATGAAAGTTCTCGTACAACAGAATAAAAAATCGGAAGTGATGTCATGTGTTTTAGTGTATTTCTATTGTATTTTTTAGACGACAACTGTACTGATTAAACGAAAATCGTAGGATCTGGTATCGTACGAGGAAAATTTTTCGTGTTTGTCCGACCGGATAATATCAGATGAACTGCCGTGATCGGCTCTCTAAAGCTGTACTAACGATCCCATTATCCTACGACCGCTTCGAAAGCGGTGTTTTTCGTCCGATTTTCGGATCGTGTGTACAGGCCATAGGTTTCCACTATTGCGACCCGAAAATCGCGCGATTTTGACGCAATTTTTTTGCCACGATTTTGATGCAACTTGAAACAATGCCCGTGTAAATATGAGGTCTATGGACCTCAAGTCGCATCAAAGTGGGACCAAAGTAGTGCAGGGACTACTTTGAAGTCGCTGCGACTTGAAGTTGCACAGATATGAAGTGGTACTCATTGGAAATGATGGGGTACGACTTGTCATGTGACTTTGCAGTCCCAAGTCGCATGACACGTCGCACAAGTGGAAACTGAGCCTTAACCACATAGCGACCGGCGCACGCCGATGTACGTCGGCAGAATGGCACGGACAGGCAAATGGGCGTACCTGTACGTCCCTTTGAATGTGCCGCCGTGCCATCGCGCTCGCGCCTGTCGCGAGCTCCGTAAATCCGACTGCGGGACTCGATGTCCGCGGGGATGCCTGCGATCGTCTCACGGAGAGGAAGAATGGGGAAATGCTGATGTAAACAAGCATCTCCCCGTTCTGCCTAGTGACAGGACACTGATCACAGCTCCCTGTGATCCGGAGCTATGATCAGTGACGTGTCACACACAGCCCATCCCCCCCACAGTTAGAAACACTCCCTAGGACACACTTAACTCCTCCCTAGCCCCCTAGTGGTTAACCCCTTCACTGCCAGTGTCATTTTTACAGTAATCAGTGCAATTTAATCGCATTGATCGCTGTAAAAATGAAAATAGTCCCAAAAATGTGTCAAAAGTGTCCGATGTGTCTGCCATAATGTCGCAGTCACGATAAAAATCGCAGATCGCCGCCATTATTAATAAAAAAAAAAAATATGAATAAAAATGCCATAAAACTAACCCCTATTTTGTAAACGTTATAACTTTTGCGCAAACCAATCAATAAACGCTTATTGCAATTTTTTTTACCAAAAAATATGTAGAAGAATACGTATCGGCCTAAACTGAGGAAAAAAAATGTTTTTTTTAATATATTTTTTGGGGATATTTATTATAGCAAAAAGTAAAAAATAATGCGTTTTTTTTCAAAATTGTCGCTCTATTTTTGTTTATACAACAGTTATAATAATTACATAACCACATACATATTACTCCCACATATATATATATATATATATATATATTTTTTTTTTTTCTTTTTTCTACCTTCTCATTTAAACTACATAAACAAACATACTGCATAGTACTACATAAACAAAAAACAAAAAAAAAGACTAAATTGAGGAAATATACAGTATTTTTACAGTCTTAGTCATATATCTTTTGGTTGGTTTGAACAAAAAAAAAAAAAAAAAAGGTGTCATTCTGTTAAAATTTATCACCAACATTATATTTGTGCAACATTTCAATAATAAAGAAGGGAACCTCTCGGTATCGGTGCTGGAAACACGTAAACTAGACACTTAAAAATAGGGGCCAAATAAGAGATTTATATAGTGATTTTTTTTTTTGTGTGTTTGGTAAATTCACGATGATGTAAAGTTGGTATATACATTTTTAAGGCCTCATGCATGCTGGAGCTTAAAGAGGAACTGCAGTCTGCTCACATCATTTGTCATTTTTTAAAAATTTTCTGCCTCTAAACGCTCCTCCGTGTCCTCGTGTTCATGCACACTGCCATTTACAGGAGTTTAGAGGTGGGGGCAAGGAGAGGAGTTTTTTAGCATAAAAAAAAATTGCTCAAAAATGCCAAAACGCACAGAAACACGTGGTAATGCTAGGCTAATACACTCCAATAACCAGAATAAAATAAAGCGGTGTTCCACCCGCAAATGTATTTTTTTTTTTTTTTTAAAGTCAGCAGCTACAAACACTGTAGCTGCTGCCTTTTAATAAGGACACTTACCTGTCTAGGGAGCCCGCAATGTCGCCCCCTCCCCGAGGCTGATCCATCGGATCAGGTGCAGGCGCCGCCATTAAGGGAAACCGGCAGTGGAGCCTTGCGGATTCACTGCCCGCTTCCTACTGCGCAGGCGCGAGTCACTTGGCGCTTTGTGAATGGCCGGCTGTATTCTGGGACCTGTGTGTGGGGTGGGGGGGGGGCTCGCCGAAAAAGAGGATGTGACGTCCTGCGTAGCGGACCGGATGGATCGGAAGTGCAGGCTGTACTTCATAAAAAGGTAAGTTAGAAGAAAAAAAAAAATTATTAGCCAAAAAGGAAGGGTGGAGAGGTGGTCTTTCGTTTAAGATCATAGCTCCCAACTGTCCCGGATTTTGAGGGACTGTCCCAGATTTGGAGCAATGTCCCTCTGTCCCTCTTTCCTCCTCATTTGTCCCTCATTTTGGTCTGCTCTATAAAGTTGTATATAAAATACACTTTTTATCTTTCAAAAAGTGTTTCCCAGTGCTAAACCTTTCATTAAAATCCTAAATTGCTGCATTTGTAAATTTGAAAAGCCAATATAAAGTAATAGTGGTAAAAAAAATACCTTGTGGGTTTAACTAATCTTTTTTTTTTAGGGGGTTAATTCTCCTTTAAAGGGGTGTGGCAGGGGGCATGTCCTATGCCTTCACACTTCTGCTAGTAGGTGCCCCTTATTCCCGTCTCAAAAAGTTGGGAGGTATGTAAGACAATCTCTCCAAAGTGGGTGGAACTCCGCTTTAATATTCTGGCCAATAGAGCCGATTAGAATGCGTGAACGCCCATAAATGCATAAATGCCCATAAAACACGCATGCAAAAACACATGCGCATTTTTTCTGCTGCTAAACTCCTGTTGGAGAAAAGGCATCCTAGGAAATGCATGTGGGCGCCTAACCTTCCTCCTAGAATAAGATCAAAAATAAGGACCGAGTGCACATAGGCTGATATTTTTTACGTCCACCGAGCGTTTTATTTTTATTTTATTAATTATTTTAATCCCAGTTAGAGATCCCCTTTAAATGTTGACCTCAGCCAGCATCAGGTTTCGGTTCACTTACTTCGCAAGTCTGATCCTCCAGCTGTACAGACGTTTTCCCGTATCCCTCGATGAACTGTGAAATGGCAATCTTGGCTCGATGATCGGAGGAGGCTGATAAATTAGAATGCTCTAATTAGCAGTCTCTTCGATACATGCGACGGTTGAGTTGTTATTTATTCTGCAGATTGGGATGGAGTCTATCCAGGGTGAGGGATCCGCCGTGTGTCTTATCCTCGCTGCGCTCTCACCAACTTCACCTGTCTGGGATGTGATGATGCAACTAGGCAAGGCTGCCGTGCAAGAGCCAAGCAAGGTGTCTGCTCTAATCACGGGTCATTCCAAGCAGAGGGAAATATTCAATTATATAGAGGAGAATATTTATTATAATAAAAAGGAAACTGCGTTTAAATCATGTTTTTATCTTTTTTTTTTAATCTTTTGTTACATATCAAGGCTTGTGAACCCCTGTTGCCTCTTTGAAGTCACTTTCTGTCTAAGGCTTGATTCACACTTTTAGTGCTTTTTGCATTTTGCAGATTTGCACTACAGAACGTGTTCCATAGGAAACCATGTTAAATGGACTAAATAAAATATCAGTAAACCGAGAGAGTATTACTGATCCAAGCGCTCAAATGGATCAATAGTTTAAATGCACACCAGAAGCTATTATAAGTAAAAACGATCAATAAAATATGCTAAAAAACCCCCCAAAAAACAGTCATTTCAGCATTAACAGCGCTAATAAAGTAAATGAATACAATATAAAGTGCAATAGAGAAAAAATCCTTTGAAGAATCTGTCAACTGCGGAATATATAGGAAAAGTTCACATTCAAATAAATGTAATATAATAGAATTGCTCCGTAACCCTTAGCAACCGGGACTAAGTTTCTCATCTGGATACCATCACCAACACCCCCTGCATAAAAAGTCCCCGTTGGTAATGCACTCACCAGACATCGGTATAAAAAGGGCCTTGTATCTCCATATACTATGAGATTTGATCTGATCTTCCCAACACGGTGTAAAAAGACTAGACACTGAAGCCTGTCACCACCTCAGCTTTGGACCTGGCTCCTATCTCCGGATAGATCACTTTTTCAATCAGTGGTTCATAGATGCAAAGAAAGAGGGGGGGGGAGCTGGCATAGCGTAATACTGTTTATTCAATTAAAAGCTCACACACATGGTAATAACTGCTTACATGATAACACAAGTGAAACAGCATGTAAACAGCATCTGCAGTGCATCAAAGACGTGATGACGAAACGTGTTAGGGCGTGACTACACGGCTCCCTCGTCTGTCAGTCATAGTGCCGTTCAAGCCCGGGTTCCATCGCAGCCATTTACCAACTCAGGAGGCGGTGGGAAGTAACTTGCACTGCACTGCAGACACTATTTACATGCTATTTCACTTGTGTTATCATGTATATATATTGTTTTAGCAGACACCCTGGGGAATAAAATGGTGGTCGTTGCAACTTTTTATGTTACACAGCAATTTTTCAAACGCATTTTTTTTTTGGAAAGAAACAGTTTCATGAATTAAAAAGAAAAAAAAAACCACTAAAGTTAGCCTGATTTTTTTTTTTTGTATACTATGAAAGATGATGTTACGCCGAGTAAATAGATACCTAACATGTCGCGCTTTAAAATTGCGTACACCTGTGGAATGGCGCCAAACTTCAGTACTTAAAAATCTCCATAGGCGACGCTTTAAAATTTTTTACAGGTTACTGTACATGTTTAGAGTTACAGAGGAGGTCTAGTGCTAAAATTATTGTTCTCGCTCTAACATTCGTGGCGTATTCGAGGCACTGGCTCTGATACTAGCCAGTGCCTCACCAGCCACTCACCTCACCGCACGTCCCTGGTGTTTACAGGGTGACAACGCAGGAGCACAATTGGGATGCAACTCCAGGATACATCCACAGGATTTATGTATTCAATGGACGCCCAATGGCTTAAGAAAAAAAAAGAAACCTTGAAGAAGAGGAGAAGAACATACTGGAGGTGGAAGAGTGGTGGTGGGGAGCTTACAGTTCTCCTCACTGGTGGAGAGCTCACCCAACTGGCCAAAACAGTGTCCCTTTAAATCATATAAAATATGACCAGCTTGCTTACATACACAGGGTTAACACCATACAGTAGTGGAAAAGTCCAAAAATCGTGACACAATCTTGCAATGGGTGAACCACAAATGCCAGCCATCCTCAAATCAATCCTGTGCTCCTCCAACATACATAAACGCTTAACCTAAGTAAAGACCCCAAAATATTGGAGGTCAGTAGTGCTTGAGGGTGAAATAACCCCAATATCACCAGGTCACGCTGCAGCACGGACCACCGGCTCTTCAGCTTCCTTCCCCACTTGAATGAATCAGTAGCTTAGAATGCTAATTCACACCACTCATGGCCCCAGCACAATCCAGAGCCATGTAAATCAACAACATAAGATCTCACCCCAGCATGCCGCCTGGACGAATGCGCATGTGTAATAATGCATACCTCCCAACTGTCCCTGATTTTGAGGGACTGTCCCTCTGTCCCTCATAGCTCCTCATTTGTCCTCATGTGTCCCTCATTTTGGTCTGATCTATATAGTTGTATATAAAATGCACTTTTTATCTTTCAAAAAGTGTTTCCCCAGTGCTAAACCATTCATCCATTTTCTAAATTGATGCATTTGTACATTTGAAATGCCAATATAAAGGAATAGTAGTGGTAAAAAAAAGCACTTGTGGATTTAATTAACCTTTTTTGGGGGGTTAATTCTCCTTTAAGGGGGTGTGGCAGGGGGCGTGTCCTATGCCTACATACATTTGCTAGTAGGTGTCCCTCATTACCATCTCAAAATGTTGGGAGGTATGATAATGTCAGCGCCAAAACTCCGTTCCTAGGCGTTTCGTCCACGTTGATGGCCTCAGGGGAATGGAATAAAATGACATTTTATGGCCAGCCAAAACAAAAAAGATTTCAAGCCATGTTCTGCTTCCAGTCAAAACTCCCATACAGCACAAAACTTTATGGGGCACCCATCCCAGACAACACCCTCAGGGGGGTGGTGCCCAACATCCAATCCTAGGAAAAATAAATTGCCAGAGTTAGCAAAGCTATGCTGATGACTAGGGTTGCCACCTCATCCCTTTAAAACTGGACACATATTAATTACACAGGTTCTGCGGGTGATTAAGGTGGTAATTAAACTCACTTGGTGTCTTATCTGAATTAAATTAGCCTCAGAACCTGTGTAATTTATATGTGTTCGGGTTTAAAGGGATGAGGTGGCAACCCTACTGATGACCTTGCTTGCATAAATAAATAAGAAAACAGTTGATTGTTACTTTTTTTTGGGGGGGGGGGATTGACCCTCGCATTTCGCAATGTTGCCCATATATCTAAAAAGCCTAATGCCGCGTACACACGAGCGGACTTTACGGCAGACTTTGTCCGGCGGACTTTTCGACGGACTTTATGACGGACTTTCCGAATGAACGGACTTGCCTACACACAATCCACCAAGTCCGTCGAATTCGTACGTGATGACGTACGACCGGACTAAAACAAGGAAGTTCATAGCCAGTAGCCAATAGCTGCCCTAGCGTGGCTTTTTGTCCGTCGAACTAGCATACAGACGAGCGGACTTTTCGACCGGACTCGAGTTCGACAGATTGATTTAAAACATGTTTCAAATCTAAGTCCGTCCAACTTTTGAGAAAACAAAGTCCGCTGGAGCCCACACACATCGAATTGTCCGACGAAATCCCGTCCGCCGGGCAAAGTCTGCCGTAAAGTCCGCTCGTGTGTACGCGGCATTAGGCACATTGTCATTGAAACATTCACCAAATCTAAACCCCTATCCTCCCCTTTAGCAAGGATCACGTGACCAGGTGCACTAGAGAAAACCTGCAAGAGTATCTTCTATAACAAGATCACCTTTGGTAGGACGGCATGGGTACTGCATTGTTGGGATCTAACAGAAAATCTGATAAAAAAAAAAAACTCTGAGATAGTAAATCATTTAATCAAACTATAACATGCAAATATTAGCCTGAGCTTATGCACAGAAAACAAAAATTCCACAATAACCAACTGTTCTTCACCATAGCAAAATATAAATGTATAAGGATTGACCAAGTCAAAAAATTGGGGGAATTTGTGGGCACACAATGAGAGGGAAAACCAATAAAAAGGTATACATTTTATTACAGCATAATTAAAATTAAAAAAACATATAAACAACACCCTGTATGGACACAGTTACCAGTTACTCAATAATGCAGAAATCAATCTTTTGTACCTTAGATCCAGCTCTCTGTAACTGTATTATTGGGTAACTGGTAACTGTGTCCATACAGGGTGTTGTTTGTATGTTGGTTATATGTTTGTTTTAATTTTAATTATGCTGTAATAAAATGTATACCTTTTTATTGATTTTCCCTCTCTTTGTGTGCCCACAAGGTCCGCCAATTTTTTTGACTTGGTCAATCCTTATTCATATATTTTGGATGTTGGCATGGTAAAGGTCTTCGCTACCAGCAAAATATAAAACGCAATATTATTTCCAAAATCTATCCAGATTTCTTTCTCTTCTTTCCTCCGGTATTAGCATAGTACTCATTGATACATTTACAAAAAGTTAAAAGTTTTGGCAAAATTGGCTCTCCAGATGAACAACAGATTGAACACATATTTGCTGCAAAATAATTATCCAACTTGTTAGCTCAATGTTAGACAAATCACAGGCTTGTGCTAATTTTATTCTTCATTCCTGAAATGTGACCCATGCACGGAAATGCACCAGATTTTCTAAATACCACGGACTGCCCACTCGCCACCCCCAATCATCGCAATGAATGCCTTATCGAGTTACCGTGTATGCCTGATGAGAGTGTGATTGTAGGCATTCACTCTGAAGGCATTTTTTGTTTTGTTTTTGTTTAATAAAACACATGGGAAGATGACAGAGCAAGCACATTGGCATGGTGTAGAGTCAACTTTATTCTTGAAATAAAATATCCAAATGTTTGACTTACAAATTACTATCTTGTGCTGTAAGAATTTAGGCATCAGCTCCTGAATGCACTTCCTTGTGGTCACTGTTAACAGCAGACATCCCAACCTGCAAAAACTTATTTCAGGGAGGTGACGCTTTGTGCCGGCGCCTACCCCCCCCCCATTAAATGTAGGCTTACCAGTGCCAATGAAATGCAGCCTGATCAGAGCCAATAAAATGCAGCCTTACCAGTGCCAATGAAATGCAGCCTGATCAGAGCCAATAAAATGCAGCCTTACCAGTGCCAATGAAATGCAGCCTTACCAGTGCCAATGCAATTTCAGCCTTATCAGTGCCAATTAAATGCAGCCTTACCAGTGCCAATTAAATGCAGCCTTATCAGTGCCAATGAAATGCAGCCTGATCAGAGCCAATGAAATGCAGCCTTATCAGTGCCAATGAAATTCAGCCTTACCAGTGCCAATGAAATGCAGCCTGATCAGAGCCAATGAAATGCAGCCTTATTAGTGCCAATGAAATGCAGCCTTACCAGTGCCAATGAAATGCAGACTTATCAGTGCCCAAAAAAATGCAGCCTTACCAGTGCCAATGAAATGCAGCCTTATCAGTGCCAATTAAATGCAGCCTTACCAGTGCCAATTAAATGCAGCTATACCAGTGCCAATTAAATACAGCCTGATCAGTGCCAATTAAATGCAATTATACCAGTGCCCATGAAATGCAGCCTTACCAGTGTCAATGAAATACAGCCTTACCAGTGCCCAGGAAATGCAGCCTTACCAGTGTCAATGAAATACAGCCTTACCAGTGCCCATGAAATGCAGCCTTACCAGTGTCAATGAAATACAGCCTTACCAGTTTCCAGGAAATGCAGCCTGACCACACATAACTCTGAAACAGATTTGAATATCCCCGCAGCAACTGTAACAAATTCCCGCCTCCTATGATACACGTCACTCTAATTCAATGTATCATTGGATCAGTGTTCCGTCTATCTAGGAGGCGGGACTTTGTTACAGTCCTCCACCTCGCACAGACGGGGACATCATCACATCCGCCTGTCACTCAGCCACAAACAGAAGACAGCAGCTCAAGCGGCTGCTCGGGTTGCTCTGTCTTCTGTCTGTGGCTGAGTGACAGGCCCAGCCGGGAGATCGGTCGGCACTAGCGGGTGTCCGTAATCCCACAGCCAAATGACTCCCACGAATCATGGGAGACTTGGGATATCTGTAACAGAATCAAGAAGGGTTGCAACATCAAGCCTGGTGCTCAGAACTTCTCCTGTGGCTCTGCCTCCTCTTCCTGCGGTGCCATCAGATGGCTCTGCTCACCATGGTAAAGGTCGCTGATTACTAGATGCTGTTGGTAGGGATGCACCTTCAGGGACATTCCCCATTCTCTTTTTTTTTAATTTGCATTCTGAAGCACTCACTCCTGACTCCTGAGCTCTGTGCGTTACACACTCCTGACCCCTGCACTCTGTGGGTTACACATTCCTGAGTTCTGTATGTTACACTCTCCCGAACCCTGTGCTCTGGGCATTACACAATGCTGTTGGTAGGGATGCGCTTCAGGAACATTGCCCTTACTCATCCTATTTTTCTTTTACCAACATTCTGAAGCACTCTGTGTATCACACACTCCTGACTCCTGAGCCCTGTACATCACGCGTTCCTGACCTCTGCATTCCATGCTTTACATTGTACTGTACTCTATGCATTATGTAGTCCTGATCTTCGCGCTTAATGTGTGCTATGCAGTCCTGACCCCTGCTCTCTATGCCTTATGTCCTTCTGAACCCTGTGCTCTATGCACTCCCGGCCCCTGCGCTCAATGCAGCATGCACTCCTGACCTCTGCTCTCTGTGCGTTATGAATTCCTGCTTTCTGTATGTTACATTCTCCTGAACCTTGTGCTCTGGGCATTATTCATTAATGACCCCGGCACACTGTGTGTCACAAACTCCTGACCTCTGCACTCTGTGCATTACACACGCCTGACCCCCGCACACTATATGTTATGCACTCCTAACCCTTTTGCTCTGTGTGCTATATACTCCTGACCCCTGCACTATGTACACTGACTTATGAGCTTTGTGTGTTACTGACTCCTGACCCCTGAGCTCTATGCATTGTGCACTCTTAACCCCTAAGCTCTTCATATTGTTCTTTTCTGACCCCTACATTCTGAACATTCCACACTCCTTTCTGCAACGCTCTGTGCATTACAAATTTTTGATCCCTGTGCACTGTGCGTTATGTAATCGTGACCCCTGCGCTTCATACATTACACACCCCTGACCCCTGTGCTATGTACATTACACACTCCTGACCTCTGTGCTCCGTACATTACATACTCCTGACCCCTGTGCTATGTACATTACACACTCCTGACCTCTGTGCTCCGTACATTACATACTCCTGACCCCTGTGCTATGTACATTACACACTCCTGACCTCTGTGCTCTGTACATTACATACTCCTGACCCCTGTGCTATGTACATTACATACTCCTGACCCCTGTGCTCTGTACATTACACACTCCTGACCTCTGTGCTCCGTACATTACACCCTCCTCACCCCTGTCCTATGTACATTACACACCCCTAACTCCTATGCTCTGTGCATTACACACTCCTGAGCCCTGCACTAAATATACTATACTCTGTATTTTATACTCCTGACCTCTGCACTCTTTCTGCTATATTGTA
Organism: Lithobates septentrionalis; assembly: GCA_037952835.1. Classification (NCBI taxonomy): domain Eukaryota; kingdom Metazoa; phylum Chordata; class Amphibia; order Anura; family Ranidae; genus Lithobates; species Lithobates septentrionalis. Next base: position 1,410,202 of record JBBDGP010001041.1, read on the forward strand.
CAACAGTTGCTGGTTGCTCATTGTTTAGTCGCTATGTTAATGAAGTTTTTACCGAAGCCTGTGGCAGAAAAGCATATGCAATGGAAACGTTTCATTTTTTTTTTTTTTTCAAATATATAGTTTATTATTTTTCAAAAGTTTTTGGGCAAAGCCCGGGAATACAAGCAATAAAGAGGGGGGAGGGGGGGGGAGAGAAGGTCGCAGCCTCCCGATGATAAAACAGAGTGATACATCAACATTTTACAGACATAATACTAGTAAATCTTTGTCTCATGGTGTTCTTATTGGTGCATATGTGTCTCCCGTTGCTGTTATCATTTAACTTGTTTAATAACTATGGGTAGGGAGATTGATCAGTAACTAAATTATTTCACATTCTACCAATATGTAATATGCCTATTGATGTATATCCATCAAAAGATTGCAACTTAAATATAGTATTACAAAATAAAAATAAAATAGAAAAAACAGTGAGAAGGAAAGATTGGGGAAAGAGAAGTAGGAAAGATGGGGAGGGAGCTGGGGAGGGAAAAGGGACGGTTGTCAGGATGTTATTTTGATCAATTGGGGATTCTAGTTTGTGTGTCACCCTTTACATATATTGGGTCTATTAATTAGTTCGAGTTTCCAAATAGGACCTTACCTTCCTCTGAATATTTGAACATATTCCATAGTGCCCATGTTTTTTGGTAATTTGTTTGTCTATTTTGTGATGTCAGAATTAGGTCTTCCAGATTATTTATGTCTTCCACTTTCCGTAGCCACATTGACACTGTAGGGGGGGTTTGTTTTTTCCACATTACAGGTATGCAAGACTTCGCTGCATTTGTTAGATGTCTTAGTATGGATTTTTTATAGGTTTTTAGCGGAATAGAGGACACATGCAGTAAGAAAAATGCTGGGTCATTCGGGATCTGAAATTCAGTGAACTTCTGGGAAATGGAACGGACAGCAGTCCAGAAATTTGTCAAGTGCGGGCAGGACCAAAACACATGTAAGATCGTTCCCACCTCTCTCTGGCACCTCCAGCAGTATTTTGATGATTCAGTAAACATGTAGTGTAAGCGACTAGGTGTTAAATACCACCTGGTCAGGATCTTGAAATTTGTCTCCTGTATTTTAGTGCATATGGAGGATTTAAGAGAGAGAACTATTATATTTTGTTTCTGGACTGATGTGAAAGTACACTGAAGGTCTTTTTCCCATTTTGTAATACATGGTAGATCAGGCGTTTGTAAAGGAGTGTTCAATAGAGCGTACGTCTGGGATAGTAACTGTTTGATCGGTTCCGTGTCTGAGCATATATCTTCAAATGTCGTCAGTGGTCTAGTGTAGGATTGTGGGTTTGGGATTGTTTGAAGGAAATGGTGGATTTTGGCTGCGTTCCAAAATGTAAGTTTAAACGGGCCGTCTGGATCTATTAATTCTGTCATGGTTGGCCATCTGTCTTGCGTCACAAACCGTGAAGCTCTGGTGTATCCAGAGTTTCTCAGTATCTGGAACTGTCCAGATGACATTCCCAGGGGGAATTTTGGATTTCCCAATATCGGGGTCATGGGGGACTCTGTGGTCGATACTGATGTTTGTAGAGTGGGATGGAGACATTGCCGTATGGTGTTACCTATAAAGGGGTGGGATTTCAGTTCTAGTGGAAGTGATTCGTAGCACCATAAAGCTGATTCTAGTGGTATGTCTGTTTGCTGTTGTTCAATTTGTGTCCATAATTTATGGTTTTTGTTCCTAATCCAGTCTATCACTCTACTTAAATGTGTTGCGAAATAATATTTCCGGATGTCCGGAAGTGCTATCCCTCCGTGTTGTTTAGGCCTGGATAATTGTGTTCTGGGAATGCGTGGTTTCTTATTAGCCCAAACAAAACGAGTGAAAAGAGTCTGGACGCGTCTGAAGTATATAGGGGGTATTTTGATTGGCAGGGCTTGAAACAGGTACAGAAACTTGGGCAGTATACACATTTTAATTAGATTGCACCTCCCAAACCAGGAGTGCAGACCCCTATTCCATTCTTCCAATAGAAGTCTGACTCTCGTTAATAGGGGGGGGAAGTTACTGTCGTATATCAGTGCCGGATCCGGTGGTATTTTCGTACCCAGATAAGTCAGGGCAGAAGTAGTCCACTTGAACCTAAAGCTTGATTGTAAATTTGTAAGATCGGTGGTTGGTATAGATATACCCATGGCTTCTGATTTCGAAAAATTAATTTTTAAATTTGACAATTTCCCATACGTTTCAAATTCTTTTAGTAGGTTGGGTAGAGACACTATTGGATCTGTTAACGAGAAAAGTAAATCATCCGCGTACGCTGATACTTTATGTTGCAGGGGCCCTACTGATATTCCGTGTATGTTAGGATTCAGCCTAATGTTGGAAAGAAATGGCTCGAGAGAGAGTGCAAATAGGAGAGGGGACAGGGGGCATCCCTGCCTTGTCCCATTTGTAATTACAAAGGGGTCCGAAAGAATACCGTTCGTTTTCACTCGTGCTGTGGGAGTAGAGTAAATACCTGCTATCCGGTTGAGCATCACCTCCCCTAGGCCTATGTGTCGGAGTACCGCGTTCATAAAAGGCCAACTGACACGGTCGAAGGCCTTTTCTGCGTCTGTATTAATAAGGACACAAGGGGTCTTCTTGGATCTAGATATATATAGCAGATTCAGCACTTTCGTAGTACTGTCTCTAGCTTCCCTGGAGGGTATAAAACCGACCTGGTCCAGGTGAATAAGATTCTGGAGGTGCTGCGCCAACCTGACAGCAAGAACTTTAGTAAAGATCTTGAGGTCTAGGTTCAATAAAGATATGGGCCTGTAGCTCCCGCATGCTGTTGGATCTTTACCTTCTTTATGAATTAACGAAATGTGAGCTCCTAAAGTGTCCCTTGCGAAGACTGCCCCCTTTCCAATCTTGTTATATAATGTAACCAATCTGGACCCCAGAATAGGCAAAAAGATTTTGTAATATTGTAACGTATCGCCGTCTGGGCCTGGGGCTTTACTCGGTTTCATTGTCTTTATGGCATTCTGGATTTCTGTTATGGTTATGGGCGAGTCTAGTTCTTCTCTAAGCTCCTGAGCAAGGGTTGGCATTTGGGAGGAACTAATGTATTCCTCAATCATTGCATTGGGGGGGGTTCCCTGTGATAGATTGTACAATTTAGAGTAGAACTGCCGGAATTCCTCAGATATATGTGTAGGTAGGGATGCTTTTTTACCGCCTGATGTGGTAATGTGGGGGATATATGTCGACTGGTTATGGCTTCTGATCGTGTTAGCTAAAAGTCTTCCACATTTATCCCCAAATTCGTAATTTTTTGTTCGGCCACTCTGTAGGGCCGCCTTTGCTCTGTATTGTAGGATATCTGTGATTTGTAGTCTAATGGTCGATAACTGTGTTTCTGACGCTTGAGTTGGGGCGTGTTTGTGTCTGGCTTCTAAAGTGGCTAGTTCCTGCAAGAGTTGGGAAAGAATTTTATTCTTTTCCTTTTTAATGCGGGCTCCATGCGAAATAAGGGTACCTCTCAGAACTACCTTATGTGCCTCCCACAGTATCCCTGGGTCACAGTCTGTTTGGTCATTTTCTTGAAAATACTGATTTAGAGTTTTAGTCACATCTGCTAGTACTTCTGGTATTTGTAGTAGGCTTTCGTTAAGTCGCCAGAAGCGATGTCTGGGCGAGTGAGTATCTGATAGGCGATAACTCAGAAATATTGGTGCATGATCTGACCATGTCCTGTTGCCAATTGATGTTTGTTCAACAGCATGAAGTTGTGAATGAGGAATCATGAAATAGTCTATTCTGGTATAGATTTGATGTATGTGGGAATAAAAGGAGAAGTCCTTCTCTCCTGTGTGTTGTAATCGCCATATGTCTATCAGTTGTGAGTTATGGAACGTTTTAGCTATCCTTTTAAGTTGGTTCGGTGGTACTGATGTTGTGCCTGACGACGTGTCCATAGAGGGGATCAAGGGGGTATTAAAGTCTCCTCCCAGGATCAAGTGTCCCTCTTTAAAGTCTCGTAGTTTCTCTAGTGTTTCTTGTAGGAATGTGGCTTGTTGTTCATTGGGGGCATACAGGGTTGCCAGTGTTACTTTTATAGTTCCAATTGTGCCTTTGAGGAAGATGTATCTTCCTGTCGGGTCTATCGAGGAACTCTGGAGTTGCCATGGGATCTTACTTGAAATGAGGATGGAGACACCTTTAGATTTGGAGTCTGGGTTCATAGAGTGGAAGGCAGTCGGGAAGTGTCTATTTTGTAAGTATGGCAGTCTGTTGGTCTTAAAATGTGTCTCTTGGAGGAAAGCTATGTCTGTACGGTTTCGTTTTAAGTCGTCTAGTAACATGCGTCTCTTCTCGGGTATGTTAAGTCCTTTTACATTAAGGGACATCACATTGATCTTGCTTACAGCCATATTGTATTGGGATGGGGGAAGAGGGAGAAGAGAGGGGGAGGGAGGGTAGGGATGAAGCTGGGGGGGGAAGGGGAGGGTAAGTATAGAGAATAAAAGAGGAGAGTTAGAAAAATGAAAGTAACCAGAAAATTTACCAAGCACAGACAGGGCCTAGTGTCCTGTCTATAGTCTTTCCCCCTAGATTAAGGGGGTGTTATTTCTGCATATAACTGCCAGGGGACACAAATTTTGCCCCCCGCAGATATATGCTGGCCTAGTTGGAAGCGAGGTAGGACAAGGCTCAGAGAACCGAGCTTCCCGTCCATCCCCCCGCCCCAGCATGTCCAACAAAGTTAATCCTGAAAAAAGCTATGCATTTCGTTTGATCATTGAGTCTCTAAAGTTCTATAATACCAAATAGATAACCCTTGTGGTTGGTTTTTTGTAATGTAACTGAGTATAAACAAAATTAAAACCTCAAATAAACTTAACCTGGGTTAAATTCTCCTTACGCCATCTAATGACAGTTACCTCATATCCTCTCCTGTTGGTTTTGTCTGAGATATCTAACACATTTAAACCTTTCTGTGTGCAAATATGTATATTATCTTAAAAAATGAAAGTCCTGCATGAGGTGTCATTCTATGGTTACCGGGAAGGCATCTCGTCACTCCACCAAAGAGGAGCTGAAATGCCCTCCCATTGAACCATCTCAAACCGGTTCTGTAAGCCATCATATCACCTGTATTTGGGTAAGAGCAAGTGTTCATGGGTATCTCATGGCTGCCTCTTTTCCATTATTGAGGCCGGAACAGCAAACTGAAATTCCTCGTAGACCCTCAGGGTGGCCGCAGGTAGTCCCGTAGGTTTAAGCACATCTCTAGGTAGTAAAAGTGATCAACTTTGCTTACCAGCGTTGTGGTTTCACAGATTAGGGTAACAGTTCCTGGGTCGTGTGGTTTCCATTGAATGTGTCCTGTTTAAGGGCGTAGTCTCCATCTTACTCTGTGAGTCACTTTAAAAGCCGCTCAGAAAATGGACTCCTCTGAGTGTCCCATAAGGTCTGTTGATCCTGGGCGGATTAGTGCTCCTTATAGGGAAGGTTTAACCCATACTTTCCAATCTTAAAAAGAACAAGGAACTCGGTCACTGTTACTTTGACCAGGAAGGGAATGGAAATGAAATTCCTAAACTTTACAAGGGGTGTTCATGTTTCAGGACTCGCGTGTGTCTTCTTGGGAAGAGGCCCTGGATTGACGGCGGTTTCTTTGCCGTCTTGGTTGGAAGCTCTGTCCCATGTTAGGCGCAGCTAGCCGTCCAGGTGGTCTTGGGAGAGGGCCCAGCCAGTCTGGTACAGCGATTGGATCTGCATCCAGGAAGGTGAATAAGGCTGGTAGTGCATCTGGTTTGCGGAGAGTGAAAGACCTCTGATTTTTTCTAAATGTGGCAGACAGAGGATATCCCCATCTATATGTCGCCCCCTTACGCCTAGCCAAGTCCAGAAGGGGTTTCATTATCGCACGTCTCTGTAAAGTTGCACGCGAGAGGTCCGGAAGAATTTTGACTGTAGCTCCATCTAGCTCCGGATCTTCCGCCTCCCAGGCCTTCCGCAGGATCTGCTCTTTATGAATATAGTGGTGGATCCTACAGATCACATCTCTGGGTCTCAGGGGGTCAGTAGGTTTAGGGCCTAAGGCCCTGTGGATCCTGTCTATTTCAATGCGGTCAGGTAGGTCAATCCCTGGGAGGCTGCGGAAGATGGCCACAGCTGTATCCATCAAATCCTCCGGTCCCGTAGCTTCTGGTAGACCCCGGAGTCGCAAGTTGTTCCTGCGACTCCGGTCCTCAATTTCCTCCAATCTCAATGCTTGTTCTTGTAGTGCCTCTGTTTGCGTCTCCTGTTTGATTTCTATGGCTGACATGCGACGTTCCAATGTCACCAGAGAGCTCTCCCCTGCCTCTATTCTGGAGTTTAAGGCGCGCACCTCAGCTTTTACAGTTTGCATTTCTTTCCTATGTGATGCTTCTACTGTTGCTATGAGGGCTGTAATGTCAGCTTTAGTGGGTAGTGCTAGCAATATGGAGCGCAGATCCTCATCTCCTCTGGGGATTTGAAAAACGGGTTGAGATGACTCACCGAGGCCAAAGCGGAGATCCGGAGGGAGGCCATCATAACCGCTTGCTTGTGAATCTCCCTGCGGTGACACAGATCCGCTCGCTGTCTGTCTCTCTGCGCGGTCTCCTCGTGGCGCCGCCATCTTGAATTCCAGCGAGCCGAGAAGGGAGAGCTGAAATCGCCTCCTTAGTTCGTTAGGAGAGGGTTGCTGTGGGGTTATTTTAGGCTGTTTACCGCTTCTCTTCCCGGTTCTCTTTCTGGATGATTGCATAGCTTGCAAAAAACGGCCGGATTAGCTGCGGTGAGGGGAGACGGCCGGGAGCTCACACAACTCACGTCTCTATTCAGCCATGTCCAGGCCACGCCCCCACGTTTCATTTTTAACATATGAGTATGCTGAAGTCTGTATGTGTCTCTAGATCAGTGATCTCCAAACTGTGGCCCGGGGGCCAGATGCGGCCCTTTGCTTGCCTCTATCTAGATCTTGGGACACTTTTCCTCCAACTGACACCAATGATGGACACCATTCTTCCCACTGACACCATTAATATACCATTACTATTCTTCCCACTCATACAAAGAATGAGGCACCATTTCTCCCACTAAAACCAATGATGGGGCATTGTTTACTCCCACTGATGCTGGGGGAATTTCCTACTTTCACTGGCCACAGTCTGGCCCCCCTAAAGCCCGAAGGACAGTAAACTGGCCCTTTTGTTAGAAAGTTTGGAGACCCCTGCTCTAGACGGTTCAAGTTTTAAGCCCCCCCCCCCCGCTGTTAGCCACACTCGCAATTCACCATAGCTTGCTTTGTGCTCTGCCTATTTTTCTCTGGGTACCCAAAGCTACACTCTCCCCAGGAACAAAAAATGATCTACACCCCTGCCAGCGGACCCTGCTGCTGGACAGCCAATAGAAAGAAGGGCCCCACCTGCTATACACAGAAGAAGAGATATGACTCCGATGAGTAAGGAATACAGGTTGGGATTTTATAGGCACCAAAAAAATCTAATTATTAAAAAAAAGACTAAAGTATTTTATTAACCACTTGCCTACCGGGCACTTTCACCTCCTTCCTGCCCAGGCCAATATTTAGCTTTCAGCGCTGTCACACTTTGAATGACAATTGCACGGTCATACAACACTGTACCCATATGAAATTTATATAATTTTTTTCACACAAATAGAGCTTTCTTTTGGGGGTATTTAATCACCACTGTTTTTTTTTATTTTTTGCTAAATAAATGAAAAACAAACAAAAATTTTGAAAAAGAAAAAGTTTTTCTTGGTTTCTGTTATAAAATTTTGTAAACAGATAATTGTTCTCCTTCACTGATGTGGGGTGATGAGGCGGCACTGATGGGCACTGATGAGGCTGCACTAATGGACACTAATAGGCAACACTGAGGGGCACTGTTCGGGCGGGACTGATGGGCACTGATCAGGTGGGATTGATGGGCACTGATGAGGCGGGATTGATGGGCACTGATGAGGCGGGACTGATGGGCACTACTGATAGGTTGGCACTGATGAGGAGGCACTGATTGCCAGCACTGAGGGGCACTGATCAGGCAGGACTGATGGGCACTGATCAGGCGGGACTGATGGACACTGATCAGGTGGGACTGGTGGGCACTGATCAGGCGGGACTGATGGGCACTGATCAGGTGGGATTGATGGGCACTGATGAGAAAGGACTGATGGGCACTGATAGGCAGCACTGATAGGCACTAATGAGGCAGGGCTGATGGGCACTGATAGGCAGCACTGATAGGTTGGCACTGGTGAGGAGGCGCTGATTGGCAGCACTGATTGGCACTAATAGGCATCACTGATGGGCACTGTTGGGGCTGCACTGATAATGGGGACACTGATGATCAGTGCCCTGATTAACTGTGTAGATGTCCCCTTTGACACTTGCCAGTTACCAGCTCTCTCCTGAGGAAAGCAATGCCGATAACCGGCAAGTGTGTTTACATTGTGATCAGCTATGGTTGGGCACAGCTGATACCGTGCTAAAGAGCCACTGTGATTGGCTGTTTACCTCAATCTGTGATCAGCTGTGTCCGAGGGACACAGCGACCACAGAGCGCGCCAGGTGCGTGCCACAGTGGGCACGCAGGGGGCCCGGTTCTGGGAGGACGTCAATAGACGCCCTCCCAGAAATGGACGACCATGCTGTAGCCACAATTCGGCTATAGCGTGGTCGGCAAGTGGTTAACCATAAGTGATAAAACCACGATTGCAACATAAAAAACAATTAGCTGATAAGTAGCTGGATATCACATAGAGACCGCCCTCTGCATAGGCGGTTACAATCACCACAATTTTGTAAATAATTCCAACGCGTTTAAATTTTGCAGTCGAAACACGTTGGGTATTATTTACAAAAAAAAACCTCTTTTGTAATTTTTTTTTACTAATTAGATTTTTTTTGGTGCCCTATAAAATCCCAATCTGGATTCCTTAATCGTTATTAGGGATTTGTCACTCTTGCATTTATCGGACTAAGTATGTAGAGAGATCCGAACGTCTTATGATCGCATATTTTGGGGGCGTTTTAAGTTTTTTTTGTAATGGTAGCAGTTAGAGGGAGGTGTGCAGGGTAGGTGGACACCTGGAGAGTAGCTTTAAAATCCTGCCATTAATGCCACAGTATAGTATATGTTCCTTTCAAAAGGCTCAACTACATAAAAATAGCATGGTTATTTTTTACTTTTTTTTTTTTTTGCAAAAAAATGCTTATTCCTCAGCTAAGCAATATTAAATTGATCATTCTGTGCTATGAAGAATGACATTTCCTGTGAAAGTCAGAGTTATTAAAGGAAATGCGCTTGGAACGAAATGGTACTCACTGCGCTTTTCTGGGTTTTTTTTAAGGCAGCGAGTTTTTTGGCTGTTCAAGCTCGAGGTGGCTTTCCCGTCATGCATCAGTCAATGGGCCTATCTGCTGACAAAAGGCCATAATGCATCTGAAGTGGCTCTAGTGAACAAAGCCGTGCTTAGAAACGGGAAAACAAAGCCATCAACTCAAGTAGTTGCAGAACTAAAAGCCAGAGCTTCGGCAAAGGTCTACCACTGTCCCGGTAAATGGGCCCTCTTATAGGTACAAGAAGAAAATCAGAACGTATCCTTCGGCGGCAGAGAGTTAAGATAGGAATGTTCCTTCTTATTAAGACTTGCTTTTACCGCCACTGTTTTCCTGGAAGAGCAAACGGTACAAGAAAAAATAGCGGGGTTTTTTTCTGTTTAAAGTCACTAAGGTTTTTGTTTTTTTTAATGCAATCTGCTGCATATTTGGGGATGAAATGTGCTTGTGTGCAAATACCTTGCACCTACCTTTGCAAGAACACTACCTTTCCTTCTGAGGCTGAACCCTCTGATATATTGTGCCGCACTCCATGCCAGAAGCCTACCCATGACATTCCCGGCCGTTGACCTTTATATCACTTTTATATACCTTTTATAGACCTTTATATACTGTACCTTTTGTTTAACCTTTTGTTCCACCAGCCCCTCCCTATTAGATTGTAAGCTCGCAGGAGCAGGGCCCTCCTAACCCTCTTGTATTGAATTGTACTGTTGCTGTATTGTCTCCCTTTATATTATAAAGCGCTGAGCAAACAATGGCGCTATATAAACATGGTGCTATTGTATATAAATCCTGTATAATAATAATATCCCAAGGAAGGAATGTCCATACATGAATAGGGTTGCTGCATTTTACTGATGGTATTCAGCGAATGGCATAACACTCACATCACATCGACGAGTGACTTGACATTAAATAGTCAAGCACATTTAAGGAGCGGTCCGCAGTAGTCACATGTGAAAGCACCTTAAGCAGCCATCTCCCTCTAACAGTCTCTCCTTCTACCCAGGGTCATTAGTGCTCAATGGAGTGAGATCTCTGCAGTTACCTCCACTATAGGTACACCTCTCCCATGACCCTCCAAGGGGATTGCCTCCCTCAGGGAACTCTTAGCCACGCCTAAAAAGCCTTTTGCAACTCGCCCTAGCCCCCACCTCTCTTGGGTGCAGGTCTACCTTTTCCCCTCTTGCCTCTTGCCATGTACAGGGCCTCCATGTGCTGGTTACATCTTTGCTGGTGTGGGGTGCTTGGCCCCCATGCCCCAAGCGTCCTAGGGCTCCTCCCAACCTGGTTTATAACTGGGCACTGACTCACCCATGACATCACTCCAGGAGGGGGCCTAGCACCTGATGACACCATCAGCTGTAACCAGACAGTCAGGAAGGGCATGGCAGCAATCAAGATGACGGCCACAGAAGTTCCCCTGTTCTGAATGTCCCATTGAGAAGGGCTGCGCGGGCACGCTTGCGTGCACCTATACACACGCGCACACGCTTGCGCACTAGTGCCGCACGGAATGCCAGCGTTGTGTGCGCCCAGTGAAGGTTTGTGGCGCTAACAGGCTATTTAAACTGTCTTACTCCCTTAGATCAGTGCAGTCTGCTGTCTACAGCGTTACCTGTGATTCCTGATTACCACTTGCCTGTACCTCTTTCAGTTGACCTACCCGGCTTGCTCCTGACTACTCCTGTTATCTGCCTGCACCTGACCTCGGCCTGTCTTGACCACGTCCCCACCTGCTCCATCTGTTACCTTGCTGCCAGCCTGTTGCCGAACCTGCCTGCACCTGACTCTGCTCCAGTATCCATCTGCTCTGGACTCGTGTACCAACACTTCCAGTCCGTCTGCCTGCACCTGCCTGAGCTCCAGTCTCCAGTTTGACAACTGTTCCTGGGTCCGTTCCAGCTCCTACTTCAGTTCCAGTCCAGCTCTTCTGCTAGCAACTTTGCCAGGCACTCGTGCGCCTCCTGTTTTCTCTATCAGGGCCCTCGAGTTAGAGGTGTAAGAGAGACCTCCTTCTGCATATCAGACTCTACCACCAGGTACTTGACACAGACACTATTCTGGCACAGAGCCACCTAGTGGCAGATTAGCTAGCTGCACCTGCCTAAACCCTAGCTAGATGCTCCCTGATTGTTCCCCAATGCAATTGATTCCCTCATCCACACTAAACAGCGTGGATAGAGAAATCTTCTATGCATTCCCGACATCTCAGGTGTGGGGACGGAGTAATCCCCATGCACAAGTGAGGGAGTTATGTCATCTTGGCCAATCAAGATGGGCAAAATACTTTTTTAATAGTAAAAGAAGGAGAGAGGATGAAAGTCTCAACAACAGAGTGACAAGCGAGAGTATGGCTGTCTCAACGCCGGAGGTAAACAAAGGCAGAAACATGGCACTTTTTGCAGTTTTGTTATATTAAGTTAATGTATCTGTCATACTTACCACTGGGGTTGCACCGATGTCGTTATCGTTATCGGTGCCAATATTAAGCAATTGCACGAGTAGCGGTACTTGTAGCAAATGCACCGTTACCTGAAACCGATACTTTAAGGCTCAGTTCTTTCATCTGTCAGCGGGATTCGCCCACTGCCAGCTGAAATGTACAAAAACAAAAGCCAGCAATTATCCGTTTTTAAGAAGCAGGGCTGTCAACTCATTAAGCTGTCAATGGGGTTCCCCTGAAATGATAAAGAAGTCTGGCAATTGGAGCTGTCAAAAAAAAAAAAAAACAGCCTTTTTCAACAACATTGCTCAGCTGCTAAAAACTCTAATATAAAAAGAAACATTGTTTCTTTTTGTATCTTTCTGTTTCTTCATCTACAGATCAAAGGGATGAACTTCAATCTGCAGATGAAGTCAGTTTAAAGCAACCTGTCAAGGAAAAACAAAAAGTTCTGTTTTTATTAAAGTGGTGTTCCGGCCAAAATTATACTTTTTAAATAAAAATACCACTATAATACACAAACTTAATGTATTCTAGTAAAGTTAGTCTGTAAACTAAGGTCCGTTTTGTTAGTTTATAGCAGTAGTTTGTTATTTTATAGTTAAATTTTAAAGCGTATCAGCGCATAGTGGTCATGCAGATACGAACTAGGTTACAGGTGCCACGTCTTATCTTAATGGTTTAAAGAAAAATAGGCAGAAATGGGCTCAAGACTTTATAGGCACAGTAATTACTAGATGTCTGATTAAAATTCTAGTTTATTAAATTATTTGTTATTTTATAAACTTACAGCAGGCCGTGGCCATCTTAAGTGTGGGCATCTGAAGCCAGACTGTATTTCTTCCTGGCTCTCCTCCTTGCAGATCTCGCACATGCTCAGTGCAGCACAAGCAGTGTAATAGGTTTCAGGTCAGGTTTCCATAGCAACGGCAGTGTCAGAGGAAGTTGCCGCCCCTTCCCAGAAGGCATTGCAAACAGGAAATGATGCGATGGGCCGCGGCCAGGGAGGAGGAAGTGTAAAATGAATACAGCAGATATACAGTAGGTGCTGAGAAAAAAAAATATATATCCCATTCGTTTACAGTGCACAGTTTAGTGAGGGATGCTGAAGAGTTGTAAAAGTGGGTGGAACTCCACTTTAAATGTTCCTCTGTTTAACCCCCTATTAACCCTTAATTTACCTTAACCGCTTCCCGACCAGCGCACGAGGCTATACTTTAGCACAATGGCACAGGTGGGCAAAAGGGCGTACCCGTACGTCCCTCCGTGTTAGCCGCCTAGCGGATCGCCCCCTAGTGTTTAACCCCTTCCCTGCCAGTGTCATTTATACAGTAATCAGTGGCTGATCGCTGTTTAAATGTCACTGGTCCCAAAATAGTGTCAAAAGTGTCCGATCTGCCCGCCGCAATGTTGCAGTCCCAATAAAAATCACAGATCATCGCCATTAGTAGCAAAAAAAAAAAAAAAAAAAAAGCAAATAATAATAAAAATGCCATAAATCTATCCCCTATTTTGTAGACACTATAACTTTTGCACAGATCAATCAATATACGCTTATTGCAGTTTTTTTACCAAAAATATGTAGTAGAATATATATCGGTCTAAACTGAGGAAGAAATTAGTTTTCTTTATATATTTGTTGGGGATATTTATTGTAGCAAAAAGTGAAAAATATTGCTTTTTTCCAAAATTGTCTGTCTTTTTTGTTTATAGCGCAAAAAATAAAAACCGCAGAGGTGATTAAATACCACCAAAAGAAAGCTCTATTTGTGGGGGGAAAAAAGGACATTGATTTTGTTTGGGTACGGCGTCCCACGACCACGCAATTGTCAGTTAAAGCGACACAGTGCTGTATCGCAAAAAATGCTCATGGTCATTAAGGGGGCAAATCCTTCTGGGGCTGAAGTGGATAATCGACCTTACATAACTTCTTATTCTCCTCCACTCAATTATTATTTTCCTGCTGTTTTTTTTGTTCACTTTTATTTTATAAACTATTAATAATAAAACCTTTTTTTTTGCTTGCTTTGTTTGTTATTATTTTTATACCTTTCACATATATTTACACGTTTCACATTGAAAAAGCGCAAAAGGTAAAAAAAAATTTTTTTATTTAATTTGTAAAAACACTTTTTAATGCTTTGTACCATTGCTGACAGCTGTAAACAAAACAGTTGCGGTAAGTATCGGTAATTGGTAAAAGGTACTCGTAAAAAAATGGTAACAGTGCATCTCTACTTAGTTACCACTATTCAAATTTATTGTATATATGAAAAAAAAAAAGAATACTTCAAAACGTGTCCCAGTTCGAGAATGAGTGTGGATAATACTATAAAGATACTGTAACTATCCCCCTTTCAGAGACTTTGTTGGGTATTTTATGATATATTGTATTGTTTAGTATATCACCCATTATATAATTTTATGCTTTTAAACAAAATACTATAAATAAAGATTTTTGTACTTTTATATAAATATATTTGGTTTACACTATGGCCCTTAAAGTCCCATGGGAAGCTTTATTGTGTTTTGTATTGTTTGGCCATTTGGTTTTGAGCTACTAACATGCCACATTTAGTCTTTCTCGAGTTTATCTTTATATCTTTTTTTATTTATTTATTTTTTTAACCGACCAATACATGCTTTTACCGTATTGTGCTTTCATTCCATTCTCTCTACACATCCTATACATCTCAATCTATAGCTATGCTATAACCTCTGTTTCTATATATAAATATATGATTTCTTTATTGGTGCTTATGCTTTTCTTTTCTTTTTTTTTTCACACATTTTCCACACGTTTTATTCCCATAGGTTGAATAAACATTTTCTTGCATACTATGTTTCCTGTTACATGAAAATACAAGGTCAGTTTTTATCCTGCAGGCCCCCACCTCTTCAATAAAAAAGTGCTAATTGGAAGACAGAATAAAATAATAAAATATCCTGGGGATGTTTTTGAGTTATGCTCCTGCCCACTGCCCTGGGCGTTCTTTAATGGTATTTTAACTCTTTTTCTGCAAGAGCAGGTTTTTTCTTTTCTTTTTTTTGTGGTCTGCAGAGTTAAAACCCCCAAATAATATATATTTTTTTTAAATCAGAGACCCTGCAAAATAAAATGATGGTAGTTGCATTTTAAATTTTGCATGATATTACCATAACAACTTATCAAACTTAGTAAAAAAAAAAAAAAAATACCCAATTTTAACGCACGCAAACACAATATATTACAATAAATAACCCAATGTCCGAAGCCTAATTATACAAAACATATAAACCTCAAACAAATGTAGCTGCCCCTTTAAATGGAAATAATCCACTTATGAAGAATTAAAAAATGAAACACATACATTAAAAAACACAATATATTGCCCAGTTTTTAGGAGAAAGATGCATCGAGTAAATAGATACCCAACATGCCAAGTCTTAACCGCTTGTGCTCTGGAAGATTTTACCACTTTCATTACCAGGCCATTGATTGCTATTCGGCACTGCTCTACTTTAACTGGAAATTGTGCAGTCATGCAACGCTTATTAACATAACAATTTATCAAACATAGTAAAAAAAAGTATATATATATATACATACAGTTGCAATAAAAAGTATGTGAACCCTTTTGAAATGATATGGATTTCTGCACAAATCATGGTCATAAAATATGATCTGATATTCATCTAAGTCACAACAATAGACAATCACAGTCTGTTTAAACTAATAACACACAAAAAATTAAATGTTCCCGTGTTTTTATTGAACACACCATGTAAACATTCACAGTGCAGGTGGAAAAAGTATGTGAACCCTTGGATTTAATAACTGGTTGAACCTCCTTTGGCAGCAATAACTTCAACCAAACGTTTCCTGTAGTTGCAGATCAGACGTGCACAACGGTCAGCAGTAATTCTTGACCATTCCTCTTTACAGAACTGTTTCAGTTCAGCAATATTCTTGGGATGTCTGGTGTGAATCGCTTTATAGAGGCCATGCCACAGCATCTCAATCGGGTTGAGGTCAGGACTCTGACTGGGCCACTCCAGAAGGAGTATTTTCTTCTGTTTAAGCCATTCTGTTGTTGATTTACTTCTATGCTTTGGGTCGTTGTCCTGTTGCAACACCCATCTTCTGTTGAGCTTCAGCTGGTGGACAGATGGCCTTACGCTCTCCTGCAAAATGTCTTGATAAACTTGCAATTCATTTTTCCTTCGATGATAGCAATCCGTCCAGGCCCTGACGCAGCAAAGCAGCCCCAAACCATGATGCCCCCACCACCATACTTCACAGTTGGGATGAGGTTTTAATGTTGGTGTGCTGTGCCTCTTTTTCTCCTTTTTTCCAAACAACTCAACTTTGGTTTCATCTGTCCACAGAATATTTCGCCAGTACTGCTGTGGAATATCCAGGTGCTCTTCTGCAAACTGTAAACGTGCAGCAATGTTTTTTTTTGGACAGCAGTGGCTTCCTCTGTGGTATCCTCCCATGAAATCCATTCTTGTTTAGTATTGTACGTATTGTAGATTCGCTAACAGGGATGTTAGCATACGCCAGAGACTTTTGTATGTCTTTAGCTGACACTCTAGGATTCTTCTTCACCTCATTGAGCAGTCTGCGCTGTGCTCTTGCAGTCATCTTTACAGGAAGCCCACTCTTAGGGAGAGTAGCAGCAGTGTTGAACTTTCTCCATTTATAGACAATTTGTCTTACCGTGTACTAATGAACAGCAAGGCTTTTGGAGATACTTTTATAACCCTTTTCAGCTTTATGCAAGTCAACAATTCTTAATCGTAAGTCTTCTGAGAGCTCTTTTGTGCGAGGCATCATTCACATCAGGAAATGCTTCTTGTGAAAAAGAAAACCCAGAACTGGTGTGTGTTTTTTATAGGGCAGGGCAGCTGTAACCAACACCTCCAATCTCATCTCATGGATTGGACTCCAGTTGGCTGACACCTCACTCCAATTAGCTCTTGGAAATCTTATTAGTCTAGGGGTTCACATACTTTTTCCACCTGCACCGTGAATGTTTACATGATGTGTTCAATAAAAACATGGGAACATTTAATTCTTTGTGTGTTATTAGTTTAAGCAGACTGTGATTGTCTATTGTTGTTATTTAGATGAAGATCAGATCACATTTTATGACCAATTTGTGCAGAAGTCCATATCATTTCAAAAGGGTTCACATACTTTTTATTGCAACTGTATATATATATATATATATATATATATATATATATATATATATATATATATATATATATATATATATATATATATATACCCAATTTTAGCACACACAAACACAATATATTGCAATAATTAACCCAATGTCCGACGCCTAATTATTGCTATTCAGCACTGCGCTACTTTAACTGGAAATTGAGCAGTCATGCAAGGCTTATTAACGTAACAATTTATCAAACATAGTAAAAAAAAAGTATATATATATATATATACATATATGTGTGTGTGTGTGTATATATCTATATATCTATATCTACCTATCTATCTATATCTATATATATATATATATATATATATATATATATATATATATATATATATATATATATATATATATATGCCCAATTTTAGCACACACAAACACATTAAATAACCCAATGTCCGAGGCCTAATTACACAACACATATAAACATTAACCAAATGTAGCTTCCCCTTTAAAAAATAGATATTTTCTACTTTCTGCTATAAAACATATTCAATGAAAAAAAGCAAAACTTAAAAATCCAATTTCTTCAAAAAATTAGGCGCTACTTTAACTTGTAATTGCACGGTCATGCAATGCAGTACTCAAGTCAAATTTATATAATTTTTTTCCTCACAAATAGAGCTTTCTTTTGGTGGTATTTAATCACCACTGGGTTTTTTTTTAATTTTTGGCGATAAAAAGATAAAAATATATTTTCTACTTTTTGCTATAAAACATATATAATAAAAAAAAATGTAAAAAAATGTAATTTCTTCAAAACTTTAGGCCAAAATATATTCTGCTACATAATAAAATCAATAAATGGTGCTGCGCTCTAAATGATGTAAACAATTGTATAAGTGTTCAGTGATTAATATACAGTGCAATGGATTGTATAATAAACGTAAAAAAAAATATTTCAGCAAAGCACAGTGTGAACAATGTACAATCTAATGCGCTAAGTACTAAAATATAAGTGTAGACTTCCAAAGTGCAATACAAATGCAAATAATGAAAAATTAAAGGAGTGACAACTGGAACGCTGCTGTCCTAAATAAATAAAGTGCTGGTGTCAAGAAGGTGGGGGAGGGGATTAAGTCCAAAGTGAGCAGAAGTCTTCAGATAGATACTGGTGAATCCGGTGCAGAAAGCATAATATTGGGTTCCAAATGGGTACAGTGCAAAAAGAAAACAATGTGCTGGATTCCTATTAACACTTTGTGTTAGTGTGATGGTGTGGGTGGTGATTTATCTTCAGTGCAGTCACACCTCAGGGTGAAATGGACCTTACCTTACAGCTGTAAGGTTACGGCGTAAACTAGCCAATAGTAATCCAGGATTCCAAGATCCTGTACTGGGTCACCCTAGGGATATCCTATGGATCGCGATATGGTGTCCCGGTGGGTGTTTCTCATTGGGATATCTCTCCTTTGTGTGAATCTGTGGCGGTAGAGATCCTCCCAAATAGATACATCGAAAAGTATAGAAAAAGAAAACGGGGGATCCCTATAGTGATGTATGTAAAACTAGATGTTTATTTTAGTAACAGCCAAGATATGGTACTCACATAATAGCAGGTAAAAACGAGCAGCAAGCTCATGGCCTGACATCACTTCTGGTGCTTGTGTATTCCGACGCGTTTCATCACGGTCACGTGACTTCATCAGGGAATCTATTCTGCTACATGTCTTTGGGTAAAAAAAATCCCCAAAACGTGTATATTGATTGGTTTGAGTGAAAGTTATAGTATCTACAAACTATGGTACAGATAGTGGAATTTTTATTTATTAATTTAGACAATAGACTCCCCCCAGCAACAATAGACTCCTCCCAGCAACAATGGACCCCATCCCAGCAACAATAGACTCCCCCAGCAACAATCGGCCCCACACCAGCAACAATAGGTCCCCTTGGCAACAATAGATCCCTCACAAAACAATAGACTCCCCCAGCAACAATGGGCCCCACCCCAGCAACAATAGGTCCCCTCAGCAAAAATAGACCCTACTCAAGCAACAATAGATCCCTTACACAACAGTGGACCCCAGAAACAATAGCTCCCCCCTAGCAACAATAGACCTCATCCCAGCAACAATAAATCCTTCACACAACAATAGACTCCCCCAGCAAAAATGGACCCCACCACAGCAACAATAGGTCCCCTCAGCAACAATAGACCCTACTCCAGCAACAATAGATCCCTCACACAACAGTGGACCCTAGCAACAATAACCCCCCCAGCAACAATAGACCTCATCCCAGCAACAATAGATCCCTCACACAACAATAGACTCCCCCAGCAACAATGGATCCCATCCCAGCAACAATAGGTCCAATCAGCAACAATAGATCCTTCTTCAGCAACAATAGATCCCTAATACAACAATAGACTCCCCCAGCAACAATAGACCCCACCCCAGCAACAATAGGTCCCCTCAGCAACAATAGACCATACTCCAGCAACAATAGATTCCTCACACAACAGTGGACCCTAGCAACAATACCCCCCCAGCAACAATAGATCCCTCACACAACAATAGACTCCCCCAGTAAAAATGGACCCCACCCCAGCAACAATAGGCCCACTCAGCAACAATAGATTCTACTGCAGCAACAATATATCCCTCACACAACAGTGGACCCTAGCAACAATAACCCCCCCAGCAACAATAGATCCCTCACACAACAGTGGACCCTAGCAACAATAGCCCCCTCCCAGCAACAATAAACCTCATCCCAGCAACAATAGACCCCTCACACAACAATAGACTCCCCCAGCAACAATGGACCCCATCCCAGCAACAATAGGTCCCCTCAGCAACAATAGACCCCCACACACACACAGCAAAAATAAACCATCCACAACAAAATACCCCCAGCAGAGACAACAAATCTCCCAGCAGCCAGAATCAATAGTCCCTCCATCATACAGCAACACTAGACCCCTCTCTCAATAGTAGATTCCTACCAGTGACAATAGACCCCCCTGCATCAAGCATCAATAGACCCTCCACACCCCACATCCCTTGCTATTACAAACATTCAGTGCTGGAGGTTCCGGAACTGCATTCCCCTGCATTCCCTCTGAAAAAAATCCCTGTGTGTTGCGCACATGTGTAGTCCCCTGATGCAGTAGCTGTGAGCTCAGCATATGGGAGCTTACTCCTGTGATGGTGGAGATGAACAGTAAAAGCTGGACCTCACTTATCAACGCCTTACCAGACAGTGCTGGAGCAGGAGCTTCTTTGGTGTGTTTGTCAGGCATAGGGCAGCCCATCCAAGTGACACACGCAGAAACGCACAAAACAAAAAAAAAAAACCTGAAAGGGAACACGTGAAGTGTGGAGGGGGCCTTACACATTCGTTGGGATCCTATTTTAATAAATAATTAAGCACTTAATGAAAACTAGGCTTACCATCTTCGTCTCGTAGAGGCGGCAGAGAGGAGACGGAGGGAAGTACGGCTGCCTCTCTCGTTGACCCACAGAGTGAAAAAAGCGCAGCCCGGCGGTGTCGTAGGTCTCATTATTTCCAATCTAGAGTAAAATATAGATCTGCCACTTTTGCAAATCATCCTGTCAGACCTATCTGGGCCAAGCATCGACCCTCTATATAAGGTAACAATTAAAGATAATGAGTGCTTTTTATACTGTGTTTAATGAATGCCAAGGTCTGAGAACCTGACAGACAAATTTTGATATATATGTACATACAGTTTGTATAAATTTATATAATGTATATATAATAGCAATAGATAAAAAATAGCAAGAAGATGGATAGATAGATAGATAGATAGATAGATAGATAGATAGATAGATAGATAGATAGATAGATACATGGGGGGAGGGTGGCGCTAAAATCCAAGCGCTGCCACCAATAACTGTTTTCAGCAAGACTCACAGTCCAATGCTAAAAGGGAGTGTAAAGTGTTTTTTTGAATTTTACACTTATTCTGTATAATTATGTATGTAAAACCAAGTGTGATATGTCTTTAATGTAACTGTAATGATATTGAAATAATACAATCTTCTGTAAATATTTACAAATATTTGTTCTCTTTACCTATAGTATCAACCCTAAGTCTCCTCCTGAGGAAGCTCTTCTGGACGAAACATGTAGAGCAGAAGTATTTGCGCTGTTGTATGAATTGCATATTATTTTGACTAGTTTACTGTCATTTTTTTAATTTTGAGATTGAATGAAACAACAAATTTTATTTTATATTACTCTGTTGTAAACTCATTGTTTGGCACCTTCAAAGTCCCGTTTTTTTTGGATCCCTATATTTTGTTTTTTAAATGAGTCAAAGTAGTGAGTCACCCCATGTTCCTTCCCCTCACCTGCTTTTCCTAAACAGGAAACATAGCCAGATTCAACCTAAAAGGGACAGTCACAAAGGGAAAGGCTATTGCTGTGCTCTCTCCTTTATAGAAAATACAGTGTGCTCTGCAAAATCAGTGTCATGGATGTAGCTTGCATTAAATGTTTATCTTCAAAATAAAGACCCCTCTCCCCCTCTCTCAGTTTTTTTTTCAGTGTTCTGTCCCCCAGGGGACAAAGTAGGTGTAGTATATAATGGGGTAAGGATTACTTTGCACAGACACAGGCTGATTTGTGAAAGCTAGGCAAAACCATGGTGGCGTCTTGTAGCAGTGGCAAGGTCCTTAGATCAGTTCTCACCAAGGATGCCACCTTTTGTGTTGGTTTTCTCCAACAATCCAAGAACATTTGGATAGATAGGTTAATTGGTGGTTGAACACGCTGGCCCTTAAAAAACTCTAACTTAAATTGTTTTCAGTGTTCTGTCCCCGCCCCGCCCCCCGAGGGACAAAGTCAGACGCGGATTAATGCACAGGCTGGTCTAGGCTGCAGCCTAGGGCTCCACGTGTGCAAGGGCCCCCGATTGGCCACGATATTTTTATTAATTTACATTTGCTCATATAAAACATTGAAAAATAAGGCTGATTGGGTAGATGTGGGCCACATCTACACAATCAGCTGGCCCAATGAACATGATGTGGCCAGAGTTCATAAGGTCAAATTGGTCTTCAAATGATACGTCACTGGGTGCTACAGGACAGCAAAGCGGCAAAATGTCCGCTAGAAAATACGATAGTGGAGCACAAAAACGGAAAGCCCAACGGCTGAAGGAGCACCGTGACCAAGATCTTCTAAAGAAAATCCCAAAATTGACTGGTTATTTCAAGGCTGCTGAATCTTCATCTAGTCGACCAGATTAAGATCCACAGGCACAGGAGGACTGCCAGCTAATAGCTAACATTGAAACAACTGCATCCTCAGCAGCCGCGGCGGAGGCGGCTAGCTCTACTTATGGCAAAGACACTTCCCAACTCCAAGCAGACCACGACCATGCCTCTCAACCAGGTCACCTGGACTCAGATAAGGAGTCGGAGACAGAGGGTCCGATACTTCAACCCGAAACACCGGTGTGCTGTGTTACCACCACCAACATCCCAGGAATTAGCCGTGTCATCCCAGCCGCCACAAATCCATCCTCACCTGTTGCTGCGGAGAGAGAACAAGAGTCTACAGATCCCGTTACTTTTAGCTTGGATCCTGCTTATTTTCTGGTAAAGCATGCTTAGGAGGGGGCCACACAAAAAGTAGCCTAGGGGCCCATGACCACCTTAATCCACCACTGTAGGTGTAGTATATAATGAAGTAAGGATGACTTTGCACAGAGCCAAGCTGATTTGTAGAAGCTAGGGAAAAACATGGTGGCCACTGGTAGCAGTGGTAAGGTCCTGAGATCAGTTCTCATCTTTGATACTACTTTTGTGTTATGTTTTCTCCAACATTCCAAGAGCATGCTGATAGATCAATTGGTAGTTGAACAAAGCAGCCTTTTTTCAGTGGTCCCATGCTCCTACTTTGTGCTTTATGCTTTGTAGACCTAGCGATGAGGTCGGACAGGGAAACCCCCTACAAATGTGGCCTTCCTACAACAGAGCTAGCAAGGAGACGGCTGCTGCATAACAGGAACTTGTCTTGACTCCAAGCATTTCTCAGAGACAAGTGGGGTCAAGAGGAATACAGAGGGAAAGGGGGCATGACAGACTTCTATCCCTCTGCATTAATCTTGCCACTGTTTCAAACAAGTGCTGCCAGTTATTAAGCAGCCATCTCCTTTGCTAAATACTTTGTTGGGGAGCTGTGGGAGGAGAGACACCCTTTCTGACCTCATAGCTAGGCTTACAAAGCACATAGGATCATTTCACTTTAAAGAGAAGGGCTACTGGACATATGGTTGAGGTGGTCTGCACGGAATTAGCTCTGACTGGACTGGTTATAAACCGACATTCATTTTTTTTTTTTTGCCATCAATGTCCCATTGGGTAGATTAACCTTCACTTCCTGTCCCATAGCCAAACCAGAAGTGGGGGAAATTCCTGGTTTTCACCAGGGTCACCAGAACTTTTTTATTCATTTTCGTTGATAATGGTCACCAAGGCAAATAGAGAGTGACTCTCTCTAATGGGGGAATAGACAGCAGAAAAAAAAACTGACAGGTGTTTTAATCCACCTGTAGTCTATCCAAAACAAAAAAAAAGCAAGAGTCTTTGGACATTGCCAGGGTCAGATATCCCCTTCGATATTGTCAGTGTAAACGAAACGCGTAGGGGCGGAGCCTGATGCTGACAATACCCCTGAATTGTGTCCAAATGGCTGTGTGCGCTTGGATGATGGAATGATGTAGGGATTGGGCAGCTGACGACTGGCTGATCGTTTTATACAGTTTTTCATTGGGATTGTCTGACTTTCTTTATATGCCCACTTATCGCTAATTAAATGTGAGTATATTTTTGTTAAACTTAATACAATTCCATAAATGGCATCACACTATTTGAGTCCTATTCTTTTGGCATATATGTGTGTCCATCTGCGGAGCTGAGTAGAGAAAGATGGAAAGAGCAGCCATTTAAAGGACAAACATGAACATCGCCTTTTGGAATAATACAAGCTGTGTTTGCCTAATCTGTTATAAGATAGGCATTCACTTCCAGTAAGCACATCCCTGGAGCATCGTGGGGGGGGGGGGGGAGTACTTTGGGCATTTTCTGAGTATTGAAAGTATTTCACAGTGGCGTAAATTTTTCGTTAATACCCGACTGGACTTTTTTCAAGGTATTTTTTTATGTAAAGGTGCTCATTATACTTCATTTAAAAGATTGGAAGTATTACACGGCGGCGAAAATTTGATATACATTTTTTTTTTTTTTTTAGACAATATTGGATTGAATTTATTGGGATTGTTTATTGTTTCGCATTAGTTTGCACTGTAGTTTTTTTAGTGTGTGAGGTTGGTCATCTTATTTACCAGTATTTATTTTGAGTACATTTGGTGGACAAGTTGATGGTGTTTTTGGGGATTTTTTTTCAGCACTGTATTTATTGTTTTTTACTAAATTTTAAGGGATTGATTCATACAGTATATAGCAGCTGATCACATAATTATTTGGATATTGGTAAAAATAAAGATTTGACCATAGCACGGAAGGGTACACTAATTACAAATTATAGCCATTATTTTAGGGTCTCTTTACTAACTCTAAAAAATGTTGACAACACTTTTGTTTTAGGGGAACTCAAGGTTTCTAGTAATTTTTTTTTTTTTTTTTAAGGTTCTATTATTATTATTATATAGGATTTATATAGCGCCGACAGTTTACGCAGCGCTTTACAACATTAGGGCAGACAGTACAATTACAATACAATTCAATACAGGGGGGAATCTAGAGCTTACAATCTATTTTTGAAACTGATCTGGTTTATCATTTAAATATATATACGAGCGTTCTTCAAAAAGTTTCTGCACTTTTTTAAAACTCTTTTTATTAAGAGTTTCAAAAACAAATGACACCAATTATACTAAACTGCAAGGTCAGCTGGCTTGCCAGACAGACTAGTTGCCTAAAACTCTCAGACACGACCACTTACTGCTTCTCCTGCCCTCGACGTTTCCAACGAAAATATAAAAGTGCGTAGGCTTCAATATTGAGTTGGCCCACCCTTTGCAGCTACAACAGCTTCAACTCTTCTGGGAAGGCTGTCCACAAAAACTGAAGTTAGAATTCTTTAACCGCTTCAGCCACGGAAAAGATTTTACCCCCTTCCTGACCAGAGCACTGTTTGCGATTAGGCACTGCATCGCTTTAACTGACAATTGCGCGGTCGTGCGGTGCTGCACCCAAACAAAATTGACGTCCTTTTTTCCCCACAAATAGAGCTTTCTTTTGGTGGTATTTGATCACCTCTGCAGTTTTTATTTTTTACGCTATAAACAAAAAAAGAGCGACAATTTAAAAAAAAAGCAATATTTTTTACTTTTTGCTATAATAAATATCCCCCAAAAATATATAAAAAAACAAATTTTTTCCTCAGTTTAGGCCGATATGTATTCTTCTACATATTTTTGGTAAAAAAAAAAATCGCAATAAGCGTATATTGATTGGTTTGTGCAAAAGTTAAAGAGTCTACAAAATAGGGGATAGTTTTATGTCATTTTTATTATTATTATTTATTTTTTTTATTAGTAATGGCGGCGATCTGCGATTTTTATCGTAACTGCGGACACATCGGACATTTTTGACACTATTTTGGGACCATTGTCATTTATACAGCGATCAGTGCTATAAAAATGCATTGATTACTGTGTAAATGACACTGGCAGGGAAGGGGTTAAACACTAGGGGGCGATCAAGGGGATAAGTGTGTCCTAGGGAGTGATTCTAACTGTGGGGGGGGTGGGCTTCTGCTCACATGACAGTGATCACTGCTCCCGATGACAGTGAGCAGTGATCTCTGTCCTGTCACAAGGCAGAATGGGGAAATGCCTTGTTTACATAGGCTTCTCCCTGTTCTGCGTCTCCGTGACATGATCGCTGGGACACCGGCAGACATCAAGTCCGCAGGTCCCGCTGGCACGGTCACGCTGTACGCGGCGGGCGCGCACACGCTAGCCCAGCCAATTAAAGGGGACTTACAGGTACGCCTATTTGCCCACCGCTGCCAACGTGCCGACGTATATCGGCGTGCGGCGGTGGGCAAGTGGTTAAGGCTGGGTTCGCACTGTGTGCGGAGCGGCTCGCAGCAGGGGGTCCAGTGCGTCCCCGTTCACGGTTTCAGGCTCGAATTTGGTCTGAAATTTTTGGCTGAATTCAGACCTGAAATGGACCAGAAGACGCACGGGGCTCTTCTGCAAACTGTTCCCAAGCCGTCGCGGAGTTGTGTGAACCGGTTCCATGAAGAGCCGGTCACGGTCTCCTGATATGCGAATAGGCTGCGGGGGAAACCCAAATCCAATTCACACTAGTGCGAACCCAGCCTTAGGACCAGTTTGTTTAACCACCAATTGACCTATCCGCATGCTCTTGGATTGTAATGCCGCATACACACGAGCGGACTTTTCGAAGGACTAGGTCCGGCGGACCAGACTCCGTCGGACAATTCGACCGTGTGTGGGCTCCAGCGGACTTTTTTTCCCCAAAAGTCGGACCTAGAAATGAAACATGTTTCAAATCTTTCCGACGGATTCGACTCTGTTCGTCTGTATGCTAGTCCGACGGACAAAAACCGACGCTAGGGCAGCTATTGGCTACTGGCTATGAACTTCCTTATTTTAGTCCGGTCGTACATCATCATGTCCGTAGAAAAGTCTGTCGAAAAGTCCGCCGGACCTAGACCGTCGGAAAGTCCGCCCGTGTGTACGCGGCATTAGAGAAAACCAACACAAAGGTAGCATCTGTGTTGAGAACTGTTCTCAGGACCTTGCCATTGCTACCAGTGGCCACCATGTTTATGCCTAACAAATCAGCCTGACTCAGTGCAAAGTCATCCTTCCCCCATTATATGTTATGGTACAAGGAGAATGGTAATGCTTTGCTTTTCAGAACAGAACATTGCTTGCAGGTTCCATAATGAGCTTTGCCATATTTCTTTGAACGTCCTTACCTTGTTTCAAGTCACTGACTTTAATCAATAACTAAATTGGCTTTCTGGGTGGACTGCGTGGTGCAGTAAATTTGTTTTGTTTTCATTTACAGAAAAACTTTGAACAGTTAAATCTCTGCTTGAGTTTTCCTGAAACATTGCAGCTATGCTAATGACGAAAAAAAAAAAAAAATCACTCAAATTATATTTAAACAACTTGAGTAAAAAAAATCCATAGCAGCCAAGGCTAGATTTCAGGGTGGATTTGATTTAAATCACAATTTAAATTGTGTTTTAACCGCTTGCCAACCAGCCCGGCGTCATTATACTGCAGCAGGTCGGGCACGATCCCGCGAGCCGTCGTAGCTATACGTCGGCTCCTTTAAGCGGGATAGCAGGCGCACGCACTCCACCGGAGGTGCGCGCGCGCCCACTGCACTGAGGGGGTGCCGATGCTCGTGGCACAACAGGGACGTGTATGTGTAAACAGACAAATCCCTGTCCTGTTCTGAGAGGAGAGACATGAGTTCCTAATAGCTAGGAACCATGTTTCGTCATTTCCTCTAGGTCAGTCCCCTCCCCCTACAGTTAGAAACGCACACAGGGAACACACTTAACCCCTTGATCGCCCCCTAGTGGTAACCCCTTCCCTGCCACTGACATTTTTACAGTAATCAGTACATTTTTATAGCACTGATCGCTTTATAAATGACAATGGTCCCAAAAAAGTGTCAAAAGTGTCCGATGTGTCCGCCCCAATGTCACAGTCCCAGATAAAAATCGCAGATCGCCGCCATTATTAGTAAAAAAAAAAAAATAATAATAATAAAAATGCTATAAATCTATCCCCTATTTTGTAGACGCTATAACCTTTGCGCAAACCAATCAATATACGCTTATATTTTTTTACCAAAAATATGTAGAAGAATACATATCAGCCTAAACTGAGAAAAAATGAGCTTTTTTTAAAAAAAAAAAAATAATGGGGATATTTATTATAGCAAAAAGTACAAAATATTGTGTTTTTTTTTTTCAAAATTGTCGCTCTTTTTTTTGTTTATAGCGCAAAAAATAAAAACCGCAGAGGAGATCAAATACCACCAAAAGAAAGCTCTATTTGTGGGAAAAAAAAGGACGTGAATTTTGTTTGGGTGCAGCGTCGCACGACCGCGCAATTGTCAGTTAAAGCGACGCAGTGCCGAATCGCAAAAAATTGCCTGGTCATTCAGCAGCCAAATCTTCTGGGGCTGAAGTGGTTAAATCACTAGTAAAAAGGCTTGATTTAAATCAAGGTTTGAGAAGAAGGGACGGGTTAACTAGAGCTACTCCAAATATTATTGCCCAGTAACGCCAGAAATCAACTTGATTTAATTCATAATTTTTAAAGAGTAACTGTCATCTCTGTCCCGCAGCGGCTCCTCCTCTGACCTGTTTACTCACCGACAGTCCCATTCACTTTAATGGGACGGCTGGTGATGCGGCAGTGACACAACAAGGTGAGGGACGTGGCGGCAGCAGGTGAGTGGATGCCCCGCTAACAGGCGCTGCCATGATGGATCTGAAATGACAGGTGCTCTTTAAATGTAAGGACTCATTCTTGCTGGTGTGAATGCATCAATGCAGTGCATGGTATCTCAGCTTGCAGAGCTTGGATACATTGAATGAGTGAATTTCATGCTGAATAAAGTAAGTTAATAATTTATCTTTAATAGAAAAATATCTTTAGATAGATTTTTACTCCAAAAGCATTTTATTAAAACAAATTTAAAAAAATCCGATTTAAATAAAAAAAATCTTTTTTTTTTTTTTTTTTTTTTTAAATCATCGCTTTTTTATCCACCCTGCTAGATTTATACATGCCGAACATAGGCTGTGGTCTAGAAAAGCAGGGCTGTCGGGAATAGCATAATGTACCCACACGTCGCCTAGAGCAAACCTACTATAGCAGGCCAAGGTAAAAGTTTTCCTCACTTCTCTAGCCAGTTCTATGTATAGCAGGGTCTATTTATAATAAAAAAAAAAAAAAAAATTGCTGGGTGAATGTCATAAGCATTCGCCCAGTCACCACAAATTCCGACCGTATTTTATACTGATTTTCTTTGATTGCCAATTGGCCAGACAGTTATGCCCCGTACACACAGTCAGATTTTCCGATGGAAAATGTCCGATCGGAGCGTGTTGTCGGAAATTCCGACCGTGTGTGGGCTCCATCGGACATTTTCCATCTGATTTTCCGACACACAAAGTTGGAGAGCAGGCAATAAAATTTTCCGACAACAAAATCCGTTGTCGGAAATTCCGATCGTGTGTACACAAATCCGACGCACAAAGTGCCACGCATGCTCAGAATAAATAAAGAGATGAAAGCTATTAGCCACTGCCCCGTTTATAGTCCCGACGTACGTGTTTTACGTCACCGCGTTCAGAACGATCGGATTTTCCGACAACTTTGTGTGACCGTGTGTATGCAAGACAAGTTTGAGCCAACATCCGTCGGAAAAAATCCTAGGATTTTGTTGTCGGAATGTCCGAACAAAGTCCGACCGTGTGTACGGGGCATTAGTCTGGAAAATGCAACATTACAGCCACTAGATGAATCTGACGATCATAGAAAATCATCGTGACATTAAAGCTTCATTTTTTTTAAAGTTCAAATAACAAACATGTTGTACTTACCTGCTCTGTGGAACTGGGGCCGGGGGGAACACAATGGTTATCGCTAGTGGCTATAACAGCCGCTGGCAATTGTTCGCATGTAAAATCCGATAGGCTGGTTGATGGATTAATCAACTTGGGTACAATCAGCTGATACATGATTCAACCGTCTATGGCCAGCTTAAAGACAGCAGCCGCCAGCACAAAGGACACTTTTTATTAAATGTAAGTACCATCCCTTGTGCTGATTTTTCTTTCAAAACATTTCAAGCACACTTAAGCCTCGTACACACGATCGGATTGTTGGCCAACAAAGCGTCAGACTTTTGTCCGAAGGGCGTGTGGCTGGATTTTGTCTTGCATACAAACGGTACACAATTGTCAGGGGAACAAACACGAATGTAGTGATGCACTAAAAAGAATTTCAGCTTTTCAGTGCTACCCTTTTTGTACCTTCTGCTATTGTGATGTTTGGTGAGCATTGATACCGAGCATGCGTGTTTGTACTTTGGACTTTTGTGTGACAGACTTGTGTACACACAATACGAAAAAGAATCTGATAACAGACCGTTGTCCGCCGAAAATTTACTAGCCTGCCATCCAACATTTGTTGGCGGAAAGTTGGCCGACAATTGTCTGAAGGAGCGTACTAACGGTCGGATTTTAGGCAAACAGTCTGTCATTTAAGCCTCGTACACACAATCGGATTTTCCGCAGACAAAACCTCTGACTTTTGTCCGAAGGCGTGTGCCTGGATTTTGTCTTGCATACAACTGGCAAGGAATTGTCGGCTAACAAACACGTACGTAGTGACGTACTACGTGGTTTTTCAGCTCTTTACCACCACCCTTTGGGCTCCTTCTGCTAATTTCATGTTGGTGAGGTTTGGTGAGTGTTGATTCTTGCTTTTCATTTCACATTTTTCATTTTGTGCTTTTCACTTCCTTTCTGAATGGCCGTTCGTCAACCAGCCATGTTGCGGAATCAGAGGAGATAACGTGTTATTTATTATTGGCCTTGGAGTTATTGCTTTGACCCAAGTCCAGTCCAGGAACAGGGAGGAGGAGTATTTCTTGGACCAAAAATTGGTTGCTTTATTAATGTTGACCAATTATGTCATATGCCTTTGCTCCAGGAGAATAATCCGGATGATTTTCGGAATTATCTCCGGATGATGGACCCCTGCTTTCACCAACTCTTGGCCTTGTTGATCCCCTATATTAAGAAGCAGGACACTTGCATGACATGAGGCTTTTATTTAATTTTTTTTGGTTGAATAATGATTTGATTTGGTATATTTTCTATATTTTTGGATGCATAGAATGCGTTTTTTAACATAATGTTTATTTATTTATCTCAAGCAAACAGAATACAAAACAGGTTACATTAGCTCAAGACAGATAATGTACAAGGATTTTCCATACCATATCAAATCGAATAGTACATTGCAGATAATATATTTCAACCGCACAGTAAATGGTCAAAATAGAGTTGTAAAACTTCAAATCCAGGTCGCTATAAAAGCCCCCGTGTGGGGGGAGGAAGGGTGGGGGGGGGGGGAGAGGCCCGGGTAGGAAGGCACCGCAGGGGTCCTTCAAGCTTAGTTATGTATTAACCTCGTATCGGGGAGGCCCTGTCCGGGGCGAAATTACCTAAAGCAGGAATGCTTGGGCAGCCAAGAGTGTAAGTTGTAGTACTTAGTTTTACTATGGAATAGTCAGGTGTTTGGCCTCCCCCCAACCCACCCAGACTCTATCAAACTTTTTCGGACAGTTCCTTCCCATATATGTTAGTTTATATAGGGGCAGGGCTGCATTTATGAGAGAGAGCCATAGTTGTTTAGTAGGTGATTGAGGCTGATTCCATTTAAGGAGAATCGCCTTTCTGGCATACATTGCAGTGTAAAAAACAAATAATTTTTTCCTTTTGGGGGCCTCAAGATTGTCACATATACCCAGAAGGAGGGGAAGAGGGCTATAGGGGACCCTGATTTTGCCCACCGAGTTAATATCCTCCAGGACTGTCTCCCAAAAAACCACTATCTGTGGACATGTCCACACAGTATGAAAGAAATCTGCATCATCTGAGCCACATCTAGGACAGGTGGCTGTTCTATTTGTATAAATTTTTGCAAGACGCGATGGGGAGTAATAAGCCCGGTGTAGAAATTTTAGTTGGGTAAATCTATCCCTAGAGGATATGGTCAGAGTTAGATATTGCTGCACCCCCTCCTCCCAGTCATCGTCACTCAGGTCAGGGATGTCACGTTGCCATGTTGTCAGCAGTTGTGAGACTCTAGATGTGTCTAGCAGGGTAAGTTTGTTATATATAGACGAGAGCAATCTAGTGCCTTCAGGTGCATGAAGTTCAGTCTCCAAATCCGACATCCGCAAAGTTATCGGACTGGGAAACTGGGAGCGAAAAGCATGCCTTATCTGGAGAAATCTAAAAAACATCCGATTTGGGAGGCCCTTTCTACTTTTTAGATCATCAAACGTTATCAGTTGTCCCTGTGATACAATATCACCAAGGGCAACTATGCCGTATCTAGCCCATATGACGGGATCCGGAATCGATTGAAAATGACTTAACCGCGGGTTACCCCAAAGTGGTGTCACAGGGGACCACGTATGTTGTTCCTCTAGTTTCGCGTTCACCGTATCCCACACCTTAATGGTCGTTTTCATGGGCACCGATATTTTGGGATTGGAGCGGGGCCCTCTATGTATGAGATTCCTTAGTTCCGAGTAGGAACCCAACAAAGCGGCCTCCACATCAGATGCCGGATTAGAGGACTCCTCCGCTAGCCACCACTTTAACGTCACCAGGACTGCCGCCCAGTAATATTTTAAGAAACATGGGAGTGCCAGGCCACCCAGCGTAACCGGGAGTTGTAATGTTGTTTTTGCGATTCTAGGGGCCTTTCCATTCCATACGAAGGAGATGACCAAACTATCTAACTTAGCAAAGAAGGAAAGGGGTATGGGTACAGGAGTTTGCCTGAACAAATAGGTGAATTTGGGCAGGATGGACATCTTAATTAGATTTACGCGGCCCACTGGACTAAGGGGAAGAGATTTCCATGTAGAAAATTGGTGGGTCACTCGAGACATTGCCGGGGTCAGATTCAGGCCAATGAACTGACGAAGGTCTCTGTGTATCTCTACGCCTAGGTATCTGAATTGTGATACCCGACATAGCTGTGCGTCCAAATGTACAGGAGCAACCCCAGAGTGCAGTGGGAACAATACTGATTTCCCCCAGTTAATACATATTCCTGAAAAACGCCCACACCTATCTATAACTCGAAGCGCTTGTGTCAATGATTGTCCATCGTCTTTAAGGTATAACAAGGTGTCATCCGCATACAATGACACCTTTTCTTGTAGTGGACCTATAGTAATACCCTGTATTTGTGAGGTGGACCTAATAAGGATAGCCATGGGCTCTATCGCCAGTGCAAAAAGCCCCGGGGATAGCGGACATCCCTGCCTCGTCCCCCTACGAAGGGGGAAAGGCGGAGAGAGGACCGCTCCAGTACGCACCCTGGCCGTCGGGGATCTGTACACCGCCTCAACCCATGAGATGAAGACGGGACCAAATCCAAATCTGCGGAGGACCTCCGAGAGATATTTCCATTCCACGGAATCGAAAGCTTTTTCTGCATCTAGGGAGGCCACTACCGCTTGGTCAACGTCTCCAATCCCCGAGGCCAAGACCGCATACAGTCTCCGGAGGTTAATGTCCGTGCCCTTGCCTGGCATGAACCCCGACTGATCCCCGTGCACTAATGACGGTATTACCTCATTAAGACGTCTGGCGAGTATTTTAGTCAACATTTTTGCATCGGAATTCAGCAGGGAAATGGGCCTATAGGACGAACACAGTTGGGGGTCCTTCCCCGGCTTGGGCACTACTACTATG
This sequence comes from Lithobates septentrionalis, assembly GCA_037952835.1. Taxonomy (NCBI): domain Eukaryota; kingdom Metazoa; phylum Chordata; class Amphibia; order Anura; family Ranidae; genus Lithobates; species Lithobates septentrionalis. The sequence continues at coordinate 1,443,773 of JBBDGP010001041.1, forward strand.
ATTGCCTGTGCCATAGAAGGGGGGAGAACTCCCTCCCTTAGCGTCTTAACAAACATATTGTGTAGTCTGGGAGCCACCTCCTCCGCATATTGTTGATAAAACTCGGGGGGGAATCCATCCGTTCCAGGAGTTTTACCCGGTTGCAGAGAGCCCAAGGCTATTTGAACCTCTTCTAGCGTGATTGGACTATCCAGGGATTGCCTAGCTTCTGGTGTTAGGGTAGGAAAGTCTACGTCATCCAAGAACCCAGACAGCTCTTCTTCAGAGTATCCTGCTCTTGATGAGTACAGATTGGAGTAGAATTCCAAAAAGCATCTGTTTATATCTGATGGGTCTGTCTTTATTGTTCCGTCAGTTGCTGCAATTCTCGCTATAGTATGGGTCGTGGATTGTTCTTTAGCAAGCCAAGCTAGCAGTCTCCCCGGCTTCTCCCCTTGTTCAAATATTTTTTGTGATTGAACCAACTGTCTCTCATTAACTTTGGCCACCCTAAGAAGCATAACCTCCCTGTACGCTGCTTTCATGTCCTGTCCTGTGATGGGGTTAGCCGTGAGGGCAAAGTCAGATTCAAGAGTCTGAGCCTTGGCCTCCGCCTCCTCAAGTATAAGCTGGTTATTTTTACGTTCTGTAGCAATAGAAGACATATAACATCCTCTTATATAGGCCTTAAATGCGTCCCAGTCATTACCCGGTGACGTTGAGCCCGCATTTATCAACCAGTATTGTCTAATCAAGGTGGCTATTTCAAACTCTATAGTCGGGTGGTTTATCCAGAATCTGGAAAGACGCCAGATTCTGTCAGCAGGGGGTGTCTCCGTTTGTAAAACACAGAGCATTGGTGAATGGTCCGATATTCCTCTTGGGATGATCTTGATCTCTCTAATCTTAGGCAAAAGGGTGCCACTGGCATAGATGAGATCAATGCGAGATAGCGTGTTATATGAAAGGGAGCTTCATGTGTATGAGCGTTCCTTAGGGTATTTCCATCTCCACACGTCCTCAAAACCAAATATACCCGCCCATCTGGATAGGGAAGAGTCCTTGGCGGGGTCAGGTGAGAGTCTATCGCGGGATGGGTCCGGCGCTATATTGAAATCCCCTGCCAGGAGGACATTATCTGTGGGATATTGAGCTAGAAGGGGAATGAGGTTATGGAGTAGGGAAATGTCAGCCGGGGGTGGTAAGTAGATGCCCACCACTACCATCTCAACCATATCAATAATTGCATGAATTAGTACATACCTACCCCCAGGGTCCAGCTTAACATCAAGCAACTCAAATTGAAGGGACTTATGAGTCAAAATACTGACTCCGCGTGAGTAGCCTGAGTGGGTGGCATGAAAATACCTCCCCACCCAGGGGCGTTTAAGACTCATTATTTTACTCCCCACTAGATGTGTCTCTTGCAAAATGCAGATGTGGGGGTTGTATTTCTTGATATAATCAAACACTAGTGAGCGCTTTATTTTATCACCCAGTCCCCGGACATTCCAGGAAAGAATTTTCAGGGGGGCCATATCGTGGGAGGATATACATATTCAAGGATTACGTTACGGTCAGCCGGACCCTGGGTGGCCGGCAACATCATCAATACACTGTACCTATGGGTCCGCCATGGATCCGGGCAGAGCAGTAGCCGGGCCCGGATCCATGACCCCCCGGGCAACGTACATCATCACTCATCTGTCTTGTATGGTAAAAAATAACACTATAAAACAAGAAAAAACAAAAACCCAAGCCCCTCCCACCCCGCACAGCCGCTGTGGAACTCGGCGTGCCTAAACCCCAAACAAAACCCATTAGGTTCTAGGAAATTCTCCCACACGACAGAGAGACGACTCCCAGAACGGCACCAAATAACACGGGGGTGGTCAAAGTTCGGTGCAGTCCAGAGATATCCGTCCGTATCCTGAGGATAAAAGAAGCATAATAGGAATCCATATAACTTGTATACTAGAAAAGTAAACATATTAATAAAAATTGGAAAGAAAAAACACCTAGCCTCAGCTAGGGGCACACACTTTTGGTCAGATCTGTAACTCAAAACCCCCACAGACCTACCAATGAGGCCCAGGGGAATAATGTTCTCCTCCATCGGTCTCTATTCCCTTCAGTCGACAAAATATGGTGTGTCATAGTGACTTCTTACATGAAGGTGGGTGAGGATAAAACCTCCAAGTAGAGCCATTTGGTGAAGTGAGCGGAAAAAGCATTAAAGGAGGCATACATCACCCCAGCCCCTCCCTCCCCAACAGGCACCCTTTAGTGCAACAGAACCTATAACAAAGGGGGGGGGGAGAGGGCGACAATAAAGCTGTGTGAGCAGCAACATGAATAAAGATCGTCATCCAGATAAATGGTGAGGTGATAGGCAAACCTGACCAAGAAATTTACTTCTGGGGCACTAGGCCACAGCGCTGGAGATTTACATAAGTATTTCTGCATGAGCTACTCCTGCCCTCTCCAGTCTTGGGGCAGGGTGTCCATCCAACGGGAAGCATCCTCCGGTGAGGTGAAATATTGAGAGGACTCTCCATCAATCACTCTAAGGCGAGCCGGGAACAACATGTTGTACTTTAGCCCTTTCAGGCGTAGCTGTGCCTTGACGTGGTCGGCGGTTCTGCGGAGCCGCTGTGTGTCAATAGAGTAGTCTGGGAACATCATGACCTTGGTGTTCTCGAAGCGAAGCTCTGGAATCTTCCGGGCCTCCCGGAGGGCCAAGTCCCTGTCACGGAAGTTTAGCGACCGGAAGATGAAGGTACGCGGTGGGGCCCCAGGTGGGCCTCTTACAGCAGGCATCCTGTGCGCTCGCTCCACCACGAAATGCGGGGAGAATGGGGCTTGCGGGAGTAGGTTGCGGAGTAAAGTTTCTGTAAAAGCCGTGGGATCCCGACCTTCAGCTCCCTCCGGAAGGCCCACTAGCCGCAAATTGTTTCTGCGACTACGGTTCTCACTGTCTTCAGCCCGCGATTCCAGTATCTTTACCTTGGCTTGTAGGGTATGGATAGAGGCCTGTTGCAGTTGCATCCTCCGAGTCCTTCGTAGCTCCGCTTCGGACATGCGGTCCCGCATCTTGTCCATATCTCTGCGCATGTGCCCAAATTCCATTTGCAGAGTGTCAATTTTGGCCGTTAAGGTATTCTGGCAGCCAGAAATAGCCAGCATAAGGGCTTGGAAGCGGTCCTCCTCCGAACCTGGATCCGCAGGGACTGTTTGAGATGCCATGTTCGTGTAGCTGGTCCCTCCTGCTGGGGCCTGTGGTTTCCGCTGTGAGGAAGCTTTAGGGGTATGCCCACCTGTCTTCGCGGAGCTAGTTCTGCCTCTTCTCATGCCAAGGTGTTCCCCCTGCTGGATGGGATAAACTATAATGTGGGCCAGCACACTGCAAGAGTTCAGGCTGTTAATTCTGCAGTTATACAGCCCCCCAGAGTCCAGTATCATACTGTAGATGCTGTGGACTGTCCTTTCAGGCTGCAGGGCAGGATGCAGGCCTCTACTGCGACTCCTTCACTGGTTCCTGGGTGTAGTCCTTACAGAGGCTCTGTATATGTACCAGGTCGGGTGGTAGCTCCCCCTCTGTGGACTATGGCAGGGATTGATGTGTGTGAGAGGCCTCAAGATGGCAGCCGGCGGCCTGTATAAGGAGCCAGCCGAGCTTCTCTGTGGGGTATTCTGTGTCCCTAGAGGTCCCCCCGGGCCCCGCCGCAGCTCACCGCCGGATGTTGTTAATGTGTGACGTGCCGCTGCCCTCCTCTCGCCGATCGCGGCACCCGAGGCCGGGGATCGCGGATGCTTTGTAGGCCTCAAGATGGCGGATCCCCTCCAGAGCGTGGCGCCAGCCGAGGGCCTCCGAGGTGCCGCCGATGACTCTGGCTATCTCCTCCGAGTCCTTCCCCCTCTCGCAGCCGGGTGTCTTGAGTTGTTGCGGTCTTCCAGCCGCCGATCGCGGCATCCGAGGCCGGGGATCGCGGGGGGCTGCGTAGGCCGCAAGATGGCGGGTCTCCTCCGGGATGTGGCACCCGCCGCGGCCTAAGGCAGCTCCTACAGACAGTCGGCCTGCACAATAACCCCAGCTTCTACCGCCGATGATGCCTGGCAGTATGTAGGAGTCAGTGTATGTGAGAGATGAGGATTATTAAGGCAGGATTCCTACAGATTGCATATGGACCGGCGGAGCTCCTCTGTAACACGTCCGCTTCCTACTGCATCCGGACACGCCCCCCTAGAATGCGTTTTTTGGTTAAGTTCTGGTGGCAGATATCATGTCTAATTTTATTTGTTTTCTTTTTTTAATGCACAATAAAAAAATAGTGTAGAATAATACTTGGCTATGTGTTTTACTTCAAATGACAGTTTGGGAGTAGGCAGTTACATTTTAAAAAATACAATGTAAAATTAACAAGGGACATAGTTAACATAGTTGTATCTTTGATCTTAAAAATTACGGGATAATGGTGTTGTGGTATCTTGACCAAAAATAAATAAATAAATAAATAAATAAAAAGAAGCATAATAATATTATTCTTGATATCACTAGAAAAAAAAAAGCCTTGGAAAATTTGTTTGCAATAACTATAAATACGGTATATAACTATATAACTATAAATAACTATAAATATATATAAAGATACTAATAAATATCAGTATCACCAGCAAAGCAGCTTCATTATTATCCCATTAAAGAAGAAGAGAATTGTGCGTTGCATTTGGAGATTTCATAATTTGCCGCGTCACGAATGTTAATTCTCCATTACGAACGCTAGTTTACAAGACCGACCACTTCTGGCTCGTCCTTGCTTCCGAGCATGCGTGTTTGTACTTTCGACTTTTGTCCGACGGACTTGTGTACACACGCTCGGAAAATCCAACAATAGACATTTGTCCGCGGAAAATTTTAAAGCCTGCCATCCAACATTTGTCCGTGGAAAATCCAACAACAATTGTCCGATGGAGCGTACAAACGGTAGGATTTTCTGCCAACAGCCTGTCGTCACACATTTCCCATCGGAAAATCCGATCTTGTGTACGAGGCTTTAGGCTTTAAGTTGCAACGGCAGCTGAACCGGGGTTGCACACATACCGCAGTTGCAGTAAAAATGATATTCCTTGTTGCGTTTGGCTTGCAGTACTGGCGCTGAACACAACCCATTCAAGCGAATGGCGGCAAACCACAACTACCCCTCAAGCGCGCACAACGCGTGATGCTGCATTGCGGTATTGCGGGTTTTACAGGGTTAAAACAGAGACAGTAAGTAGGCAACATAATGCCTCCCAGCCGCCTGTCTGATGCCCACTGAAAAGCGATCACTCCTCAGAGAGCGATGCCAGTGTAAATTAGCCCATTGGCACACAAGTTTTTTACAGAATAAATGATCTGCAGGCTCAGATGTGGGGACGGTCATATGAAGAGGCTACTGGAGTGGCAACTGTTATGATAGTTAGTTAGCCAAGAGTCTATAAAAATATTAGGTTTGCAGATGTAAAATGTTTTTTTTTGCTCAATATTTTACAAAGAAATTTACGAAAAAAACCTTCATCTGTCATATAATTTTTCTGCCATATTTGTAAAGACAAAAAGACACAATTAATGTGATAGTGTATGTGGGAGAATGTGGGGAAGGAAGGGAGGGGAGGTTATAGGTTTGAATTTTTCTTAAATAAACAAGACAATAAGCTTAAAGTTATGAAAGTCAACATTTACTCCATTTGAAACTTTTAAAGTAGAGAACCATTGGCAATGTATCGCAGTTCTATGCACAACAGCTTGCTTCATTGTATTACATTGCGTTGAGACCTTTTCTACTCTTTTTCTGTGGACCCCAAGGTGCAAATTGCCTTGTCTACGACTGCATTGGGCAACCCTACGGGGCCGGTGTGAATGAGTCCTAAGGGCAGACGCAATAGAGTGCCTGTTATTGGCTTAATTAGCCTAAAATAACTTTTCTGTGTCCTTCTCTCACTTAGATGGATTGCTTTTTTCAATCAGCCAGAGGGCCAGGTGACCCAGCGGGTTTCCCTCTAGAAACAAAAGACTCAGGCTTTAATGTGCGTAAAAACTTGTTTCACAAAGTGCATAGACAATCATTGTTCCATCTTCCTTGGCTGGCCAAATCCAGTTTTAACAGGACTTTCTTTTGTAATATCTTCCAGCTATCCTGGTAGTATCCCCTTGGGAGAGAACTGATGGCCTTCCCCCAAAAGAGAAATCCGTAAAACGGGAACTTCAGATATTTTACATAGCCTCTGTTGATGCCCTAACCTTTCCTGATGCTCTAACTCTTCCACAAAGGCCCAGATCAGACCTCAATGCTTCTCACAACTCCCTCACTATTCTCTCAACTGGGAACCCACAGATCCAGACTCCACCACAGCTACTCACTCACTCCTTCGTACCACTTTCTCCTAGGTGGAGACCCTGCCCTTCACTAACAGGCATTTCATGCATAAGAGGTGCTAGATGTCCTATTATTAATGTCCAAAATTGTGTGTGGCCATCTTATTCGTTGAGCTGAATCACTTGTGTGATGCTGCTCCCATGTGACAAAAGCATGACCAAACGGAGGTGGGGGGGGGGTCACAAAATAGATCCAGATATGTAAAACATTGCATGGGTGCCACACTGTTGGTAAAAGAATCCAAAAGGGTGTTTTATTGAATTATCAATAAAATCAATATTAATATTATAAAAGATTCGATGTGTTTCAGGGGTTCATGCCACCCATTTCACTCCCTCCCCTACCTCCTCTTTCAGAGCTGAAGTGTAAAGTGACTTCAGCGATGCCTGGACCCAAAACGGTTTGGAGCGTAAAGCTCCACTACCTGTTGATACGAATATCTTATTTGAGATCTATAAATTATGCAGTGTACACACAGTCGGACTTTCCGACCGGACTGGTCTGACGGACCGAGTCCGGCGAACAATCTGAACGTGTGTGGGCTTCATCGGACCTTCAGCAGACTTTTCAAGTCGAAAATCTGACAGACTTTAGATTTGGAACATGCTTCAAATCTTTACGTCGTAACTCCACCGGACCCAGAAATCCGCTTGTCTGTATGCTAGTCAGACGGACAAAAAACGACGCTAGGGCAGCTATTGGCTACTGGCTATCAACTTCCTTATTTTAGTCCGGTGTACGTCATCACGTACAAATCCGTCAGACTTTGGTGTGATCGTGTGCAGGCAAGTCCGTTAGTTAAAAAGTTTGTCGGAAGTTCGTCAAAAGTCAGTCGAAAGTCCATGGGAAAGTCCGTCGGACCAGTCCGGTCGAAAAAGTCTGTCCATGTGTACGCGGCTTTAGAGATCTATACATTTGTTTCCAAATTACTTTGAATCCACACATTGTTGAACTCACATTATACTTATGCTCCTATGAGCAGAGAGGTTGCTAGTAGTGACCAGCTTGGGCTTGGAACCAGTTTGAACCCTGAAGTTAGCTCAATGCTGGGTCATTGGGCTGTAGACGGCTGGTTCTCTACCTCAGTGTTTCTCAACACCAGTCCTCAAGGCACACCAACAGGTCATGTTTTCAGGATTTCCCTCAGATGAAACGGCTGTGGTAATTACTAAGGCAGTGAAACTGATCAAATCACCTGTGCAAAATAATGGAAATCCTGAAAACATGACCTGTTGGGGCGCCTTGAGGATTGGAGTTGAGAAACACTGCTCTACCTCATACATATAAAGGGGTGGCGTTGTTTGCGACATTATTGACCTAATATTGGAACATGGCCATATTAAGTCATTGGCATGGACCTGAACATGGCCATTTTAGGTCAATGATAGCACAATCATCCCACCCCTTTGTATATGTGCAGCTGCATTGTGGGGAATCTTCTGCCTACATCTCATTGACCCAACAATGACCGCTAACTTCTTAGTTTGGACCAAACCTAAGCTCATCCCTAGTTGCTAGGGGTTCCTTGAGATGAGCCTGATTGGCCTCCCATCTGATGGGCCAACACCACTTGGCAGAGCAAGGGTGGCATTCTGGCCACCACTGTAAGGGGGGACTTCTCTCCTATTGGTCACCAATGTAAAGGGCGTTCTTCCCAATAACAATTTTAGCAAAGGTCCCTGAGATCTGAAAATGATTTCAAGGGTTCCTCTGGAGCATCCTTTCTCAACCTTTTCAACACAGAAGAACCCTTGTAATGACGTTCTGGTCTCAGGGTACTCCAGCTAAAAATTACTAAACATACAACTCACAACGTTCACTGCGAAGAATGCTCCTTACACATGTGATCATTGGGAAGAATTACCCCCTTACAGAAAGCTAAAAAGATCAATGGTGTCAGTGGGAACCTATCTGAGAGACAGAAATTACTCATTGCTCAAGGAACTTCTAGCAAGCTGTGGAGGAACCCTAGGATTCCATGGAAGCCTGGTTGAGAAATCCTGCTCTGAAGTATAGAGGTTGTGAAAGACTGATGTAGAAACAAAGAAAAGAACACAGCACTCTTTTTTTAGCCAGTCAGCAGATTGGCATTGACTGGTAATGACACTGTATTACTCAACTGCAGTGGGCAAAAGTTAGGTCACCAACCTGGCTGTACAATGTGGCAGGAATACCTAGATTGCAAAAACAGGGTGAACAGGATTAGAACGATAAATCTCCTAGCTTTTGGTAAGTGGCTTGTTAATTCAAGTTCCATACAGTACCTACTTTTTATGTGCATTCAGCTGTTTGCCTGGAAGTCCCCTGAGCTAACTTTCTGACTTTATCACAGTTTATATATCCTGGATTGGCATCACTAGTTCGCTGACTGATTTTATTGCCGGGCTAATGTTCATGTTTGCGGTGTACCTAAAAAACAATATCAATTCGGTGAGACAATAATTGCCATTCGAAATGTCTAATTTGCAAAAGCTGAAAGAGCTCCGGTCAGGAGAATAATGGTTTATACAGTTTAAATAACCCATTTAGTTTACGCACAATGGAAAAAAAAAAAAAAAAGGAAAGAGTAACTTGAAATAATAACAGTTAGAATCCTCTACAAATGAATGCATGCAAATAATTGAAATTAATTTAAATGCGGCAATATATTTCTACAGAAAACAATGGAAGAAAACACTTTACTTATAATTCATAACAAATTGGCTATTGTTCTGTGACAGCCAAGGAGCGCGGTATACATTAATGACACGCGATTATTACCCGCCGTAAATTAAATGCTTTATTTAATATCGGAGACGTCCTTTGTACTTTTTAAAAAATGCAGAAAGAAAAGCACAAACAGCACAATAGAAGGATCTGAGCCTTGAAACAATTCTGGTTTCACTCACACGTTAAGAGTATTGTTTAAAATGAAGACATGAGGGATTAAATGATTAGGATGTGTACTATGCTGAAACTAGAGGTGCGTGCATTGATTTCAGCTAAAGCCCAGCTCCAGGAATTAGGAAATATCTACCCGCACATTGAACCCCCACCCATCCACACTACAAGAGTCAAATGCCCCCTTGTCCTAAACAGGGGCTACTATGCCCATTTAGTTATTGGCTGGGCTATAGTTAACTCAGGCTGATTGTATAGTTTTGCACATGGTTTTTCCCTAAGCTTAAAGGGTAAGTTCACCTTTACAGAAAATCTTACTTACTATCAGGGGCGTTGCTAGGTCTACAAAAGATCTGGGGCTAGAGCCCATAGCAGTGAAGTAAAGAAACGCTATGATATATATTATCATTACATCAGGGTCCCCAGAGAGCCCCCCTACTTACATCAGGATCCCCAGAGAGCCTTCCACTTAACTCAGGCTGATTGTATAGTTTTGCACATGGTTTTTCCCTAAGCTTAAAGGGTAAGTTCACCTTTACAGAAAATCTTACTTACTATCAGGGGCGTTGCTAGGTCTACAAAAGATCTGGGGCTAGAGCCCATAGCAGTGAAGTAAAGAAACGCTATGATATATATTATCATTACATCAGGGTCCCCAGAGAGCCCCCCTACTTACATCAGGATCCCCAGAGAGCCTTCCACTTACATCAGGGTCCCCAGAGAGCCTCTCCCTTGTATCAGGGTCCCCAGAGAGCTCCCCACTTACATCAAGGTCCCCAAAGAGCCTCCCTCTTACATCAGGGTCCCAAGAGAGCCCCTTCCTTACATCCGGGATCCCCAGGTAGATGCCCCTTCTTTACATCAGGGTCCCCAGAGAGCCCCTTCCTTACATCAGGGTCCCAAGAGAGCCCCTTCCTTACATCCAGGATCCCCAGGTAGATGCCCTTTCCTTACAACAGGGTCCCCAGAAAGCCTCTTCCTTACATCAGGGTCCCCAGAGAGCCTCCCCCTTACATCTGGGTCCCCAGAGAGCCTCCCCTTACATCAGGGTCCCCAGAGAGCCTCCCCCTTACATCAGGGTCCCCAGAGAGCCTCCCCACTTATGTCAGGGTCCCCAGAGAGTCTCCCCACTTACATCAGTATCCCCAGAGAGCCCCCCACTTATATCAGGGTCCCCCAGAGAGCCTCCCCCTTGCATTAGGGTCCCCAGAGAGCCTCCCCCATTTACATCAGGGTCCCCAGAGAGCCCCCCCTTTACATCAGGGTCCCCCAGAAAGCCTCCCCCTTGCATTAGGGTCCCCAGAGAGCCTCCCCCATTTACATCAGGGTCCCCAGAGAGCCTCCCCCTTACATCAGGGTCCCCAGAGAGCCTCCCCCTTACATCAGGGTCCCCAGAGAGCCCCCCCACTCACGTCAGGGTCCCCAGTGAACCCCCCACTTACATCAGGGTCCCCCAGAGAGCCTCCCCTTGCCTTAGGGTCCCCAGAGAGCCTCCCCCATTTATATCAGGGTCCCTAGAGAGCCCTCCCTTACATCAGGGTCCCCAGAGAGCCACTCCCTTACATCAGGGTCCCCAGAGAGCCCCTCCCTTACATCAGGGTCCCCAGAGAGCCCCTCCCTTACATCAGGGTCCCCAGAAAGCCGCTCCTTACATCAGGGTCACCAGAGAGAGGGCGGGCAGTGAGAGATGATGTCATCTCTCTGCTGCCCGCGGCTGCACAGTGAGAGCGGAACAGCAGTAATGCAGGGCGGGTGGTGAGAGATGATGTCATCTCTCTGCTCTCTCGCCCGCCCAGCTCTCCCGTGCTGCCTGCCTGCTCTCTTGTGCTGTCCGCCACACTTGCGGCCCAGCTGCAGAGAGGCCACGGCTGTCTCTGAGATACTCAGGGCTACGGGCCCCAGATTCGGGGCTATAGCCCCTTACTATTTAGTATTATTTTAAATAATGTGAAATGCTAGATCTACTTTACCTACTTGGTGGCTGCCCACAGTAGATTTACTGGGGACAGACGGTACCTACAGGTAAGCCGGATAATGTACCTGTGGGTTGCAGCCTGTCTTGCGGGTAATTGGACACAACACGAGTTTGGCAGCAGATTTCAGCCAAGGATTTTGGCTGAAACCTGCTTATCAACTGTGTCCAATCACACACAGAGTTCTTTGTTCACATAGAACTCTGTGTGCAGTGAACAGCGATCTGGCTGTTTCCTCTAACTGAAAAGCAGGGAGAAAAACAGCCAGATTAGTAAGTAAAAGCAGCACACATTACACTTGTTTTACACTTACACTTGATTTGTCCGCCGTAATGTCGCAGTCCCGCTAAAAATTGCCTCCATCACTAGTAAAAAAAAAAGTCCCTAAATCTTTCCCCTATTTTGTAGACGTTATAACTTTTGCGCAAACCAATCAATATACGCTTATTGGGGTTTTTTTTTAACCAAAAATATGTATCAGAATACATATTGACCTAAACTGATCAAAAAATTATTTTTTTTACATTTTTCTACTGGATATGTATTATAGCAAAAAGTAAAAAATATAGTTAGTTTTTTCAAAATTTTCGCTCTTTTTTTGTTTATAGCACAACAAATAAAAACCGCGATGATCAAATAATACCAAAACAAAGCTCTATTTGTGGGAAAAAGAGGACATGGATTTTATTTGCGTCGCATGACCGCGCAATTGTTGGTTAAAATAAAGCAGTGCCATATCGCAAAAAATAGCCTGATCATTAAGGGGGTAAATCCTTCCGGGGCTGAAGTGGTTAAAGCAACCTGCCAAGTGGCTATAAAAGAACAAGCAGAGAGTGGAGCTGGAACAACGACGGGAGACAGCATCGGAAGAGGACCGGGTCGGTGGGGAGAAGACAGCAGCGGCGGAGAAGACCGGATTAAGGAGACCGGAGGGAGAAGACCAGGGGGAGAAGACCGGAGGAAGATTTTTATTAAAGGACTTGTCAAAAATGTCTTTTGTTTTTATTTACACTACACAGCCTTTTTGTAGGGAGATTGAGTAGGGGTACAATGTACCCCTACTCATTCACATATGGGGAGCCAGGATCTGAGGACCCCCGTGTTAAAGGGGGCTTCCAGATTCTGACAAGCCCCCTGCCCGCAGACCCCCACAACCACCGCCCAAGGTTGTCGAGAAGAGGCCCCTGCCCCCATGTAGAGGGCGTGTTGCCTGGTTTGGTCAAGGAGGGGGGGAACTTGCTAGTCTCCCCCTTTCCTGACCTGGCGGGGTGCATGCTTGGATGAGAGTCTGGTATTGATTTGGGGGGGGGGGGCTGTGCATTTATTTTTTTTCGGTGGTGTTAACCCTCAAAATCCATACCAGACTGAAGGGTCTAATATGGTAATGGACAAAACAAGGAAAGTTAGCTGCTCCAGGTGAGATAAAGAAGCCTAATGGAACTGGTGTGTGCCTGCCCCAGCTCGCTACCGTAGACAATAGAAATGAAAGAAATGGCTGCACACCACGCTAATGATCCAAGATCATCACAGGACCAGAGTGCTCTGGTCCTGTGATATTACTTGGGATGGCCAAAAAAGGATCTTGGATCATTATCGAGGTGTGCAGCCATTCCTTTCGGGTCTGGTATGGTCCTGGGGGGGACCCTACGCTGTTTTTTTTGTTTTTTTTTACATTTTGGCGTCGGGTTTCCTTTCAAGATCCATACCAGACTCAAAGGGGCCTAGTATGGATCTTGGGGGGATCCCACGCCGTTTTAAAAAAAAATTGGAGTGGGTTCCCCTTCAAGATCCTCGGAGCACAAGTCGCACCACAAGTCAGATCACGATCCGACGTGGATGCGACTTCTGTTCAAATCAATGGGCTGAAAGTCGGATCAGTTAAGACAGCTCTCATTGGGGACCATTGATTTTGAATAGAGGCCGAGAAACACAGCTAAAAGCTAACACGGCTTAACGCACATTAACGCCAATGCAAAGGCTACTTCAAACGCGTTCTTACAGCTGCTTTTTTCTGGCGTTGGTAGTGGCTTTGCAGCTCATTTTTTCTAACGCCCTGTGTGCATGAGGCCTTATGCCGCGTACACACGGTCGGACTTTTCGTCTACAAAAGTCAGACAGCCTGTCCGACAGACTTCCGGCAGACTTTCGGCGGACTTGCGGCGGACTTGCGGCATACTTTCTAACGAACGGACTTGCCTACACACGACCACACAAAAGTCCGACGGATTCGTACGTGATGACGTACACCGGACTAAAATAAGGAAGTTGATAGCCAGTAGCCAATAGGTGCCCTAGCGTGGCTTTTTGTCCGTCGGACTAGCACACAGACGAGCGGATTTCGGGGTCCGTCGTAGTTACGAAGTAAAGATTTGAAGCATGTTTCAAATCTAAAGTACGTCGGATTTGAGGCTAAAAAAGTACGTTGAAAGTCCGGAGAAATAAACTTAATTGCGCTAGCAATAAAATGAAAACCAAAAAGTGCTAAGACAACACCATACATGTGATGACAGTAAGTGTGTAAACATCTTATCTCAAAATATGAACGAATTAAAAGTCCAACAAAAAAAACATCCGTGATCAGTCCATAATAATATGAATCTCATTAAGGCAAATTAAAGAAAAGTCCGCTCCATATGTTTCATCACCAACACGCCAGGGATATGGTAGGCCAAAATACTTCTGTTCAGGTATACAGTGACAACGATGAGAGAAGTAATAGATGTGCGCTTACCCCCAGTGTTGGACCTCCCCTGTGGCAAGGTCATACGAACTTGCAGATTTCACCCTCTGCAGGGATAAGTTGTTGATCTCCTGGTCCTGGCAGCATGTAACGCCGACTTCCGTGTGGCCGGGACGAACCAACTCTCCAAACCTCGGAGGGGGGACTCGGGAATGCAAAAAGTCCAAGAACAGGAGAGGGAGGCAAACGGAGAAAAAACTCCAATAGAGTGATATCGTTTTTAGGGTATTTATTAGTTAAAACATACCACAAGAAATCATTTTAAAATTCAAGTAAAAAATTCCTAAAAAAAGCCGGCATATTCAAAGGCAGAACGCCCGTGCAAACAAATAATTCCAAACACGTGATGGCTAGCACTGCGAGGCCACGCCCTACATGTTTCGTCATACGTGACTTCTACCGTGCCCCCGTAGAAGTCACGTATGACGAAACATGTAGGGCGTGGCCTCGCAGTGCTAGCCATCACGTGTTTGGAATTATTTGTTTGCACGGGCGTTCTGCCTTTGAATATGCCGGCTTTTTTTAGGAATTTTTTACTTGAATTTTAAAATGATTTCTTGTGGTATGTTTTAACTAATAAATACCCTAAAAACGATATCACTCTATTGGAGTTTTTTCTCCGTTTGCCTCCCTCTCCTGTTCTTGGACTTTTTGCATTCCCGAGTCCCCCCTCCGAGGTTTGGAGAGTTGGTTCGTCCCGGCCACACGGAAGTCGGCGTTACATGCTGCCAGGACCAGGAGATCAACAACTTATCCCTGCAGAGGGTGAAATCTGCAAGTTCGTATGACCTTGCCACAGGGGAGGTCCAACACTGGGGGTAAGCGCACATCTATTACTTCTCTCATCGTTGTCACTGTATACCTGAACAGAAGTATTTTGGCCTACCATATCCCTGGCGTGTTGGTGATGAAACATATGGAGCGGACTTTTCTTTAATTTGCCTTAATGAGATTCATATTATTATGGACTGATCACGGATGTTTTTTTTGTTGGACTTTTAATTCGTTCATATTTTGAGATAAGATGTTTACACACTTACTGTCATCACATGTATGGTGTTGTCTTAGCACTTTTTGGTTTTCATTTTATTGCTAGCGCAATTAAGTTTATTTTTACGTTTGTCACTCTATAGATATTTGGAGTTTTATTTGCAGCTGCACCTGTTCGTTTAGATGCTCACTAGCGCAGGTTGATTCTACAATTTTTAAAGTCCGGAGAAGCCCACACACGATCGGATTACCAGCCAGCTTTAGTCCGTCAGCGTCCGTTGGACTTTTGTAGACGAAAAGTACGACCGTGTGTACGCGGCATTAATGTTCCTCTGTTTAACCCCTGATTAACCCTTAATTTACTCTAATCAGCCTTAATTAACTCCTTATTCTACTTATTCTCCATTTAATTATTGTTTTCCTGCTAATTTTTTTTTGTTCACTTCTATTTTATAAACTATTAATAATTTAAACTTTTTTTTTAGTTTGTTTTGTTGGTTAATATTTTTACACCTTTAACATATATCTATACGTTTCACGTTGAAAAAAGCGCGAAAAAAAAAAAAAAAAAAGAATTTATTTTATTTGTAAATAACTTTTTAATGCTTTGTACCATTGCTGACAGCTGAAGCGTAAACAAAACAGTTGCAGTAAGTATCAGTAATTGGTATCGGCGAGTACTTAAAAAAAAGTATCGGTACTCGTACCCGTTGTAAAAATAATTCTATTGGTGCATCCCTAGTTATGGGTGGACCAGTCGTTTGTGCAAGTCGGCAGAGCCACCTAGCCCCTATCTGGAGCATGTAAGACAAGGTGACAACAAAGGAGCACAAGCGGCAGACTGTTGTCACCCCAAAACAGGAAGTGCCTGAATAAGGACCTTCATGTTGGGGTCATCATGGATTATTTTAACGACGATTTAAAAATATGGAAAGCAATTTTTACTATTACCTGGTAATGCTCTCAGAATATTTTAGGAATTGCACTTAGATCTATTTTATCCTGACCATAATATTCAAGCAAATATACATTTACATTCACTACCGATTCCCTTTCAAAAGCCAAAAATATCCCCGGCTTTATGCGCTTTTATTCAGAGAAACCCCCCCCCCCCGCACTTACTGAAAGGCTAAACAAAGTTCAGTGTAGCAAAATAAAAAGCGTAGCGAGCAGCACCGACTATTCAATCACGCCGCTTCTTGGAAGTTCAGCCGAAATGGCTATCGAGATACAGAGACATATACGGCTCCTTTATAGCTCAGCTAATAATGCACAGCCATTCTTAATGAACAATTGTGCAGTGATTTTCCTGGAACTGAGTACTTATCTCGGTATAGCACGGCGATTCTGCAACCAGCAAACAATACGCTGCAGCGGCAATAAACCCATCCTTGTTTTGTCTCTATCTTGCTTCCACGACTGTGTGTTCTCTTGTTTTAAAGTGAATTTGTCATGTGGGAGCTGCCATTGCCAAATATGGTGGCCCTATCACAGCTTAACCACCTTATTACCACCATATTTAAAAAAAAAAAAGAGGTGGTGTAGTAGATGTCTATTTTTGGAGTACTTTTTACAAACATTACTCCAGAAATAGCCTCCTAGCAGCAAACCACTTGCTGACTTGTTGCTTACAAGTTAAAATCAGTATTTTTTGCTAGAAAATTACTTAGATTCCCTAAACATTTTATATATATATAATTTTTTAGCAGGGGCCCTAGAGAATAAAATGGCGGTCATTGCAATATTTGATGTCAAACTGTATTTGTGCAGTGGTCTTTCAATTTTTTGGGGAAAAAATACACTATAATGACTAAATGCTTTAACCACTTCTTGCCCAACGTCATACGACGTCGTCGACTTTGAGCGGTGATATCTGTCAGAAACCATGAAATCAGGCCGAGACAGAAGTACAGTTAAATCACACTTGTTTAATAATAAAAATACAAAGAACAAACGTAGTCAAAACATAACCAGAGTTCAGTAACCGGAACGGATAGTCAGCCAAGCCAGGAGTCAGGGATCAATGTAGTGGAACAGCAAGCAGGATCTGGAGCCTGAAGGGATGTCAGCAAAGCCAGTCTTGAACAGGATTGCAGGAGAAAGTTTCTGTGATGGTGACCAAGGCGAAAGCAGAGATCCTCTGGACTGGACGGCTTAAGTAGGCAAGACTGACGAGCAGGATATCATCAACAGCTGAGTAACTGTGGAGAGAGATGGGAGCTGGCAAACAGCCGACAGCTGAGCGGCCAGCTCAGAGAAGGAAGGGCTGATTCCCTGCAACATAAGAACAATCATAGTGGCTGTTCAGCTGTTTGATCATTCTTATAGGCGGCGGGAGGGGACCCCCCCCTCCCCTCCAGCCACCCTCCGGTGCTTCTCTCGGCTCGCCCCTGCCATCAGCGAACTGGAGAAGGAACCGGCCGGCGACAGATGTTGACCATAGAGATTTCCGATGGGCCAGATGGCCCCCGGAGTCTCTATGATCGTTCGGAGGCCAGGTGCGATGATATGACGTCACACCCAGACTCTGCATTTGAAAAAAATATTGACCCCCAGATCTCACTGTAAAGAGGTCCTGTGACGCACTATTCCTATTACAAGGGATATTTACATTCATTGTAATAGGAATAAAAGTGATTAAAAAAAAATTTAAAAGAAAGCATCAAACTAGAAAAATAAAAGTAAAATTAACAATAAAAAAAAAAGCACCCTGTTATTTATTATAGCACTAGACCTCCTCTGTAACTCAAAACATGTAACCTTTAAAAAATGTTAAAGAGTCGCCTATGGGAATTTTAAAGTACCAAAGTTTGGCGCCATTACACGAGCGTGTGCTCGTGTTTAATCAAACCCCGATGAAGGGGGCGTTTTTGGATCCCCGAAACATGTTGGATACTATGTTTGGGTTTTCCCCATGACTTTTATTTAGAATAAAGTTGTATCTGGACCTCCTGGCAGCAGTATGGCGCTTCGGTTTCCAATTGTGTTACCTTACAAGGCAAGGAGACCTCTTAAAGGATCCCCCAGAGGAACCCTTGGAATAATTTTCAAGTCTCAGGGAACCCTTGTTAAAATGTATTTTTTGGTGGCTAGTGCGGAAAAAATGTCCCCCAAGGCCGGCCATATGTGGGTCGAATTTGGAAAGAATTTTCTTTCGGAAATCTTATATAAGAATTTTCGTTCGAATTTCGCACCATTAGTGAGCTGCAGCAACAGCTGATTTTCGAGCGGCCATCGAATTTGAGTATTCAGGCATATTGAAAATGTTTTAAAAAGCGAACAATTTTCTAATCAATGATGGGAGAGTCGTGCAAGAAATGTAATCGAAAAAGAAATGCGCAGCATGTGCAAGAAAAGAAACATCCCGGAAAGAAAAGAGAATTACCAGACACAAAAAATTATTTTCGGTAGCAAAATGGAGGTGAAATTGAAGGCTTGGTTGGTCGAATTTAGAAATAAATGGTGGCACCATCGGATCACAAAACGCACAAAATATCTGATTTTCAAAAGAAAATTCTTTCGAAATTCGACCCATGTATGGCAGCCTTAAAATGTATTTATTGGTGGCTAGTGCGAAAAAATTTCCCTACAGTGGTGCCCCCCCTTCCCCTTACACACAGGTAAAAAATAATATTGGTCCATGCTGATGGCTCTGCCAAGTGGAGCTGCCACTGAAACTATGCAGACACCATCAAATAGAAGGTCAATCAGGCACAATTCAAGGAACCCCTAGCAATCCCTGGAGGAACCCTAAGGTTCCATGAAACCCTGGTGAAGAATGGTTGCTCTGGGGTGTAGAATCCACCTGCTCGGCAACCAAATTACTTACATCAACATCAATACTTTAAAGATGAACTCCAGCTGATCTCCCCATTTTTTTTTCTGCCCCGCTTACCTGATGGTGGTATCTGCATATTTCAGATACTCACTCATCCAGTAGATCCTGCGTTGATCCGCTGAGATCATCTCATGCCTGGCCAAAGCTCCACCTGAGCCGCCATGTTCTCTCTGACATCATCGAGAGGCCCGCTGGCTCTTCCAGGTTCAGCGGGCGGCCTCTCGATGGTGCGCCAATAGGCCCGCCCCCTCCTTCTGTTTTTTGAATGAAAGGCTATGCCTCCCGGGATATGTGAGGTACATATCCCGGGAGGCACAGCGGGCAGTGTGCGCGTCATTCGTCTAAGGAGAGTGGGAGAGTGACGTGCATGGGAGAAGAGGGGTGGACTTTAAATAACAAACAAAGAGCTAAACAAAAAAAAAGCCATATTCCTGCAGAGGAAGGGAAGGGGGGGGGGGGGAGTGGGATCGTCCTTTGGAGGGTGAAGGTCCACTTTACGATAGAAATACCAATAGGATAACCCTACAGATCCAACAACTAAATAAACTTGGGTTGCCACTCCAAGCACTGTCCCATGATACTCTGATCATTCACAGAGTGCAGGTGCTGGTGTCAAGACAGCCTGTCCCGGCTCTGTATACACACATAGAGAACGGTAGGATGGAACACTCCAAAGGAACAGCCGACTCCTCCCAAATCACGCTTCCAATGCGTTTCGTCCTGCCCACAGGGCTTGGTCATAAGTATCCATCGCTATTTTTCCACCTTTCTCAGCAAGTCCCTACCAAGACCATAATGAGTCCCTGTGATCACTCTGGTTAAATTTTTGAGTTTCACGGAAGTGTGCTTCGCACGTGTCCTGATGTATATAGTTGTCCCAATTGATTGATATACAACCAATTGCTTGTTCTACTGGGCATCCCGTATATTCCCATCCCTATCCAAGTTCACCTCTAGCACCTACCTGTGTAGAGGGTGCTACACTGATAATGACCTTGAAGCTTTTACGTCCGTCTTTTAACCAAATATTGACTGCAGTCCATAACTGAATGTCCTTTGTGTAATGTCTACGAGAAGGGATGATAAAACTGAAGTGCCATCGGCTGATATTGATACAGATGGCGAAAATCAAAGACAGAGCAGTAATGGCACTTACAATTTGCCCGAGCCTTTCTGACTTGATTGCATCACTAGTGGCCTAACAATTTTGCAGAGTAACACGAGTTAAGAGCATGCTAATATATTTCAATAGCAGTTATTTAAAGGCTCATTTAGAGAGGGCTGATGAATCTTTATTATAGAGCGCGCATGGCATTCCTAAGTGGCACTCGGAGCTCAAAAAATAATTGATGCAGAGCTTCTAAAACTGGCTGTGTGGGTTTTATTTTCCAGATTATGAATGTTTGCTAGGAAAGGCATTGTGTAATCTTAAAGAGAACCTGTCATCCACAGCAGTACATACTCACCTTTCCTTCCCCAGCCATTCAGTTGCCATGACCAAAGAAGGGAGCCCAGTGTAAGCTCTGAGTTACCTCAGTTGGAGCTTACACAGGACTGAGAATCAGATTTCTGCCCCCTAGTGACAGAGCTGAGCAAGCACCAGCCCTGTTACATGTAGTGAGGCATATGCTCATCCATTCTTTGAAGTAATAGGTATTGTCTTTGCTCCTGGAAGCTAAACAGAGAAGCAATGTAAAGGTGAGTATGCATTAATAGATAAATAAGCTTTGCCCTGATTGATTGGTTTGATTAAAAATTGAAGCTGAAGCCTAATCTGCTTAAATGTTGCCTTCCCAGGTTCCTCTCGCTCCCCCACCCCATCAAAATGCTAATAGAATTTTTTAATAAAATCCTTCCATTTTCATGACATACCTTATTTTAGGCTCAGTGATGTCATTACTAAGTCTCTTCTCCATGCAATTCAGGCAGATGATGAGGAGAGGGGCCTGCCAGGCCTTTTGGCTAGGTAGACCAAGATGAGCCTTAAGTGCACTTTATTGGATGTGTTTTTTCACATGCGCTTCTATTTTTACACTTAGGTGTTTCGTTTTTTTGCGCACCATAGGTTTAAAAAAAAAGACAACAAATAAATAAAAAAAATAAAAAAATAAAATAAGTTTTCATATCTCTTGAAATTTTCGACATTTTGGCATGTTAGAACCAAGAACGTAAATGTATTTTATTGAGATTTTATGTGATAGACCAACAAAAAGTGCCACATACAGTAATTGTGAAGTGAAAGGCAAATGATAAATGTTTTTTAATTTTTTTTACAACCAAATATGTGAAAAGTGTGGTGTGCATTTGTATTCAGCCCCCCTTTTACTCTGATACCCCTAACCAAAATCTAGTGGAATCAATTGCCCTCCAAAGTCACTTAATTAGTAAATAGAGTCCACCTGTGTGTAATTTAAATAATCTCAGTATAAATACAGCTCTTCTGTGAAGCCCTCAGAGGTTTGTTAGGGAACCTTAGTGAATAAACAGCATCATGAAAGCCAAGGAACAGACCAGACAGTTCAGGGATATAGTTGTGGAGAAGTTTAAAGCAGGGTTAGGTTATAAGAAAAAAATAACGCCAGGCTTTGAACATCTCACGGAGCACTGTTCAATCCATCATCTGAAAATGGAAAGAGTATGGCACAACTGCAAACCTACCAAGACAAACCTACCAAGACATGGCCGTCCACCTAAACTGACAGGTCGGGCAAGGAGAGCATTAATCAGAGAAGCAGCCAAGAGGTCCATGGTAACTCTGGAGGAGCTGCAGAGATCCACAGATCAGGTGGGAGAATCTGTCCACAGGACAACTATTAGTTGTGCTCTCCACAAATCTGGCCTTTATGGAAGAGTGGCAAGAAGAAAGACATTGTTGAAAGAAAGCCATAAGAAGTCCCTTTTGTAGTTTGTGAGAAGCCATGTGGGAGACACAGCAAACATGTGGAAGAAGGTGTTCTGGTCAGATGAGACCAAAATGTAACTTTTTGGCCTAAAAGCAAAATGCTATATGTGGCGGAAAACTAACACTGCACATGACCCCGAACACACCATCCCCACTGTGAAACATGACGGTGGCAGCATCATGTTGTCGGGATTGTTTTCTTCAGCAAGGACAGGGAAGCTGGTCAGAGTTGATGGGAAGATGGATGGAGCCAAATACAGGACAATCTTAGAAGAAAAACCTGTTAGTCTACAAAAGACTTTAGACTGGGGCAGAGGGTTTCACCTTCCAGCAGTACAACGGCCTTAACATACAGCCAGAGCTACAACGGAATGGTTTCAATCAAAGCATATTCATGTGTTAGAATGGCCTAGTTAAAGTCCAGTCTTAATCCAATTGAGAATCTGTGACAAGAAATTGCTGTTCACAGACACTCTCCACTAGGGATGAGCTTCGTGTTCGAGTCGAACCCATGTTCGACTCGAACATCGGCTGTTCGACCGTCCGTCGAATTGCGAACGATATGGGCCGTTCGCGCCAAATTCGTGTGGCGCGTCACGGCCCATAATTCACTGCGGCATCGCAGTGCATTGCTGGCTGATGATTGGCCAAGCATGCACTATGACCCGCATGCTTGGCCAATCACAGCGCCGTCAGTAGAGAGAGCTGTAATTGGCCAAAGCCAGGGTGGCTTTGGCCAATTATGGCTCAGGGGATTTAGTACACGCCCCACACTATATAAGGCCGCCTGCACGGCGGCCCTGTGTAGTGTGTGTTCCGGTGTGCTGAGAGATAGAGAGAGAGAGAGACAGTGTCATTTGATTTGAATTAGATAGATTAGGCAGAACAGTCAGTCAGTTAGCTGCACTTACAGTGTATTGTGTATATATATGCATCCCAGGTGTTGCATATATATATATACACTGTATTCAGTTTAGCTAGATCCGTTCCTGTTATCTTCTAGACTATTTACATTTAGTGCAGTGCGTCCTGCTCATAGTGTTCAGCTAGATCCGTTCCTGTTATCTTCTAGACTATTTACATTTAGTGCAGTGCGTCCTGCTCACAGTGTTCAGCTAGATCCGTTCCTGTTATCTTCTAGACTATTTACATTTAGTGCAGTGCGTCCTGCTCACAGTGTTCAGCTAGATCCGTTCCTGTTATCTTCTAGACTATTTACATTTAGTGCAGTGCGTCCTGCTCACAGTGTTCAGCTAGATCCGTTCCTGTTATCTTCTAGACTATTTACATTTAGTGCAGTGCGTCCTGCTCACAGTGTTCAGCTAGATCCGTTCCTGTTATCTTCTAGACTATTTACATTTAGTGCAGTGCGTCCTGCTCACAGTGTTCAGCTAGATCCGTTCCTGTTATCTTCTAGACTATTTACATTTAGTGCAGTGCGTCCTGCTCACAGTGTTCAGCTAGATCCGTTCCTGTTATCTTCTAGACTATTTACATTTAGTGCAGTGCGTCCTGCTCACAGTGTTCAGCTAGATCCGTTCCTGTTATCTTCTAGACTATTTACATTTAGTGCAGTGCGTCCTGCTCACAGTGTTCAGCTAGATCCGTTCCTGTTATCTTCCTACTGACAGGCAGGCTTGTCTGGTTACAGTATATAAAGCTACGTGAAGAAAATTACTGGTGTTCTATTTGATCCTATTAGTACCACGGTCAGGCAGCTAGACTATTTACATTTAGTACAGTGCGTCCTGCTCACAGTGTTCAGCTAGATCCGTTCCTGTTATCTTCCTACTGACAGGCAGGCTTGTCTGGTTACAGTATATAAAGCTACCTGAAGAAAATTACTGGTGTTCTATTTGATCCTATTAGTACCACGGTCAGGCAGCTAGACTATTTACATTTAGTACAGTGCGTCCTGCTCACAGTGTTCAGCTAGATCCGTTCCTGTAATCTTCCTACTGACAGGCAGGCTTTTCTGGTTACAGTATATAAAGCTACCTGAAGAAAATTACTGGTGTTCTATCCCAGCTTAGTGCAGCTACAGGCCATTAGTATGTCTGGAAGGCCAAGAAGGAGAGGCAGACAGTCACAAGCCAATAAGAGAGGGCAAGCAGGCTCTGTGTCTAGTGCTGGTCGTGGAGACGGTGCATCCTCATTAGCACGTGGCCATGGGACACGCTTGGCCTTTTTTTCGGCAGCTGGCCGTGTTGAGCCGCAGCATGCGGAAGACTTGGTCGAGTGGATGACCAAGCCGTCCTCATCCTCCTCATTCTCTCTCACCCATGCCCAGGGTGCTTTGTCTGGCAAAGCAGCGGCCTCTTCCCTCAGCTCAATGTCATCAGTGACTCCTTCCCTAGCTCCACCATGTCCTCCTGAGGAGTCCCTCGAACTGTTTGACCACAGTGTTGGGTACATGCTCCAGGAGGATGCCCAGCGTTTGGAAGGCTCTGATGATGATACTGAGCTCGATGAAGGCAGTAACATGAGCACGGACAGAGGGGGTGCCCAAGAAGGACAGCAATCTGGCAGTCATGCTCCCCCTGCTGCAGCATACTGCCAGGTTTGCTCCAGTGATGAGGAGGGAGGGGATGATGAGGTCACTGACTCAACGTGGGTGCCTGATAGGAGAGAGGAGGAGGAGGAGGAGGAGGAGGAGGAGGCGGCACATCACCAACGAGGCAGGATGCCCTCCAGGGGCCAGCCTAAGGGCAGCACATTGACTGCATCACACCCCAAAGCTCCACATGTGCAGGGCGCTGCAGTCTCTGCGCGTTATTCAAAAAGTTCTTTGGTGTGGGCCTTTTTTGAGATGAGTGCATCAGATCGCACCGCTGCTATTTGCAACATATGTCTCAAGCGTATCTCACGTGGCCAAAACATCTCCCGCTTGGGTACCACATGCTTGACCAGACATATGTTGACCTGCCATGCAGTTCGTTGGCAAGCGTATCTAAAAGACCCACACCAAAGAACAAAGAGGATCTCTCCTTGCTCCTCATCAGCTGAGATTTCCAACCCCACTAGACCTCCAGTCCTCTCTGAGACCTGCAGTGAGAGGAATGAAGGTGTAGAATTAGGTGTGTCACAGCCAAGTACTTGTGGGCAATCTGCTTTTGGTACACCGACGTCTGATTGTACCAGGCAAATTTCCCTGCCCCAGCTGCTGCACCGCCGAAAGAAGTTTGCTCCCAGCCATCCACATGCCCAGCGGTTGAATGCTAGCTTGGCAAAATTGCTAGCACTTCAACTGCTGCCTTTTCAGTTGGTAGACTCTGCCCCCTTCCGTGAGTTTGTGGAATGTGCGGTTCCTCAGTGGCAGGTACCCAAACGCCACTTTTTCTCACGGAAGGCGATTCCGGCTCTCTACCGGCATGTGGAAGGCAATGTCCATGCCTCGCTGGACAGGGCGGTCAGTGGTAAGGTGCATATTACCGCTGACTCATGGTCCAGCAGGCATGGACAGGGACGTTACCAAAGTTTCACGGCGCATTGGGTGACTCTGCTGGCAGCTGGGAAGGATGCAGGACAAGGTGCAGTAGTGTTGGAGGTTGTTCCGCCACCACGCCTCCAAAATGCTGATTGTGACACACCTCTCTCCTCCACCCACTCCTCTTCTTCTTCCTCCATGGCCTCTTCCTCGGAACCAGCGGTGCTCCGTAGGCGTTCAAGGGGCTACGCAAGTACGCAGGCCAAAAGATGCCATGCGGTGCTTGAGCTGGTGTGCTTGGGGGACAGGAGCCACACTGAGGCAGAGGTTCTGTCAGCTCTGCAGGGGCAGGTTCAGAGGTGGTTGACGCCACGCCAACTTAAGGCAGGAATGGTGGTTTGCGACAATGGCACCAACCTCCTCTCTGCCCTCCGACAGGGACAAATGACCCATGTGCCCTGTTTGGCTCACGTCCTTAACTTGGTGGTGCAGCGGTTCTTGGGCAGGTACCCGGGCTTACAGGATGTCCTGAGGCAGGCCAGGAAAGTCTGTGTGCATTTCCGCCGGTCATATAATGCCAGTGCTCGGCTGACGGACCTCCAAAAGGAGTTTAACCTGCCCAAGAACCGCCTAATCTGTGACATGCCCACCAGGTGGAACTCAACGTTGGCCATGCTGCAGCGGCTGCACACGCAGCAGAGGGCCATCAATGAGTACCTGTGCGACTATGGCACCAGGACAGGGTCAGGGGAGCTTGGTTTTTTTTCCCCACGCCAGTGGGCCATGATCAGGGATGCATGCACTGTCCTGTCACCATTCGAGGAGGCCACGAGGATGGTGAGCAGTGACAGTGCATGCATCAGTGACACTGTCCCCCTTGTCCACCTGTTGGAGCACACGCTGCGTGGAATAATGGACAGGGCACTTGAGGCAGAACAGAGGCAGGAAGAGGAGGACTTCCTTAGCTCTCAAGGCCCCCTTTATCCAGACAGTGTTCCTGTGTGCCCGCCGATCACACAGGAAGAGGACGAGGAGGAGGAGGAGGAGGAGGAGGAAGATTGTGTCAGTATGGAGGTGGAGCCTGGCACTCAGCATCAGCAGCAGTCTTTAAGGGATCAGTCCCAAGAAACACATGGACTTGTACGTGGCTGGGAGGAGGTGGCTGCGGACGTTGTCGTCCTTAGTGACCCAGAGGACTCCGGACCGAATGCCTCAGCAAACCTACGCTGCATGGCCTCCCTGATCCTGCAAAGCCTGCGTAAGGATCCTCGTATTCGTGGTATCAAGGAGAAGGACCAATACTGGCTGGCAACCCTCCTTGATCCACGTTACAAGGGTAAGGTTGCGGACCTTATCTTGCCATCGCAGAGGGAGCAGAGGATGAAACATCTTCGGGAGGCCTTGCAGAAAGGTCTGTGCAACGCGTTCCCAGAGACTGGGAGGTTACAAACTCCTGTTTCTGGACAACGTGTTGCTGAGGCTTCGGTCAGTCAAAGAAGGAGCGGTGGAGAAGGTGGCCGTCTGACCGATGCGTTCAGACAATTTTTTGGTCCACAGCCCCAAGGTATGATCGGTTCCAGCAACCATCGCCAGCGTCTGTTTTACATGGTGCAGGAATACCTAGGGGCAACAGTAGACTTGGACACCTTTCCCACCGAAAATCCTCTGGGTTACTGGGTCTTGAGGATGGATCACTGGCCAGAGCTTGCACAGTATGCAATTGAGCTACTGGCCTGTCCTGCATCCAGCGTTCTTTCGGAACGCACATTCAGTGCTGCTGGAGGCGTGGTAACCGATCACAGGGTGCTTCTGTCCACCGACTCGGTCGATCGACTGACCTTCATAAAAATGAATCAGTCTTGGATCACCACCAGCTACCAAGCACCTGATGCTGATGTAACCGAATAATTTTTTTTGAAATCTCAGATCCCTTCAAAGACTGCCTATGCTGATGCTGAGTGACTATCCCTGAGTAATTATCCTCTTCCTCCTCAATCATCACGCTGATAGCTTGTAAGAACATTTTTGGTTCTGGGCGCCACCACCAGTGCCTAAGGCACAATTTTTCAGCCCCTGTTTAACAGGGGCGTGTAATTACAATTTTTGATGTAATACTTTGCAGCAGGGCTCGTTCCTGCATTCCAACTAGAGTGACTGTGAGGGGTTGCAGTGTTGTGGCACCAGCACCAGTGCCTAAGGCCCAATTTTTCTGCCCCTGTCTAACAGGGCGTGTAATTACAATTTTTGATGCAATACTTTGCAGCAGGGCTCGTTCCTGCGTTCCAACTAGAGTGTCTGTGAGGGGTTGCAGTGTTGTGGCACCAGCACCAGTGCCTAAGGCCCAATTTTTTTGCCCCTGTCTAACAGGGGCGTGTAATTACAATTTTTGATGCAATACTTTGCAGCAGGGCTCGTTCCTGCGTTCCTACTAGAGTGTCTGTGAGGGGTTGCAGTGTTGTGGCACCAGCACCAGTGCCTAAGGCCTAATTTTTCAGCTCCTGTTCAACAGGGGCATGTAATTACAATTCTTGATCTAATATTTCACAGCAGGGCCCTGTGAGGGCTTACAGTGTTGTGGCCACAGCAACACCTAAGGCCCAAATTTCTGCTGAGTATATAGGGCAGGACCCTACTTTCAAACATCTAACTTACAAAGGACTCCTACTTGCAAACGGAAGGAGACAACAGGAAGTGAGATGAAATCTACCCCTAGGAAGGGAAATTCTCTCCTGTAAGAGTTAATATGGGAAAAACATTTCTCCTTTCCACTGATGCTTTCCAATCCTTGTTCCACAAAAAAACCCAAATTTTCAAAAAACATTTTTCATTGGGACAAAAAGTGAGGTGAAATCTTCTGAAGAGGAGGAAAGACAGCAAAACAAATGTCACAGGGGTGATAACCCTTCCCTATGTTTTCCAAAAAGCTTAAAAAAGATTTTTTGGCTGGAGCTAAACACGTTAAAAATGTACCCGTTCAAAATTACAAAGAGATTCTACTTAACAGCAAACCTACAGTCCCTGTCTTGTTTGCACCGCCTGTATACTGCTGTTCAGAGTATATAGGGCCTGGTGGCCCCACACCTTTCCTTATTTTAATTTGGGTGCGGGGTTCCCCTTAATACCCATACAAGACCCAAAGGGCCTGGTAATGGACTGGGGGGTACCCATGCCGTTTGTCTCACTGATTTTCATCCATATTGCCATGACCCGACATGACATTAACCACCTCAATACTAGGCACTTTCGCCCCCTTCCTTCCCAGACCAATTTTCAGCTTTCAGCGCTCTCGCACTTTTAATGACAATTACTCGGTCATGCTACACTGTACCCAAATGAAATTTTTATCATTTTGTTCGCACAAATAGAGCTTTCTTTTGGTGGTATTTATTCACGACTCCATTTTTTTTTTTTTTGCGATATAAGCGCAAAAATAGTGGAAATTTGGAAAAAAACAATATTTTCTTTTTTCTGTTTTAAAAGAAATCCAGTAAAATCGAATTTTGTCATAAATTTAAGCCAAAATGTATTCTGCTACATGTTTTTGATAAAAAAAATCCTGTTAAGTGTATAATAATTGATTTGTGTGATCACGGACATATGTACGCAAATGATCATGTACAGATGTGTGCAGGTGATCACGTACATATGTGTGCAGATTACCATTGGGACATGTGATTTTAGTGTGACATATGTGGGGGGCAGCTTTTTTTATTATTTGGGGACATGTGTTTTGGGGACATGTGTGTTTTACATTATGTGGGGACATGTGTGTGTTTTACATTATGTGGGGACATGTGTGTGTTTTACATGTATGTATTTACATGTGTGTTGACACTAGGTTGGTGATCAGTGAGTAAAAAGCTGTAAAAAACAGCTCATACTCACTGATCATCAGCCGGCTGCAGCGATCCCCTCTCCTCTCCTCCTCAGCGACAACTTCCGTGTGAGGAGAGGAGAGCTGATCGCCTAGCAACCGGCTGTGTTTACATCACATGACGGCTGTGATTGGACACGGCCGTCATGTGATCAGGAGGGCCAATCACAGAGCCCTCCTGCCGATCCGAGATGCGCCGTGTCCGGGGGACACGAGCGGATCGGGATCGCGGCGATGCGCGGGCACGCGCGCACGCGATCCCGCTCCTTCTGAGGGACGTTCCTGAACGTCCACTCAGAAGGAGAGAGCGCCCACCCGGCCGTTTATGTACATTGGCCGGGTGGGAAGTAGTTAAACCCGCAAGCAGTTTTAAATGAGATTTTTTCCTTTAAAAATGACATTTGGTGCAGGGACTGTTCTAAACACGGGAAACACGCGTCACTTTACAGGCATACTATAGACACCCCCCAGGTACGATATTTAAAGGAATATTTCACTTTTTTTTTTTTACTTTAAGCATCATTAAAATCACTGCTCCCGAAAAAACGGCCGTTTTTAAAAGTTTTTTTTGCATTGATACATGTCCCCTGGGGTAGGACCCGGGTCCCCAAACCCTTTTTAGGACAATACCATGCAAATTAGCCTTTAAAATGAGCACTTTTGATTTCGAACGTTCAAGTCCCATAGACGTCAATGGGGTTCTAACGTTCGTGCGAACTTTCGGTCCATTCGCAGGTTCTGGTGCGAACCGAACCGGGGGGTGTTCGGCTCATCCCTACTCTCCACCCAATCTGACAGAGCTTGAGATATTTTACAAAGAAGAATGGGCAAGAATGTCCCTCTCTAGATGTGCAAAGCTGGTAGAGACATCCCCAAAAAGACTTGCAGCTGTAATTGCAGTGAAAGGAGGTTCTACAAAGTATTGATTTAGGGGGGCTGAATACAAATGTACCCCACACTTTTCACATATTTATTTGTAAAAAGTTTTGAAAACCATTTATCATTTCCCTTCCACTTCATAATTATGTGCCACTTTGTGTTGGTCCATCACATAAAATCCCAATATTTACATTTTTGGTTGTAACATGACAAAATGTGGAAAATTTCAAGGGGTATAAATACTTTTTCAAGGCACTGAATATATATACAGTGTATGTATGTATATATATATATATATATATATATATATATATATATATATATATATATATATATATATATACACACATACAGTATCTCACAAAAGTGAGCACACCCCTCACATTTTTGTAAATATTTTAGTATATATTTTCATGTGACAACACTGAAGAAATGACACTTTGCTACAATGTAAAGTAGTGA
This sequence comes from Lithobates septentrionalis, assembly GCA_037952835.1. Classification (NCBI taxonomy): domain Eukaryota; kingdom Metazoa; phylum Chordata; class Amphibia; order Anura; family Ranidae; genus Lithobates; species Lithobates septentrionalis. Next base: position 1,474,133 of record JBBDGP010001041.1, read on the forward strand.
GTGTACAGCTTGTATAACAGTGTAAATTTTCTGTCCCCTCAAAATAACTCAACACACAGACATTAATGTCTAAACCGCTGGCAACAAAAGTGAGTACACCCCTAAGTATAAATGTCCAAATTGGGCCCAAAGAGTCAATATTTTGTGTGGCCACCATTATTTCCCAGCACTGCCTTAACCCTCTTGGGCATGGAGTTCACCAGAGCTTCACAGGTTACCACTGGAGTCCTTTTCCACTCCTCCATGATGACATCACGGAGCTGGTGGATGTTAGAGACCTTGTGCTCCTCCACCTTCCGTTTGAGGATGCCCCATGGATGCGCAATAGGGTTTAGTTCTGGAGACATGCTTGGCCAGTCCATCACCTTTACCCTCAGATTCTTTAGCAAGGCAGTGGTCGTCTTGGAGGTGTGTTTGGGGTCATTATCATGTTGGAATACTGCCCTGCATGCAGGCCAGTCTTTGAAGGGAGGGGATCATGCTCTGCTTCAGTATGTCACAGTACATGTTGGCATTCATGGTTCCCTCAATGAACTGTAGCTCCCCAGTGCCGGCAGCACTCATGCAGCCCCAGACCATGACACTCCCACCACCATGCTTGACTGTAGACAAGACACACTTGTCTTTGTACTCCTCACCTGGTTGCTGCCACACATGTTTGACACCATCTGAACCAAATAAATTTACCTTGGTCTCATCAGACCACAGGGCATGGTTCCAGTAATCCAGGTCCTTAGTCTGCTTGTCTTCAGCAAACTGTTTGCAGGCTTTCCTTCTGGGATGACAGCCATGCAGACCAATTTGATGCAGTGTGTGGCGCATCATGTGAGCACTGACAGGCTGACCCCCCCACCCCTTCAACCTCTGCAGCAATGCTGGCAGCACTCATACGTCTATTTCCCAAAATCAACCTCTGGATATGACGCTGAGCATGTGCACTCAACTTCTTTGGTGAACCATGGTGAGGCCTGTTCTGCGTGGAACCTGTCCTGTTAAACCGCTGTATGGTCTTGGCCACCGTGCTGCAGCTCAGTTTCAGGGTCTTGGCAATCTTCTTATAGCCTAGGCCATCTTTATGTAGAGCAACAATTCTTTTTTTTCAGATCCTCAGAGAGTTCTTTGCCATGAGGTGCCATGTTGAGCTTCCATTGACCAGTATGAGAGAGTGAGAGTGATAACACCAAATTTAACACACCTGCTCTTCATTCACACCTGAGACCTTGTAATACTAACGAGTCACATGACACAGAGAGGGAAAATGGCTAATTTGGCCCAATTTGGACATTTTCACTTAGGAGTGTACTCACTTTTGTTGCCGTTTGCCGCGGTTTAGACATTAATGGCTGTGTGTTGAGTTATTTTGAGGGGACAGCAAATTTAGACCGTTATACAAGCTGTACACTCACTACTTTACATTGTAGCAAAGTGTCATTTCTTCAGTGTTGTCACATGAAAATATATAATAAAGTATTTACAAAAATGTGAGGGGTGTACTTACTTTTGTGAGATACTGTATATATCCTACTAACATTAGCATATAAGCACTTAATGAAGTACTTTATTTCAGTAATACATAAAATAATAGTTTTTTTTTCTTTATTAGAGGAAATCTGTACAATATGCATTAATTTAGAACAAGCTACCATGTATCCTTTTGGCAGTGCCGGGACAAGGTCACCTAGAGCACAGGATGAACATGTCAAACTGCCCCCCCCCCCCCCAAAGATGTATGAACATTATGTGTTAGCAAATCTTTTCCCCCATCCCCCCCTCCCAGCTCAAATACTCTTTCTTTCCAAATCCCCCTAGCACAAACAAATCACTGCTCCTAGCACAAAATCCTCTATACTTCAAATTTCTCCCGAGTATACATTCTCTCACCCCACTCCACATTCCCGCTTCCCGGCACAAATTCCCCACCCCAATCCCCACTCCTAGCACCCCCCCCTCCCAATGTCTCCCTCTTAGCACAAATACCCCCCAATCATCCCTACTAGCGCAAATCCCTTCCCCCCACTACCAAATCACTTCTTCCATCACAAACCCCCACACTAATCACCACTCCTAGCACCCCCCCCCCAAATTCCCCCTCCTAGAACAATTGTTACCCCCTGCAGGCCTCCAAATTCTCCCTCCTAGAACAATTCTTACCCCCTGCAGGCCTCCAAATTCTGCCTCCTAACACAAATCCTTTCCCCCCACCATCCCCTTGCGGTGCTCCCCCTCCCCTTCTCGCCCTGCCTTGTGGGTGGCACTACCATACATGATTACTAGCAATAGCCTCTTCCTATTGGGTAACTGACATGATAATGAGAAGCAATAGCGGAATCCCCCAGAATTCCTTTCATCATTCCTAAACATGTCTCTCTCTCTTTGAGTGGGTTGAAGATGGGGACATGCTTCTGTTAGTTTAACCCCTGAGTTCCAGCAGAAGGACTCCAATACCGGGTCACATTGCAGCAAATCTCATTTCCCTCATGTTCCCTGTGCTATATGGCTTCCAACCATTGGAGAGCATGACCCATATTCTGGGCTTGCACTTAACGCAAGGAATAACCTTAATTTGTAGGGATTTCTTCTCACTTCCTGTTTTATCTATGGGACAGGAAGTGAAGGTAAATCTCACCAATGGGACACTCACAGAGGTTATAACCCTCAATCTTTCCAAAATTATTAAAAAAGTTTCGCCTTTAGTTTTACTTCAAGCTCTGAGCACCTTCCCTCGCCTGAAAGGTAACACTGCCAGAGCTTTGCCCTGAGATCTGTAGTAGACCTGAGCAGTAGATGATATTTGCTTCTCCTGTCATTGCAGTGGCGGTGCAGTTACTCCCACTCTTACGCCCAACCTCAGTTGGTGCAGAAGACATCAATTTATTACCAAGGTCATGGGTACTCATGTATCTGTTAAGAAATAGCTGTTTTTCCCATGGGGCCTGGCTGTCTTAAACATATAGGTGTAGCCAAACCACCACACAGTTGCAATACGTACTGTATATGGGAAATTCCTCATCTGCAAAACATTTTGTAATTCTGTACTGTTTTCTATCCAGACACTCCTACCAGACACTATACAAGGCCCTACTCCTGACCAGTTACTGCTCTCCACTGCAGTTTATGCCAGGCGTCTCCATAGTGTGGTCCGTGGACCAAATCTGGCCACTGCAAGATTTTATCCCGCTCTCTGATGTAAGATGGACTCTAATGGGAACTCTCATGTAGGGCCCTTTTCACACGGGCTCCTCTGTAGTGGATTCTGCTTGCTCTGAGCAGCCGTAGCAGCTGGTGCTCCATTTTGGGGGGGGGGGGCAGCCAACAAACCACCCGCACCCCCCCATCGCTCGCTCGTCCGTCTGACCACCCACCAGCCCTGCCCTTACCCCACTGAGGTCACGGGCAGCTTCATGGCGGCTTCCCTCGTGTCTCCTCCTCCTCTGCGGCTTCCTCCCCGGCAGCCAATACGGTTGCTTCTCCTCTCGGCCAATCGTATCTCAGGACCCGCTTCCTGGTTGGCCAGGAGGAGAATAAGGGAAGACAGTAGCGAAAGTTAATTTGCTATTGTCACACAAGTGGGTAGGCTTGGGGTGCAGTGCTCTGTGCCCCGAGCCCACCCTTTTTGAAGCTCCGGCTCTAATCAAGTGCTTTCCAAAAAAATAAAACCCCATTGGAATCCATGTGTCTGGCGCCCTACATGTAGATTAGGGGTCGGATGCATGGATTAGGAGGGCCGCCAATGCTAAGCAGGCAGATGACAGGTCCATCTCCGCTCACTGTCACGGACACAGTCACGCTCTCCTCTATGGGCAAATTGCATGGAAATGGACCACCTGTCTGTTTCCATCCTATCCTTCAGATGGATGGAAAATAGGACCACCATCCATTTGGTTTTGGCGGAAAAGATTGCATCGGATGGCGTGTCCGCTAATAACCGCCGCTCCATAGAGAAGAATGCAGGGTCCTGAAAAACTGACAAGCTGACGTAATCGAACAGCCCGTGTGAAAGGACCCTAAGGGGTGACTCTGGTGTAAGGTAGACTTTGATGGCACGCTGGTGTAATGGGGTTCCGATAGGGGCTCTAATGTAAGGGATTCTGAAGGTCTCAAGTTTATTTGGAATTTCTTTGCTTTGTTTTACTACTGATTACAAAAAAAGCCATTCAAGCTAAAATAAATTAACCAAATTGAATCAATGTTAATTAAATTAATAAAAAAAAAAAAAAAAACATTTTTCCTTATTAATTCCAGGGTCCCATCAAATACTGCTCGTGCTCAGAAAAAAAATCTGTGTTTCTTGGTGCTCAGACAAGGTTCCTCCACACGGGGAACCAAATCAACCCATAAACAATGGTAGACCGATGGTGCAGTTGATGCTTGAATCCCGGAAACAAATCGTGGGCGGAAGTGTGTCGTGATGACGCGATCAAGTCCAGACGCGTTTCAGCCAATTAAAAGGGGCCGTCATCAGAGCTTCCTGATGGCGGCCCATTTGATTGGCTGAAACATGTCAAGGCTTGCTTACGTCATCACAACACACTTTCACCCACCATTTGTTTCCGGGATTCGAGCATTAACCGCGGCAGCAGTCTACCATTGTTTATGGGCTGATTTCCCGAAAAAAATCACATGCTATTCACACCGGGTGCCAGGCCACAGGCACCCTTACATGTGAGTTCAACTATTTTTTATTATAAGTTTTAAATAAACATTTTTTAAACAGTATTACGCAATGAAGTTCCTTCTTTCATATCTACTTGCATGAGGTATATCCATTCCAGGAACCGTAATCTTAAGAAAATCTCCAGGGGTCTCCCCACACGCTTACTGTATCTGACCATACTAGAGATAGTTAGTCCATATTGAGGGGTGAGTTTACATCCATTTAGGGGGCACCTTGTCTGAGCACCAAGAAACACGGATTTTGTTATTTCTGAGCACTATTATCACTTAATTGGGACTGTTATTTAAAGTGGAGTTCCACCCACTTTTACAACTCTTCAGCATCCCTCACTAAACTGTGCACTGTAAACGAATTGGATATTTTTTAAAAAAAATTCTCAGCACCTACTGTATATCTGCTGTATTCATTTTTCACTTCCTCCTCCCTGGCCGTGGCCCATCACATCATTTCCTGTTTGCAATGCCTTCTGGGAAGGGGCAGCAACTTCCTCTGACACTGCCGTTGCTATGGAAACCTGACCTGAAACCTATTACACTGCTTGTGCTGCACTGAGCATGTGCGAGTTCTGCAAGGATGAGATCCAGGAAGAAATACAGTCTGGCTTCAGATGCCCACACTTAAGATGGCCACGGCCTGCTGTAAGTTTATAAAATAACAAACTACTGCTATAAACTAACAAAACAGACCTTAGTTTACAGACCAACTTTCCTAGAATACATTAAGCTTGTGTATTATAGGGGTATTTTTATTTAAAAACTATAATTTCGGCCGAAACACCACTTTAAAGCGACAACAGTGTTGCCATATTATGATATGTTATCTGTTTATTCACTAATATGTAGCACCTAGCGCGGTATTTATTTATTTTTATTGGTATTTGCACAGCAAATTTTTCACTGCATCTGCTAATTGAATACATATATTTTTTTTTGTCATATCTTTGGCGCTTTGGTTATATATATATATATTTTTCCCATCAAATACTGTATGTCCAATACATCAAATGTTTACATAGGCAAGTGCAGTGCCATTCAGAATTTAAGTGATTGCAATTTAGTTCCAAATGTCACATGGATTAATAATTTGCAATAAAAAATTTTTTTACCGCGTGTTTCCACAACGCCATTTAATCCTTTTGTATATGCTTACCGCACCATATACCATGGCATGGCCCGTCTCCTTTAACTGACAAATAAAATACGCTTCCCGTCATCCATCTGGCATTTTGGTATGCTTTAGTTATATCAAGTAAAACATAAAATATATATACTTTGTTTCCTTCTCCTTTCTTCCTTGTAGAGAAAAAAAATATATTCACGCTGCCCTAATGTCATAATGTATATATCTTTTTCTCTCCATAATCCTGTTATGATGTGCTCAAAACACCACTATAAAAGACGCGGTAGCAAAAATCCTTATTCCCAGGGGTGCAACCAGCGTGAGTGAGAGTCAATCTAAGAATAAAGCAGATATATTTCAAAAAGATGTTCTTATCCAGACAGCACATCTCCCTCATTATAATCCTCTGCCAGATGAGCGGTGACGATGGAAATAAACAAGATACAAACACAGTAAATAAAGTTACAAAGTCAAAAAAGTACTGCAAAGATACAAGAGGTTTGGCAATGCTCTGCAAATATATATAATATTAAATAACAGAAAAAAATTTATATAATGTTATATACACATTCCCTGTAATAAGTTTATATATTTTAATATAATAATTTTGTATAAACTATCCTCTACTTGCTGTTATTTATACAATAATGCCACTCTGTGGATTATCTAATAAGCCTGTCTAGCAGAAGCTGTTTACTTGTTGACTGTCTCTCTCTAGTTGACGCTGGCTCACAATAAGCAAAAGTGACGTCAGGAAAGCTGTTCTGCATTCTTGCTCCAGGTCAGTGACCCTCACCTCCATTATGACCCAGTACCAGGTCTCTAGAAAGTGGTCCTTCTGGGTTCCACCCAGCGTGCTGGTGCCATGGCCAATCAGGAGACAGCTCTCCTAATAGTTGCAGCCTCAAATTGCAAAGGGACCTATGGCCTGGCATTTGAGCAATGCAGCGCTACTATTAAGCTGAGCTGCTGTTCCTTACCTGTCTCTTTTCTTATTTTTTGTTCTTCTGTGACTGTCGTAAGCTGTATTACTCATTGACCCCCAGGGCATCCTACCTTGTATGTCACTTATAGCATGCTCTGTCGACCAGTGACTCTAGTGCACCCTGTGCACCCCATAATCCCAGTGTATCTTGGAGCATCCTGTATCACTTAGTGACCTCAAAGCATTTTGTGTTACCCAGTGACCCCAAAGCATCCTATGTCACCCAGTCACCCAGAGCATGTTCTGTCGACTAGTGACTCCAGTGCGCCCTGTGAACCCCATGATCCCAGTGCATCTTGGAGCATCCTCTATCACTTAGTGACCCCAAAGCATTTTGTGTTACCCAGTGACCACAGAGCATCCTCTATTCTCCAGTGACTCCAGTGCACCCCATGACCTCAATGCATCCCAGATCCCAGAGTATACTGTTTTACCCAATCCCCCAAAAGCATCCCATGTCACCCAGCCACCCAGAGCAGGCTCTGTCGACCAGTGACTTCAGTGCACCCTGTGCACTTCATGATCCCAATGCATCCTGGATCATCCTCTATCACTCACTGACTCCAAAGCATTTTGCTTTATGCAGTGACTGCAGAGCATCCTTTATTGTCCAGTGACTCCAGTGCGCCCTGTGCACCCCATAATCCCAATACATCTCAGTTCCCAGAGCATCCTGTGTCACCCTGTGACCTCAATGCATCCTGTGTTATCCAGTGAACCCAATACATCCTGTGTTACCCAATGACCCCTGAGTATCTTGTATCATCCACTGACCCCAGAGTATCTTGTGTCATCTAGTGACACCAGAGAATCCTTTGTCCCCCAAGGACTCCAGTGAACCCTGTGCACCCCATGATCTCACTGCATCCTCGAGCATCCTGTGTCACCCAGTGACCCCAAAGCATTCTGTGTCACCTAGTGACCCCTGAGCATATTTTGTCACCCAGGGACCCCAAAGCATCATGTGTCACCCAGTCACCCAGAGCATGCTCTGTTGACCAGTGACTCCATTGCCCCCTGTGGGCCTCATGATCCCAGTGCATCCATGGGCATCCTGTATAACTCAGTGACCCCAAAGCATTTTGTGCTACCCAGTGACCACAGAACATCCTCTGTTGCCAAGTGACTCCAATGCGCCCTTTGCACCCCATGATCCCAATGCATCCCAGAGTATCCTGTTTCACTCAGTGACCCCAAAGCATCTGTGTCACCCAGTGGCCCCCCGACGCATCCTGTGTCATCCAGAGACCCCAGAGCTTCATTTGTCCCCAAGCGACTCCAGTGAATCCTGTGCACCCCATGATCCTACTGCATCCTCGAGCATCTTGTGTCACCCAGTGACCCCAAAGCATCCTTTGTCACCCAGTGACCCCAAGACATTCTGTGTCACCCAGTGACCCCAAGACATTCTGTGTCACCCAGTGACCCCAGAGCATCCGGTCACTTCAGTGCAAATAATAAAAAAGTGCATGTGCTGGATACATCCAAACCAGAAAATGAAATAAGTCATAAAAATGTTTAAATAAAATGCTTGATACAAATATTTTCAAAAATTATTATTCAAGTAAATAATGTGCCAAAAAAGTGTCAGTGCTTAAAATGAAAGAGGTTGTAAACCCCTCTGTGGAAGTTGTACTGTAAATTTACTGTGTTTGGCACCGATGATGTAATCGGCGCATGCGCTGTGAAGAAACGCCCCCCCCCGTGATGTTTCTTCATGAGCGAGTGACGTGACTGGTGGCTTCCGCGTGCATGAGCGGAAGTGACGTTGCGCGGCTCCGGCCAGTCACAGAGCCGGAGTCCGCGGCCACGGAAGGAAGAGGGGTGAACATGGTGGCCTGCAGCGGGGGCCGCGTGGGCTTTGTTTGCAGGGAAGTGTCACATAATGCGCTAGTATGCAATGCATACTAGTGCATTATGCTTTTACTTTGCAGGGACAAAGGAGGAAAGTAAAACCCAATCTGTGACTTCATCAAAACAACAGTAAACATTTAAACAAAAAAAGTCCATTGTGAAGTGCAAAAAAATTTGATTGATCCTCTCATGGAAGATCCCAGTGCCCTAAAGTGACAGTGCAATGCTATTCAACTTCAATTTACTCCATGTACGCCGTGCTCCAGCCCCAATGGATCCAGACTCACCAGATGTAGATTACCTCTTATAGCTTATGCCAAAAGAGAGCGAAAGAAAGATTTCCACAGTTCCGCTGTGCGTGGCTAGGTGTCCTTAACCACTTCCCGCCGGGAGGTTTCAGTGGTTATACCAGAAGGATACCTGCACCTACAGGCATCATTCAGGTATGTATGTTTTCAGCCGGTGATTCCCTAACATGCAGATGCGATCCGAGTGGCTAATTAGCCACTCGATCACTTCTGCGGGTCGCGAAAGGTGGTCCCACCCCTCGCCATTGCCTTTCCCGGGCTTTACCGTACAATCACGATGTGGCCAGCTGTGTTGGCTGCCCTGAACCCTTTGTAACCCCGAAAACGCAACACAAAAATGCTACTACCGACACATTTTTGGAGTGAAAAATGGGCCGTAAACAACATATCAACATTCCTTAGAACAGAAATATAGAACAATAACAATAATGACCCCAGGTTGCCGATCCTTGGAGGCACTACCGAACAAATACAAAATTAGTGTCTGTGGAACCACTTGAAGGTCCTCAGCCGCAGAACACCGGCTCAAGGACAATACCAGTACCATTTCCTGCTGACACCTCCATTTCCACCAATTCCCATTAAACCACCACTAATGCCATAACATAGATGGTTCCTTACACAGCAGCAAAAATGTGGACGCTTCCAAGGACTCCAACCGCCAAACCATTAAAACCACCCAACAAGGCGGGAGGGTGGGAAGCGTCTTCGTTGTCCGCTTGCCTAAAAGTACCCTTTGAGACTTCATGACCCCCCCTCCACACCGTCATTGCCCCTCCCTAGCATAACCTCCACCAAAAAATGCCTCAGTCTCCCTAACTACTGAGCATACTACCATGAACCCACTGACTGCTGTACTACCCTGCTAGCCCAGTCATACCTGCCCTATTTTATTTATTTTGTTTGCTTCGGGCCTCTCTCTCCTATAATCTCCTCGATTGTCCCTCTCTCAGTGTATATAGACCCTGACAGTGACACCCCCATACTTTCCCTTAGTACAGTTTCTGTTGAAAGAAAAAAGGGACTAAGGCCGACATCTCTTAAGCTCTGAAAAGTGAGCTTGCTCTTTCGATCGTCACAGAGGCTGGGAAAAATCCCAGGTCCATTTGTGATTGTCTTTGCCATGTAATTAACGCTCGGGGCTCTGGTCGGCTGAAGTGTATAAATTATCCATATCGGGATTCTGGGTCAGTCACTTGCTGTTGCGCTTCTCTTAAGTGTGCAATTTGTCAGGAGCAGCTCCAGCTGCTTATTCAAGAAATCGGCCCCAGCTCCACGCCGGCCCCACAGCGTCACGAAGAATAAAGATCAAAGTCCCACATGACATTCCCCCTTTCTCCTTCCATTACGGAGGGCTCCGACAAAGCCTACACAGGTTCTTTAAGGCCACCCACCGACAGAACCCAGTGCTCACCACAATAAACGTCAATGCAACAGTTATCAACTCCACGTTTTCTGAGCTTCGTATGATTGATTGCTCTAAAGTCCCGGTGACTTTCTCCACCAAGTATGAATGCAAACTACACATGCCAGAGTCCCTGAAGATAATAGATTAATAGAGAAATGCTTTCATGGACAGAAAACGCACCAATCATTGCGCAATCATTCAGTAAGCTTTAAACCTAGACTAGGGTAACAAAAGCTTCCATTTCAATACATTCCTCATTAGCCACACAACACATAAGTCAATTTTGTGTGCCCCAAATGACTTTGCAAGTCAGATATTACCTTGTAAAAGAAGCAGTGACATCATCTCATCACTGTGCTGTACATATCCTGTGCAGAAAGCAGAGCTGTGGGAGGGGCCTAGCAGCTCCACCAACCTCCAGGCTGCCTGCAGAAAACTAAACAAGGGGGCGGAGACAAGACCAATCACCCTGCACAAGGAGAGAGAGCAGCAGTGAGCGGTCTTTATTACAGGAAGACAAAGTCTCAAGCTGGATTACTGCACAGATCTAAAAGAAATACGCAAAGCACACCAAGATTTAGGACTCTTGTATTTAGACAATATTTGCTGATCCTGAAGTTCAAAATTAAAGTGAATCTCCAGGCCAAACCTTTTTTTAGCATAAAGTAGGGTTAAACCTTCAATTTTTCTTGCTCTCTAAGGGTCCACTGGGTCACCCTGCTACTTGTACAGGTGGTCATTGCCACCGAGAAAGAAAGTGATTGGATATCCAAAATTTTACACTTGTCCCCAAAAGAAGAGGCAAAGGGAAATCTTCCAATAGGGACAACTCTTCCAGAGACAATTGTCTAATGCCCTGTACACACAAACGGATTTTCTGTCGGAAAAAACTTGTTTTTTCCGACGGAATTTCGCTTAAGCTTGCCTTGCATACACACGGTCACACAAAAGATCTCTGAACTTTCGACGGTCAAGAACGCGGTGACCTACAACACTACAACGAGCTGAGAAAATGAAGTTCAATGCTTACGAGCATGCGTCAAATTGTTTCCGAGCATGCGTAGGAATTTTGCGCGTCGGAATTTGTACAGACGATTACATTTTCAGATAGGAACTTTTCCCGACCGAAGAATAGAGAACATGCACTCAATCTTTTGCTGGCTGGAATTCCACCAGCAAAAGACCGATAGAGCATAGACACAATCGCATTTTTCGACAAAAAGCTCTCATCTGAGTTTTGCTGGCAGAATTTCCGGTCGTGTATACGCAACATTAGAGGGAGATCCCACCCATTTTGGAAGATATCCTCTAAATTCCTGTTGTGAGACAGGAAGTGAAGGAAAATTTGCCCAATAATGAACCAATAGCAGAAAAATAAAACATGTTAAACTCCAGAACAGCATATTCAAAGAGGCACTTAGACTTGGAAGTGTAGTCAGATGAAGAAAACTTCAAACAAGCTCAATAGCTCTGGCGAGGCGGCTTCTCTTGATGGGCAACCAACAGTAGCTCAAAACATAAATATACAGAAAGGAGCCCCAGAGCGAAATTGGATTCCAAGTATATCATAATAATAATAATAATAATAATAATAATAATAATAATAATTAATAATAATAATAATTATAATAATAAAAAAAAATAATCAGCACAGAAACCTATGCTATCCATGGGCACATAAGTGCAATGCATGAGTGTTAAAGCCAACTATCTTTGCTGCTGCACATATGCGTTATGCGGAAAGAGGTTAAAGTATATGGCCCGGAGCAGAAGTGAAGAAGTGAAACTGGGAGGAGGGCCAGCATGATGGGGGTGGGTAGTGAGGCGGAGTGAATAAGGGGCATTATTTGAAAAGGGGGGTATTCACTTACTTGATTGGGTACTGAAGGGATGGGGGGGCTGTCCTGCAGGGTGTGGAGGGAGGAGATGTTCACTTTTTTATTTATTTTACTTTTAGTTTATGGGTATGGGGATGTGTGTCGACGATTAATCAGGGTGTAGTTGGTTCTATGGTAGGATGTTTAGGGGATTTAGATTTTGCCTAACTGTTCAATTTGTGGGTTCTTTTGTTACTTGTCATTGCAGCAGCGGGTGGTCTATTGGGTCTTTGAAGGCGGTGCTGGAAAAAATACTGGAGAATTAGGGGGTTGGGCCCATCTGGAGGTATGGGTGTCCCTTCCCCTCCTAATAATACAATGGTAACATCAGGTGTTTTTAGGTTGGTTGTATCTGGTAGTAACTAAGTGGTACTTGTCCCCGAGTCAGTGTAAGTTGTGGCTGGGGGCCTTTCATAGGTGACAGATACAACCGGTTGGTAAAAAAGAAAATAGGCCTTCAAAGATCTTTAGACCGGGTAAGATTAGACTGTGGTTTTTTGTTAAGGGGTTATGTATTGTATGTAGTTATGCATTCCCTGTTTATGGAATTTTTGTATTTCAATTGTTTGAAAGAATAAAACAAAGGCTGCTATGGCCATTCGACTCCAAAAAATGACGGTGTCGTCTGGTTAATTTGGGAGGGGAAGGAAGAGGTCAATTGTTACTGTTATAGGTAGCCGTGGCCTCGGCAATCTGCACATCCATCTGTCATGGGAAATCAACCAAAGCAGTGACACTGATACAGGATGCAGTTAGACAGCCATTCTTAGACAGGGTTCCAAAGTACCCTAGGGTTCCACCAGAAGTTGCTAGGGGTTCCTTGAGCTATGGCTAATTAACCTCCCATTTGTTCATTCTTTTTAGCTTTTTAGCTGGCTGTAAGGGTGGTGTTCTTCCCAGTGACCACCAATAAATTGGTTTTAGCAGGGGTTCCCCATTATCTGAAAATTAGTTTAAGGATTCCTTTAGGGTAAAAAAATCTGAGAAAGACTGCACTAAGGGGCATATACTGCACATAAAGCATTTACTCCAAGGTTTCTCAATCAAGATTCCCTAGAACCCTAGGGTTCCTTCAGAGTTTGCAAGGGATTCCTTGAGTAATCAGCAATTTCTGCCTCTCAGATAAGTCCTCACAGACACCATTGATCTTTTTAGCCACCTGTAAGGGGATAATTCTTCCCAATGACAACAAGTGTAAGGAGCGTTCTTTCCATTGACCATAACACTAATGTATCATGAGTTGTAGATATAGTCATTTTAAGCAGGGGCTCCCTGAGACTGGAAAGTTATTTCAAGGGTTCCTCTGTGTTGAAAAGGTTGGGGAAAGCTGAGTTAATCTGACATTCACCAAATATTCACTGCAGGTGCATGTGTTTTAAGTCTTGTTCACGTGGGCGTACTAAAGCATACACCTGTGCGAGGCCTGTGTGTTCCGTGCATCCCCGTATCGGCAGTCCCATTCATGGCAATTGGGACACAGCAGCTGCATGGACACATTGCTGCTCCCAAGTTGACAGCCATGTGGGTGCGCGGCCCCAAATGCAGTCAGTGTGAGTTCGGGGATGCGCATCTGCACCCACCCGGCTTTAAAATTGCCTCTGCGTTCCAACTGGCATAAATAGGACTGCCTACATGGGAATGCACGGAACTCCTAGACAACCCCATGTGGGCAAACACAGCCCTCGCATAGGTGCATGCTTTAGTACGCCCATGTGAACAAAGCCTTGTATTACAGTCACTGATTCACCACCAATGAATGTTTGGTGAAAATCATGTTCACTACTTGATAAATATGCCCCTAAATGATCTACAGTAAAACCCTTCTCCGCAATATCCACACCCAGATTTATCTATACAAATGGAAAAAATCAGTTTCCTTTAAGTTGGGAATCATAAGACAAAGTAATTTGTTAAAAAATTATCATTACTAAAAAATGGAGCCTGAAATTTTTTTTTTTGGCCTTAAAAAAAGAAAAATATATATTAAAAAAAAAAAAAAAAAGTGCATCAAAGGAAAATATTCAAAGCAATACTTATAAGAGAGCTGATTTGCATGCCCGAATTCAATCTATTAAAGGCTGATATCAAAGGGATTGCAGCAGGCAAGGGTGTTAACTGTGCAGAGCTGTGCAAATATGTGACAGGCAGCGCTGAAGGGACGCATATAAATTTAGCACAATGAAGATCTTCAGCTCTGCTCATTACTTCCTACAAACAATATAGTTTAAAAGCATGATTTGAAGAGACTAAAAAAAAAAGAGAAAAAAGAAAAACTGTGAAGATGTGCTAAATACTACTGAAGAGGTGTTATTGTCTATTTGGCAAACTGTGCACAGCAAATGTATTCCTTGGAGGGAACCACTTACTTATTGGTTTACATAGTTATATTTATTTATATGGGAAAAAAAGGATCAACTCAAGTTATCTTCTTCCATAAATATATATCAAAGGAAAAGTGTGGGCATATGATGATATGAGATGCTATTGCTGACTTTGTTTACTAAGATGCTTTCCCCGATCTATATCTGATAGAGGTAGAGGAGGCTTGATAGGCATCTGACATCTCCAGAAATATAACTTTTATAATAAAAAGATTATAATAAAAATTACGGTAGTATCTTATCCTAACCTATCTTCCCACAGTTTCCATTACTTTTTCCCTCTGTACTCCTCTTCTGAACATACTGCCCACTGTCATACCCTCCACACTTCTCTCCTACACATACTGCCCCCATCATACCCTCCACACTTCTCTCCTACACATACTGCCCCCATCATACCCTTCACACTTCTCTCCTACACATACTGCCCCCATCATACCCTCCACACTTCTCTCCTACACATACTGCCCCCATCATACCCTCCACACTTCTCTCCTACACATACTGCCCCCATCATACCCTCCACACTTCTCTCCTACACATACTGCCCCCATCATACCCTTCACACTTCTCTCCTACACATACTGTCACCATCATACCCTCCACACTTCTCTCCTACACATACTGCCCCCATCATAACCTTCACACTTCTCTCCTACACATACTGCCCCCATCATACCCTTCACACTTCTCTCCTACACATACTGCCCTCATCATACCCTCCACACTTCTCTCCTACACATACTGCCCCCATCATACCCTTCACACTTCTCTCCTACACATACTGCCCCCATCATACCCTCCACACTTCTCTCCTACACATACTGCCCTCATCATAACCTTCACACTTCTCTCCTACACATACTGCCCCCATCATACCCTCCACACCACACTTCTCTCCTACACATACTGCCCCCATCATAACCTTCACACTTCTCTCCTACACATACTGCCCCCACCATACCCCCCACACTTCTCTCCTGCACATACTGCCCCCACCATACCCTCCACACTTCTCTCCTACACATACTGCCCCATCATAACCTTCACACTTCTCTCCTACACATACTGTCACCATCATACCCTCCACACTTCTCTTCTACACATACTGCCCCAATCAGAACCTCCACACTTCTCTCCTACACATACTACCCCCACCATACCCTCCACACTTCTCTTTTGCACATACTGCCCCCATAATACCCTTCAAATTTCTCTCCTACACATACTGCAACCACCATACCCTCCACACTTCTCTTCTACACATACTTCCCCCATCATACCCTCCTCACTCCTATCTTCCACATACTGCCCCCATCATACCCTCCACACTTCTTTCCTGTACATATTGCCTACTGTCATGACCATCACATTTCTCTCCTCCACATACTGCCCCATCATACCCTCCACACTTCTATGCTACACATACTGCCCCCATCATACCCTCTACACTTCCATTCTACACATACTGCCCCCATCATACCCTCTACACCTCCATCCTACACATACTGCTCCCATCATACCCTCTACACATCTCTCCTACACATACTGCCCCCACCATACCCTCCATACTTCTCTTTTGCACATACTGCCCCCATGATACCCTTCAAATTTCTCTCCTACACATACTGCAACCACCATATCCTCCACACTTCTGTTTTGCACATACTGCCCCCATCATACCCTCCACACTTCTCTTCTACACATACTGCCCCATCATACCCTTATCACTCCTCTCCTCCACATACTGCCCCTGTCATACCCTTCACACTTCTTTCCTGTACATATTGCCTACTGTCATGCCCATCACACTTCTCTTCTACACATACTGCCCTCATCATACCGTCCACACTTCTATCCTACACATACTGCCCCCATCATACCCTGCACACTTCTCTCCTCTACATACTGTATCCCATCATACCCCCAACACTTCTCTCCTGCACATACTGCCCCCATCATACCCTCCACATTTCTCTCCTCTACATACTGCCCCCACCATACCCTCCACATTTCTCTTCTACACATACTGCCCCCATCATACCCTCCACACTTCACTTCTACACATACTGCCCCCATCACACCCTCCACACTTCTTTCCTGTACATATTGCCTACTGTCATGCCCACCACACTCCTTATCTACACATACTGCCCTCATCATACCCTGCACACTTCTCTCCTCTACATACTGTATCCCATCATACTGTCCACACTTCTCTCCTGTACATATTGCCCACTGCGCATGACATTCCACCACACTCCTCTTCTACACATACTGCCCTCATCATACCCTCCACACTCCTCTCCTGTGCATACTGCCCACTGTCATACCCACCACACTTCTCTTCTACACATACTGCCCCCACCGTACCCACCACACTTCTCTTCTACACATGCTGCCCCCATCATACCCACCACAGTTCTGTAATCTACATACTGCCCACCATAATACCCTCCACACTTCTCTTCTACACATACTGCCCACGATCATACCCACCACCACACTTTTCTCCTCTACATGCTGCCCACTGTCATACCCACCACACTTCTCTCCTCTACATACTGCCCACTATCATACCCTCCATACTTGTCTCCTACACATACTGCCCTCTGATGTGTTGGGAGACCTCTGATGTGATTGGAGGACATCTAATGTGATGGGGGATTCTGATGTGATGGAAACTTATGATATGAAGGGGAGCCTTTGATGTGAAGGGGAGCCTCTCAAGTGATAGGGGGGCCTCTGGTGTCATTGGAGGACACTAATGTGATGAGGGACCTCAAATGTGATGGGGGGTCTCTAATGAGAAGGGAGGACTCCGATTTCATGGGGGACCACTGATGTGATTAGGGACATCTGATGTGAAGGGGGCTCTGATGTAATGGGGGACCTCTGATGTGATGGGGGACTCTTATGTGAAGAGGGGGGCTTTTGATGTGACGTGGGGGGCTTGTGATATTAAGTTATTTTATAAAGCGTTTACTCATTCATTAACTGTTTATTGTCTAATTTATAAAATTGGTATTTTTTTTTTGGCCTGCGAATATTTGTAAAATGTGTAGTATGGCCCTTGCACTGAAAAGTTTGGAGACCCCCACTCTATAACATAGAGGGGTGGGCTTCTGTAGTCTCAGATGTCTTAAAACAATGTAACTGATAACAATTTTTTTTTGCATTTATCAAACAGTTATAACAAAATGCTTTCAATTAAATATTTAACAGACCAAAAAGGACCAAATAAGAAGAAAAAATATTGTTACATTTTACATACCCTTTAATCACTTCAGCCCCGGAAGGATTGACCCCCTTCCTGACCAGAGCATTTTTTGCGATTCTGCACTGTGTTGCTTTAGCTGACAATTGCGCGGTCCTGCGACGTTGTACCCAAACAAAATTGAAGTCCTTTTTTCCCCACAAATAGAGCTTTCTTTTGGTGGTATTTGATCACCTCTGCGGTTTTTATTTTCTGCGCTATAAACAAAAAAAGACCGACAATTTTAAATAAAAAATAATATTTTTTACTTTTTGCTATAATAAAAAACAAATTTCTTCCACAGTTTGGGCCGATATGTATTCTTCTACATATTTTTGGTAAAAAAAATTTGCAATAGGTGTATATTGATTGGTTTGCGCAAAAATTATAGCGTCTACAAAATAGGGGATAGATTTGTGGCATTTTTATTACTATTTTTTACTAGTAATGATGGCGATCTGCGATTTTTATCGGGTCTGCGACATTATGGCGGACACATCAGACACTTTTGACACTATTTTGGGACCAATGGCATTTAAACATCAATCAGAGCTACAAATAGCCACTGATTACTGTTTAAATGACACTGGCAGGGAAGAGGTTAAACACTAGGGGGCGATCAAGGGGTTAAGTGTGTCCTAGGGAGTGATTCTAACTGTGGGGGGGTGGACTTCCACTCACATGACAGCGATCACTGCTCCCGATGACAGGGAGCAGTAGAACCCTGTCATGTTGCTAGGCAGAACAGGGAAATGCCTTGTTTACCTAGGCATCTCCCCGTTCTGCCTCTCCTCGCTGCAATCGTGGGCTGCCGAAGAACATCGAGTTCGCGGGACCTGCGGGCACGATCACGCGGTACGCAGCGGGTGACCCGATAGGCAGCAAATTTAAAGGGACGTACGGGTACGCCCATTTTCCTGCCTGTGCCATTCTGCCAACGTATATGTGTGTGCGGCAGTAGGCAAGTGGTTAAAACAAGGCTCATGACTAATAAATTGTATATATTGTCTTCTGAGGAGGATGAAGCTGCCAAAACATAATGCACATGCGTTTTTTTTTTTTGATACCATAAGTATTAGATTTTAGAATAAATTTCCTTTTTAAGTTTCTCCGTCGCCCGGCACTAATGGAGGTCAAGTGTATGCTGCAAGATGTGTGTAAGTGGAAATACCTGTGAAGATGCAATATTAACATCTGATAATGGAATATTTCTCATACAAAGCTCTCATTATCACAAAACAGGCAGCTAGCGGATGACACTTGCAATCACCGGCTATTATCTTGGCCTCGTTTGTCATTGACTTGAGACGTATGCATCACTTACGTGCCGCCCAAGGTTCGCTAACATGCTGTATCTCTATCTTTCCTGAATTTCCTTTTTTTTGGTTCTCTTTCCTTCCAAGCAATAAAAAAACAACAACTTTGAGTTCGGTTTTATTGTCAACGCTTTCGCTTCCATCAATTTATTACAGATATTTATATAGCACTGACACCTTGCACAGTGCTTTACATACTGTACATTCACATCAGTCTCACGTTCCCAGAGCAAAGCCCCCATCATATCAGAGCCCCCCATTACATCAGAGCTCCCCATCATTTTAGAGGTCCCCCATCACATCAGAGCCCCCCATCATATCAGAGCCCCCCATAACATCAGAGCCCCATCATATTAGATGCCCCCCATCATTTTAGAGGTCCTCCATCACATCAGAGACCCCCATCATATCAGAGGTTCCCCATATCAGAGGCCCCCCATAACATCAGAGCCCCCCATCATATCAAAGCCCCCCATAACATCAGAGCCTCCCATCATATCAGATGCCCCCCATCATTTTAGAGTTCCCTTATCACATCAGAGACCCCCACCATATCAGAGGTTCCCCATCATATTAGAAGTCCCCCGTAACATCAGAGCCCCCATCACATCAGAGCCCCCCATCATATCAGAGACCCCCCATAACATGAGAGCCCCCCATCATATCAGAGGCTCACCATCATTTTAGAGGTCCCCCATCACATCAGAGACCCCCATCAT
This sequence comes from Lithobates septentrionalis, assembly GCA_037952835.1. Classification (NCBI taxonomy): domain Eukaryota; kingdom Metazoa; phylum Chordata; class Amphibia; order Anura; family Ranidae; genus Lithobates; species Lithobates septentrionalis. Next base: position 1,494,031 of record JBBDGP010001041.1, read on the forward strand.
ATTAGAGGTTCCCCATCACATCAGAGCCCCCTCATCATATCAGAGGCCCCCATAACATGAGAGCCCCCCCATCATATCAGAGGCCCCCCATGAGAGCCCCCCATCATATCAGAAGCCCCCCATAATTTTAGGAGTTCCCCATCACATCAGAGCCCCCTTCATATCAGAGGTTCCCCATCACATCAGAGCCCCCCATCATATCAGAATTCCCCCATCACATCAAAGCCCCCCATCATATCAGAAGTCCTCCATAACATCAGAGCCCCCATCATATCAGAGGCCCCTATAACACCAGAGCCCCCCATCATTTTAGAGGTCCCCCATAACATCAGAGCCCCCCATCATATCAGAATTCCCCCATCACATCAAAGCCCACCATCATATCAGAAGTCCCCCATAACATCAGAGCCCCCCACCATATCAGATGCCCCCCCATCATTTTAGAGGTCCCTGATCACATCAGAGACCCACATCATATCAGAAGTCCCCCATAACATCAGAGCCCCCCATCATATCAGAAGTCCCCCATAACATCAGAGCCCCCCATCATATCAGATGCCCCCATCATTTTAGAGGTCCCCATCACATCAGAGACCCCCATCATATCAGAGGTCTCCCATAACATCAGAGCCCCCCATCATATCAGAGCCCCCCATCATATCAGAGGTCCCCCATCACATCAGAATTTTCCCCTCCACCCGATTACATTAAGGTCCCTCTTGAATATCAGGTCCCTATCAGAGTCCCCCTTAAATCACGGTCCCCATCAGAAGTCACTCTGCACTGAGTCTGAGGATACGCCACTGACCCTAGCTGTGGGCCACGTAAAATCTTGTAGTGGGCCGCGTCACTGAGCTGTACATAGCCTGTGCAGAGAGCTGTGCTGTGGGAGGAGCCTTGCGGCTCCACCTACAGGCTGCCTGCAGTAAACTAAAGAATGGGGGGGGGCGGAGACAAGACCAGTCACTCTGCACAAGGAGAGGGAGCGGCAGTGAGCGGTCTTTATTACAGGAAGCCAAAAACTCACACTGGATTACTGCACAGATCTGGGAGAAATACACAAAGCTCACCGAGATTCAAGGAAGAACACGCATGACTCTTGTATTTAGACTATATTTGCTTTTTTCCTCAACAGCTTTCATTTTTTTCTGCTTCATTTCAACAAAGGAAAAAAAAAACCAAATAGGTGTGTTTTACATATTAAGCTGCGTCAGCATTTTTCCTGACAGACAGTTATAGGATTATTGATGATCTGACAAGTCGCTGATTCACTGAATGGCACACGGAATCAATACAGATAACTTGTTAGGCCGGTCCGAGGGGATAAAGTGAGGCTCACACTCCCGACTTGGCAAGATCTCTCTGCTTTATGATCCTTTCTCTATAATATTTTCATTGCTAAGCCTTGGGAACACTGAGCGTCCAATAAGCCATAAAGCACTGGATGACAAAATAACAAAAAGGGATTCACTGACCGCCATTTCTATCTACAATGTCCACGTAGCATCACTCTGTTATAATTAGAGTGGCAGCCCATAGCTGCCCATCTAACTCGTGTCCCCAGGACAGGACTAGAAACACCACCCACTCTCCTTTTCCCACCGCAATATAGGGGGATGTGTCCTGTAGTCCTAAGGGATAGCTGGGAACGATGTAACTGACGAGAGTGCAATGCAGGCAAAGCACATAGTAAGTTATCAGCTCACAAGATTTTTTTTTTGCGCTTCGAACAGATATAGCAAGATGCTTCCATTTGGATTGTTAACCTCCTCGCGCCCGCGATCTAGCTGAAAGATGGCTACAGCGCGGGCCTAAATTGCCGGGAGGACGTACATGGATGCCCTCCCGGCAATTTAGGCCCGCGCTGTAGCCGTGCATGAGCTGCTTGCGCCCCCCTCTGCAGGGCGCGGGTGGCACACTCTGTGATCAGCGAGTCCATGAGACTCGGCTAATCACAGATCAGAGTAAGGGGCCGATCCCGGCCCCTTACCACGTGATCAGCTGTCAGCCAATGACAGTTGATCACATGATGTAAACAGAAGCCAGTAATTGTTTTTTTTTTTTCTCACGCTTACAGCGTTAAGAGAAAAAAAAAGCAGATTACCGGCTTGTGTAAGAGGGTCCCGTATACAGGGAGCCACTGCCGCCTCATCAGTGCCCACCAGTGCCACCAAAGGAAGCTCTATTTGTGTGAAAAAATTATATAAATTTCATATGGGTACAGTGTTGTATGACCGCGCAATTGTCATTCAAAGTGTGGCAGTGCTGAAAGCTAAATATTGGCCTAGGCAGGAAGGGGGTGAAAATGCCCGGTAGGGCAGTACTATCAGTACTGCCTATCAGTGCCCTTCAGTGCCGCCTATCAGTGCCTCCTGATCAGTGCCCACCAGTGCCGCCTCATCAGTGCCCATCAGTGCCACCTACCAGTACCCACCAGAGCCACCTACCAGTGCCCTTGAGTACTGCTAAGCAGTTTTTACATACTGTCCCTGGTTTTATTGAGGCTGGCAACCCTGATGGGGCCCCTTCGTGGCTTGGGGCCCTCGGGCAGTGCCCAAGTGCCCGAATGGTCAGTCCGCCCCTGCCCGCTCATCAGTGCCCATCAATCCCGTCTCATCAGTGCCCATCAGTCCTGCCTGATCAGTGCCCCTCAGTGCTGCCTATTAGTGTCCATTAGTGCAGCTTCATCACCCCACATCAGTGAAGGAGAATAATTATCTGTTTACAAAATGTTATAACATAAACTAAGAAAAACATTTTTTTTTTCATTTATTTAGCAAAAAATAAAAAAACCCAGAGGTGATTAAATACCTCCAAAAGAAAGCTCTATTTGTGTGAAAAAAATTATATAAATCTCAGTACAGTGTTGCATGACCGTACAATTGTCATTCAAAGTGTGACAGCACTGAAAGCTAAATATTGGCCTAGGCAGGAAGGGGGTGAAAGTGCCCAGTAGGGCAGTACTATCAGTACTGCCTATCAGTGTCACCTACCAGTGCCTATTGGTGCCTCCTGATCAGTGCCCACCAGTGCCGCCTTATCAGAGCCCATCAGTGCCACCTACCAGTACCCTTGAGTACTGCTGCCAGTACCACATATAAGTGCCCACCAGTGCTGTCAATCAGTGCCCATCAGTGCCACCTATCAGTACTGCCTATCAGTGTCACCTACCAGTGCCTATCAGTGCCACCTATCAGTGCCCTTCAGTGCCGCCTATCAGTGCCCTTCATTGCCACCTATCAGTGCCCATCAGTGCCACTTATCAGTGCTCATCAGTGTTGCGTTATCAGTGCAGCCTATCAGTGCCCGTCAGTGCAGCCTCATCAGCGCACATCAATGAAGGAGAAAAATTACCTGTTTGCAAAAAACTATACTGATACTTTTTTTATTTGCATTAACATACAATTTTTCAGGACAAGCTTTCGGGGGTATGTCCTCTTCTTTAAGGTCCAAGCAGTACTGATTTAAAATTTTTTTAGCAGAATGTTAAATGGCTACAATCACATCAAGTATAACAAACTATGAAAACTGTTTTGTTTTTTTTTTTTCAAAATTTTCAGCCTTTTCTTGTTTGTTTAGCAAAAAATAAAAACCCCAGTAGTGATTAAATACCACCAAGAAAGCTCTATTAGTGTGAAAAAAATGATAACAATTTCATATTGGTACAGTGTATCATGACCGCGCAATTGTCATTCAAAGTGTGATAGCGCTGAAAGCTAAAAATTGGCCTGGGCAGGAAGGGGGTATAAGTGCCCGGTAAGCAAGTGATTAATAGAGCAATATAGAGTAGATCATCATTAGGTCTTCTGACAAATTTTAAAATTTTAATTAGAAAAAAATCTGTGATCTATGCAGTGCCAGATTTATAAGGGGGCAAAAGGGGCAACTGTCCTGGGCCCCTCTATATTACTATGATAGACTACCTTTGGGATAAATTAGAGTGCGAGCCAGACCTTCCTGTCCAAAATCAGAGACTGACCTCACAAACGCACTTCTAGAAGAATGGTCAAACATTCTCATAGACACACTCCTAAACCTTGTGGACAGCCTTCCCAGAAGAGTTGAAGCTGTTTTAGCTGCAAAGGGCGGGCCAACTCAATACTGAACCCTACGGACTAAGACTGGGATGCCATTAAAATCCATGTGTGTGTAAAGGTAGGTGTCCCAATACTTTTGGTAATACAGTGTGTGTGTGTAAGAGGGTTGGGCCAGGACAACATTAAATAGTTGTGGATTCAATTGGCAGACTCCAAGACTTCAATAGGAGGACAGCCATGCAGGGAAAGGCCCCAGCAAGGCGCCACATCTGCACATGTAGGAATGCTGTCTCCTATGGCAACAGTCTTTAGCAGTCCCTAACTCAAACGTAACAGTTCCTTCAGCTTCACTACAACTGCCTCTTGTAGTTCTTCAACACTGAGCCCCCAGTCTCTCACTAGACCCTCTGATTCACTGACTCTGAATCCCTTGAGCTCCTCCAATATTTGCGGTGGTATCTCCCTCAAGCGTCACCCACGCTGGCCTGCTCGGTCCCTGGCTTGACTCACAAAGCTGCTCTGCAAGCGCCACCCCCGCTGGTTGGGCCCCTGACTTGATCACCGCTTGAGTTTCCACATTCTCCACCGTGCCCATTCAGTGAGAATACCGCTCCGGTACTTGCTTCTGTTACTCACTGTGGTCCCTGGTAATAAGGTGGTTGGTCCCTTTGTGGCGACAGCTTCCCCTCTACCTCCGACCACAACAGGTTCTCTTCTGGTTGGACTGCAAGCCGCAATCCCAACCCTGTGCTGCTCTCTTACTTCTGGATAGGCCCTCAGACAGCCTAGCAGACAGATGTGCCCGGGAATAATCCCCAATCTCTGGCCTAGCAGCCTGGGGCATATAACACACGTCCACCCAGACAGCCATCCGACTGGCACAGAACCTAGATCACCTGACTCCACACAAATATAAAGGCTCTCCCAGCAGGCCAAGGGATTCAAGAAAACCCCTGCCCATTGCTGAGATACCCCATATACCCATAACCTGACCTTGAGTTGTCCTTCTCACATCTAGAACCACCAAATGCCCGGCCACCTAGTGGTAGAAGAGAACAGTACAACCAGGCCAAGCTTAGGGAGAAATCAATGGATCTCTAACAATTGACCAGGGTAACTACTCCTGGCAAGTACATTTTTGAGGAACATCCCTGACTGAACCCCAGGGTGCTACATATATAGTTAAAATAGTTGACTTGTTGCTTTTTATTAGAAATGAGATTTGGCCCTGCCTGGTCATGATCATATTTGGTCAATGACATCATTACCCAAGATCTCCAGGGATGTGGTTTACAGTGCAGTAATGCTGGGGATTGTCATTTAATGGTAGTAGTCTGGCACGGAAACATCATTATGTGGTAGGTCATGTTGGTAGTTCATGGTGGTGAATCATTGTTGGGCGGCGGATCATTGTGATTAAAGGGGTTGTAAACCCTCGAGGTTTTTCACCTTAATGCATTAACTATACTGAGCCCCGAGAAACGCACACATCAGCTCCGGCCGGTGTCTCCTGTCCTGATTGGATAGATTGATAGCAGCGCAGCCATTGGCTCCCGCTTCCGTCACTCTAATCCAACGACGCGGGCGCCGGGGGGCGGGGTTGAGTCCTGTTGTCTGTGTCAGTAGACGCAGCAGCAGGACTCGGGAGTGTGCCTGCACGAGTGTCCAGATGGTGAGCGTTTCTCCGACGGGGCACTCGAGAAGAGGAGGAGCCACCAGCGCCACTGAGGGATCCCAGAAGAGGAGGATTGGGGCCACTCTGTGCAAAACCAATTACACAGAGGAGGTAAGTATATGTTTGTTTTTTTTTTAAAAAAACGAGGGTTTAGTAACCCTTTAATGATGGACCTACAATGTTGGACAATATACTTGACTTTGGGCTTTTTAAATTTTATTTTATTAAAAGATTTTTTTTCACACAATAACCGTGTAATTATTTACATTTGTTTGAGAATGAACAATAAGGGGTACTACCAAATGCAAAAAAAATGATGTTGGGTGGCACTGGCTTTTTTTAGACACCTGTGAAGTTTGGGGTTAGTCAAGCTCAAGTGTGGCGCTTGCCAGCCAGTACAATCCACACCAGAAACTGTCATTTAGGGCTTGTTGGCCCACTTTTATTAACACCTTCCCGCCTGGCCAATAGGACAATGATGGGCGGGTAGCACTGTTGTTCTGGGAGGATGTGTGGGTGTGTGATATGCGGTGCACCGGCCGGCCCATTGCCAATGTTATGTGATCACTGTGACCAATCACAGCAGATCACATGACAATTTTAAACAATGAATGGCTTCCTTTCATGCCATCCATTGTACACAGTTCTGTTGCTAGCTGTGATTGGTCACAGTGATCACATGGTACAGACAGGGCCGATCACAGCCCACCTATACCACGTGATTATGTTGACCAATCACAACAATAGTCACTGAATTAACTAGTTTTATTCAGTAAAAATGGTTGCTTATAGCAATGAAATATGCAATCATAATGTGTAAAAAATAAAACAGAAAAAAAAAAAACCTGATCACTTCCCCAGAATAATACAGTGTTACTATGATAACGCTGTTTAGCTCTGGTCACAGTATGTTTAAAAAAAAATGTAAATAAAAGAAAAAAAATGTAATAAAAAATAAAAAAATGTAAAAAAAATTTAAACAAAAAATATATATATTTTTTTTTTACATACTGTCACCAGTCAGTGTCCCTGATCACCGCCACACCAGTTATATGATAACGCTGTACTATACTGGTGACAGTTTGTAAAAAAATAATAATAAATAAAATAATTTTTTTTTTTCGATTTTTTTTACATTATTTAATTTTTTATTACATTTTTTCTTTTATTTACATTTGTCTTTTTTTTTTTTGTGACAAATTTTCAAAAAACTCACCATGCCTCTTACTAAATACCTTAAATGGTTTTCTTTCCAAAAAGGGTCATTTGGGGATCTGTGTATTGTCCTGGCATTTTCGGGCCTCAAGAAATTAGATTGTTATTTTCACCAAAGAAATGTAGCAAAATACATTTTTTTTTTTTTGAAAATTGACAATTTTTATTAAGTTTTTCATAATAGAACACATATAGAAAATTAAAGTACAAGGTGATACATAATAAAGTGCAGTAGTCATTTCCAGAGGAGAGCCCTGCTCTAATAACAGTCATAACATGAAGTTAGGGTCACTGTACATGTCTTGTCTGAATGTTAGATAAAAGGGAAAAAATATAGCAGGTGGACTGACTCTAGATTTATACCACTGGTTGTATACCTTGTACAACTTAACAGAAAAGGAAAAAAGAAGAATAAAAAAAAAATAAAAAATAAGAATTAATAGAAAAAAGTGTAGGAATAGAAATTATTGAGAAGAATTGAGAAAGAGGGGGGTTAGTGGAGAGTCCAAGGTGGGATGAGTAGAATTGGGTAGGGAAAGTAGGAAAAAAGAATGAAGGCAGTGGGATCGTACCCCACCCCAGGAGCCCAGTACCCCCTTACCAAAGGGAAAGACTAAGCCTCCCGAGGCCGTCACATGGCGGATTAGGTTATGGGGTTTTCAAAGAGGACCCATAATTCCCATACTTGATTATGTTTTTCAAGTTTGTCAGTTATGGAGGCCGTGAGATATTTCATCCTTTTGACCTCCCTGATCCTAGAGTGTAGTTCCGACATCGAAGGTGGTTCCCTCTGTTTCCATTTTAATGCCACCAGACAACGTGCGGCTGTTAATATATGTGATAGAAGTTTTTTGGATCTTTTAGAGAGGGAGATAGGTGGGAGACCTAGCACAAAAACCTTCGGGTCGAAAGGCACCCCCGGACCAAGGACGGCCTCCAGGAGGGAGTGCACCAACTCCCAATATGGTACAATCAGGGGGCATGTCCAATAAATGTGGTATAGCGTTCCCCTATCCTTATGGCACCGCCAGCAGCGAGAGTCAGTCAATGGATACATGGAGTGGAGCAAGTCAGGGGTCCGATACCAATAGAACAAAATCTTGTATTGGTTCTCTTTATATAGCGTACACATAGAGCTTTTAGTGGCTTGAGACCAAATGAGCTGCCATATGTGGAGAGGAAGGTCTGCACCCAAGGCTCGCTCCCACTTACCCATGTATGCATGTCGGGGACCCTCTGGTGAAAAATCATGCGTTAGGAGCTGATAGGTTTGTGAAATCATGCCTTTAGGTAATGAGCTCTCCAAGCACAGCTTTTCAAAATCAGTTAGCGGGGAGAAATGGAGGTCAGGGACTAAAAATTGTGCATAGTGTCGTATTTGTAAGTAGCTGAAGAAGGCCTGTTTGGGAATGTCAAATTCTTTTTGCAGATCTTGAAATGTCCTTAAAATGCGGGTCTTAGGGTCTATCAGTTGGCCATAGCGGAATAGGTTCCTTTCCATCCAGAAATGGGACATCTGGGAGGTCAGACTGTCCGGGATGTTGGGGGGTAAATAAGAAGGACGTGACCGGTGAGGAAGAGGTGGTAAGGGGGTGTGCCGATTTTGCACGCCTCCATAGCTGGCGTAGGAGGGACATTGGTCCCAGCAACTGCAAGTTTTCAGGAGCCACATCAGAACTCCACAATAGTGAGTTCGGATGTATAGGGGCTAACCATAGCTTTTCAATTTGTGTCCAACGGTTGAAGGCGTGCAAGGTACACCAAGAGGCTACAGGGCGTAGTTGAGCTACCAAGTAATATTTGGTTATGTTAGGAAACGCTAGGCCTCCTTGGTTGCGGGGAGCATAGAGAACCGATTTAGCAATCCGGTGTCTCTTGTAGTTCCAGAAAAAATTAATCAGGTCGCCCTGCAGTCTCTTTAGGTGTGTGGCTGGGATAGGTATCGGAAGTGTCTCAAATAGGAGCAAAATACATTTTAACCTACATTTATGAAGAAAGATTTTTTATTTGCAAAATTTTATAACAGAAACAAAGAAAAATGTGTTTTTTTTCTTTAAAATTTTCTGTCATTTTCTGTTTATTTAGCAAAAAAAAGAAAGAAAAAAAGCAGTGGGGATTTAATACCACCAAAAGAAAGCTCTATTTGTGTGAACAAAATGATAACAATTTAGTTTGTGTACAGTGTTGCATGACTGCGCAATTGTCATTCAAAGTGCTGCAGCGCTAAAAGCTGAAAATTGTCCTGGGCATGAAGGGAAAATATGTTGAAAATAACCCAAATCAGTGTATATTATTTAGTCTGTAGGAAAGTTATAGAGTCTACAAACTGATAGTATATATCTTAACCACTTCAGCCCCGGAAGGTTTGGCTGCTCAATGACCAGGCCATTTTTTTGCGATATGGCACTGCGCCGCTTTAACTGACAATTGCGCTGTCGTGCGACATTGTACCAAAACAAAATTGACGTCCTTTTTTCCCACAAATAGAGCTTTCTTTTGGTGGTATTTGATCACCTCTGCGTTTTTTATTTTTTACACTATAAACAAAAATAGAGCAACAATTTTGAAAAAAAAAACCAATATAATAAATATCCTCAATTATTTTTTTTTATAAAAGCTAATTTTTTCCTCAGTTTAGGCCGATATGTATTCTTCTACATATTTTTGGTAATAAAAATCACAATAAGCGTATATTAATTGGTTTGCGCAAACGTTATAGCGTCTACAAAATAGGGGGTAGATTTATGGCATTTTTATTATGATTTTTTTTTTTTTTTTACTAGTAATGGCGGCAATCAGTGATTTTTATTGGGACTGCGACATTATGGCGGACACATCGGACACCTTTGACACATTTTTGGGACGATTGACAACTATACAGCGATCACTGCTATAAAAATGCACTGATTACTGTATAAATTTCACTAGCATTGAAGGGGTTTACACTTGGGGGCGATCAAGGGGTTAACTCTGTTCCCTAGTGTGTGTTCTAACTGTGGGAGGAGGGGAATGACCTAGAGGAAATGATAGATCGTGGTTCCCAGCTATTAGGAACTCACGATCTGTCTCTCCTCTCCTCACAGAACAGGGATTTGTGTGTTTAAACACACACGTCCCTGTTCTGCCTCTCGTGCCCGCGATCGCGCGTGGCTGGCGGTCATCGCGACCACCGGCCATTAGCATCGGCACCCCCTGCAGTGCAGCACGCGCCTGCTATCCCGCTTAAAGGAGCCGACGTACAGCTACGATGGCTCGCGGGATCGTGCCGACCTGCCGCCGTGTAATGACGGCGGCTGGTTGGCAAGCGGTTAAAATTGATCAGTCCTGATGTACTGACGACCTATCTCATTTCTCATTTCTCATTTTGTTACCATAGTAACATTGTAGTACTCTGGGGAAGTGATCAGGATTTTTATTTATTTTTTATATACATTATGTTTGCTTATAGCAATGAATTTCATTGCTATAAGCAAGCATTTTACTGAATAAAATTGATTTATTCAATTTGTTTTGTTGTGATTAGCTGTGATTGGCCCAGTCTGTACCATGTGATCACTGTGACCGATCCCAGCTAGCAACACAATTGTACACAGTGGATGTCTTGAAAGGAAGCCATCCATTGTTTACAACTGTCATGTGACCTGCTGTGATTGGTTACAGCGGTCACATGGTACCAACAGTGAGCCAGTACAGGGATCAGTCATCGGCTGTGTCACATGGTTGCACCGCAGCACAGCCTTGTGTGATCTGGGAGGACGTCAAATGACATCCACCTGGTTTGACAAGAGGATGGCCCTGGCATCATTCTGCCATAGGCCGGGCAAGCCCCTTAACCTGGTTGAGAATCCTGGGTTAACATCACCCTGGTGGGGTATCGCCCTGCCACACATCATATATCAAACAATGCATAACGTTTCTTAAATAAAGATTTATTATTCCAAAGTTAAAAAGAAAAACCTCTGCGCAGGACATATACTATTGTACCTCGCACATTGTATGTACAAACAGTGTCATATATCCATACGTAATGCACACCGCAGCATGTTACTCTCAACCATTACAAATATACTGTAATGCCCCATGCTCCTTGCGGAAAATATATCATGCCCACATGGATGACGTGTTTCGAGACTTGCTCTTCCTCTGGTGAAAATCTGATGGACAAAATGGTGTCATAGATGAATAGTACAAAGGATCGACGAGAAGATGGTCACCGGTGTCATTCGGCCATAGGCCGGGCTGCAACAGGTTAAGCCATGGGCGTCCGCAGGAGGGGGCAAGGGGGGTCAAGTTCCCCCCCTCTGGAAGCGGGTGCACTGCATCCAGGCACCACAATCTGAGGCAGAGGAGGGGAGCCGAAGCTGTCAGTGCTGCCCGGCTCTTATCACAGGATTGGCACACACAGATCCTCTCAGTCCACAGGAGCTTTAGGTAGCTGTGTGGGGGAGGGGCACTGATGCCATCCCCTTCAGCAGGAGCCCGGAAAGAAGAAGATCTACAATGCTACAATGTATTGTGCAGAAACTGACCTTTGGGGGTGAAATGATTGTACTGGGGGGCAGACTGCTGTCATATGCAGTGCAGTGACCACCATGTGATATATTGTGGCCACCATGTGCAGTGATCACCATGTGATATATTGTGGCCACCATGTGCAGTGACCACCATGTTGTATATTGTGCCCACCATGTGGAATGACCACCATGTAATATATTGTGCCCACCATGTGCAATGACCACCATGTGATATATTGCGCCCACCATGTGCAGTGACCACCGTGTGCAGTGCCCACCATGTGCAATGACCACCATATGATGTATTGTGCCCGCAATGTGCAGTGACCACCATGTGATGTATTGTGACCACCATGTGATGTATTGTGCCCACAATGTGCCGTGACCACCATGTGATATATTGTGCCCACCATGTGCAATGACCACCATGTGATTTATTGTGCCCACCATGTGCAGTGACCACCGTGTGATGTATTGTGACCACCATGTGCAGTGACCACCATGTAATGTATTGTGCCCACAATGTGCAGTTACCACCATGTGATGTATTGGGACCACCATGTGATGTATTGTGCCCACAATGTGCAGTGACCAGGGCCGGTACAAGGGGTGGGCGGAAGGGGCGGATGCCCTGGGCGGATCAATTTATTGCAGGAAGGGGGGCGCAGCAGTGGAGTACTAACTAGGGGGGGGGGTGTCAGGCAGCTCCCTCATCCTCCCCTGTATGAAACAGTGAGAGCGGGACAGGCTTGCTTGTGCAGCGGCGATGTGACATGCTGACAGCGCTGGGAGAGCTCAGGCGGACTGTCCCATTGTCACAATGCTGTGTGTCTCACTCTCTGTTAAATTCTAATAGCCCAGTGAGTTCAACTCCCCCCTCCCTCCACAGAGATGGAAGAGGCTCTGCCCCTCCCTCCCCTCTGTTTCTGTGTCCCGTCCATGCTCCGTGCAGCCCGTGTGCTGCCTCTGAAAGGAATGTGGGGGCGGGAACATTTAAACAAGTAGCCGCCGATGGAACTAGTTTTAGCAACCTGGGAACATCCAAGTGAGTTATCAGAGCTGTCACTGTGTCCAGACTCTGCTCTCTCTTTCCCAAATCTTTCACTCCCAATCTTTCCTCTGTTGTCCTCCAGCAGAGTCTTTCATTAACTCTATGCTAATAGTTGGCCCCATCATGTTCCCATCATGTTCCTTTAGCCAGGGTTTTCACTAGTATGATCATAGGCATTGCATGTGATTCGCACCGCATTGCTATACAAATCACATGCAATGTCTGTGAAATGCGAATTCAGCCATACAAACTGTATGGCTGAAATCGCATTTGCACCAAAACTGTGCAGGACCCTTTTTTTGGTCTGCACTGGAATCGGATTGGATGGGTGTTTACACCTATGCAATCCGATTCCTGCACCATTTTACAGTTCTCACTGCAATCTGCAAACTGATCTGGGGGTGTCATTAATTTTACATTGACACTCATAGAAGTTTGCAAAGGGCAACATGGACGGCCGACAAGCAACATGCAATGCAGGAATCCGCACTGGAATCGGTCGGATTCCTGCATCGCATATATGTGAACCAGGACTAAGGATGATCTCCGGCGTGTTCGCATGCTGCACATGCCGAGCCCGCCAGGAAGTCGGCAATGCTCTAATCACAGGCAGTGAGACATTTCCTGATCTCTGCAGCCGCACATCGGGAAATGTCTCACTGCTTGTGATTAGCGCCGTGCAATGCCGACTTCCTAGCGGGCTCGGCGCGTGCAGCATGCGAACACGCCGGAGATCATCCTTAACCAGGACTCAAGTGGGTTCACACTAAGCCTGGATTCACACCTATGCATTTTTAGTGCTTTTTGCATTTTGCAGATTTGCACTACAGCCCATTAAACATGGTTTCCTATGGAACACTTTCTGTAGAGCAAATCTGCAAAATGCAAAAAGCACTAAAAATGCATGGGTGTGAATCAAGCCTGATACCCTGTGGTTCAGTTGCAGTGCTGGTGTATACACAGTTTTCCTGCATTTACCTTAATTTTCACTACAGTCCCACAGACTTCTATTAGGTTACATATTTTTACATTTTCTGAAAGTGCACCAAATGTCCTCTATACTGAATCTTTGGTGTGCTTTCAGAAAACACAGTAAAATTACACAAGCTAATAGAATTCTGTGGAACAGCAGCTAAAAATAGGGATACAATGCAAAAAAAACTGCGTATATGCCAGCACTGCGACAAACTCCAGGACACCAGTGTGAACCCAAAGGCTTCAGGGTGCTGTGTAATGTAAAGGAGTCCAGAGGTGCAGGGTGCTGTGTAATGTAAAGGGGTCCAGAGGTACAGGGTGCTGTGTAATATAAAGGGGTCCAGGAGGTGCAGGGAGTTGTGTAATGTAAAGGAGTCCAGAGGTGCATGGTGCTGTGTAATGTAAAGGGGTCCAGAGGTGCAGGGTGCTGTGTAATGTGAAGAGGCCCAGAGGTGCAGGGTGCTGTGTAATGTGAAGAGGCCCAGAGGTGCATGGTGCTGTGTAATGTAAAGGGGTCCAGAGGTGCAGGGTGCTGTGTAATGTGAAGAGGCGCAGAGGTGCAGGGTGCTGTGTAATGTGAAGAGGCCCAGAGGTGCAGGGTGCTGTGTAATGTAAATGGGCCCAGAGGTGCAGGGTGCTGTGTAATGTAAAGGGGTCCAGAGGTACAGGGTGCTGTGTAATGTAAAGGGGTCCAGAATTGCAGGGTGCTGTGTAATGTGAAGAGGCCCAGAGGTGCAGGGTGCTGTGTAATGTAAATGGGCCCAGAGGTGCAGGGTGCTGTGTAATGTAAAGGGGTCCAGAGGTACAGGGTGCTGTGTAATGTAAAGGGATCCAGAATTGCAGGGTGCTGTGTAATGTAAAGGGGTCCAAAAATGCAGGGTGCTGTGTAATGTAAAGGGGTCCAGAGGTGCAGGGTGCTGTGTAATGTAAATGGGTCCAGCGGTGCAGGGTGCTGTGTAATGTAAAGGGGTCCAGAGGTGCAGGGTGCTGTGTACTGCAAAGGGGTCCAGAGGTGCAGGGTGCTGTGTAATGTAAAGGGGTCCAGAGGTACAGGGTGCTGTGTAATGTAAAGGGGTCCAGAGGTGCAGGGTGCTGTGTACTGCAAAGGGGTCCAGAGGTGCAGGGTGCTGTGTAATGTAAAGGGGTCCAGAGGTGCAGGGTGCTGTGTAATGTAAAGGGGTCCAGAGGTACAGGGTGCTGTGTAATGTAAAGGGGTCCAGAATTGCAGGGTGCTGTGTAATGTAAAGGGGTCCAGTGGTGCAGGGAGTTGTGTAATGTAAAGTAGTCCAGAGGTGAAGGGTGCTGTGTAATGTAAAGGGGTCCAGAGGTGCGGTGAACTTACAATTTAACCATTTGCCGACCCGTCGCAGTACATATACTGCGACAGGGCTGCAGCTACAGTATTGTATTGTTGTATTGTAATGTTGTATTGTTTTAAGTGTTTTCTGGTTTTGAAAGTCACTGACTCTTTCTTTATACCCGGGGGGGGGGGGGGCGCAGTTTGCCATCTTCGCCCTGGGCACCAGATGGCCTTGTCCCAGCACTGGCAGTGACCACCATGTGCTGTATTGTGCCCACAATGTGCAGTGACCACCATGTGCAGTGACCACCATGTGATGTATTGTGCCCACCATGTGCAGTGCAGACCCCATCATGTAATGCAGAGTAGAGTGCCCTCTGTGTAATGTGCTGTGCCCACCATGTAATGCGGCGTAGAGTGCCTCTGTGTAATGTACTGTGCCCACCATGTCATGTGCTGTGCTGTAAAGTGCCCACCATGTAATGTGGAGTAGATTGCCCTCTGTGTAATGTTCTGTGCCCACCATGTCATGTGCTGTGCTGTAAAGTTCCCACCATGTAATGCGGAGTAGTGTGTCCTCTATGTAATGTGCCCACCATGTCATGTGGTGTGGTGTACCCATATGTAATGTGGTGTGCTGTGCCCCCATGTGGTGTGGTGTTCCCACTGTGAAATGTACAGTGCCCACCGTGTAATGTGCTGTGCCCATAATGTAATGCGGAGGGGGAAAAAAAAGGTAAGAGTAAGAAGACTAAGTAAAGAGGGGTCTATTCTATGGGTGACCTGCCCTGGCCTGCTCTTAAGGGGGATCTATATGGGGGACACTGTCCTGCGCTTTATGTGACAATGAATGACTAAGCCTCTCCACTTCATGACATTGTCAATAAAGGGGCGGAGAACGGGTGACCTTAAAATGATGCTCCCCCCCCTGAAAAAAATTCTGCGGACGCCCATGGGTTAAGCAAGCCCCCTGAAGCCCCTCAACCTGCCTGGTTGAAAATCCTGGGTTAAAATCACCCTGGTGGGGCATAGTCCTGCCATGCACCATATATCAAACAACACATGGAGTTCTTTTTAAAGCTTTATTATTCCAAAGTTAAAAAGCAAAACCTGTGCGCAGGACATATACTATTGTACCTCGCATATTGTATGTACAAACAGTGTCATATATCCATACATAACGCACACCACAGCATGTTACTCTCAATCATTACAGATATAATCCCCCATGTTCCTTGCGGAAAATATATCATGCCCACATGGATGATGCATTTTGAGACTTGCTCTTCCTTCATAGATGAATAGTACAAAGGATATATGAGAAAACATCTCACTCTTTGCAAACCCAACCCTGCGTAGGCTGAGGAGAGAGAAGAGAGGCCACCACGGAAACGCGGAGATCCCAAAGGCGCTTAACAAGAGATGGCAGGGGAACCATCCAGCGGCATGGCCGCCCACCACACAGAGGAGCCATTAATCCCCCATACTCCTTGCGGAAAATATATCATGCCCACATGGATGATGCATTTTGAGACTTTCTCTTCCTTCATAGATGAATAGTTACAAAGGCTATATGAGAAAACATCTCACTCTTTGCAAACCCAACCCGGCGTAGGCTGAGGAGAGAGAAGAGAGGCCACCACGGAAACGTGAAGATCCCAGAGGCGCTTAACAAGAGATGGCAGGGGAACCATCCAGCGGCATGGCCGCCCACCACACAGAGGAGCCATTAATGGCATTTGCCATTATTGACTGTTCTTCTAATTTTCTATTGAAATATACGTTTAAACAGGGACATGATTGAAATTTGCATAAATCCAAAATGAAAGGATCTGTACGGCTCTCTACAGGAAGTGCGGTGAGCGCCGTTGCGGTAACACAACCTTTTGTTAGAAAGTTACACTAATGCAGCCCCTGTCACAGCAGGTTATTGTGTGATTGTCACCACAACTACGGCAAAGACGTGGATAATTTTTATTTTCTTCTTAATTCAGTTATAATATAGACTCTAATTACCTAATATATAATCAGTAGCTTTAACCCCTGGGTGACCCTACCTTTCCTTAATTACACTCTTCCTCCTCTCTTCTCCTTGGCTTCTTGTTTTCTCATCTCGTTATAAAAAATAAAAAAAAGATACAATTAACACGTAAGTGTTTTTTTCTTTCATTATTCATTCATTTTGATGTAATTGTATTGTAGTCTTGAAAGCATTAAGAAACAAATAACTTCTAAATGGCTTTGCACCAGGAACATGATTGTAATGTTTTAAATTCATGGGCCATGTATATGGCAAAAAAATAAATAAAATTATATATATATATATATATATATATATATATATATATATATATATATATATATATATATATATATACATATATATATATATATATATATATATATATATATATATATATATATATATATATATATATATATATATATATATATATCTTGCATCTATACTAATATTGGATGTAATTGGAATTGTAATAGCGGCCCCCTGAACAAAGAGCAGGTCCTTAAGATTTTAGGAGGCAAGAGTGTGGCTAGCAAAAGCAGAAAAAAATCCCAGCATTTATGTACAAGATATTCATACATACTTCATATCTAGGTTTTGATCTCTATGAATCTAAAGGTAAAAAATTCATACTATTACTATTGCACGCAGTTTGAGAATACTTACCCATGACAAGACGCCATATTGTTATGCGGAACATAACCTGTAAGATACCAACTTGTTACTTAAGAATATCTGTACATACTGCAACTATGTAAAGTCAATTTATGACCTTGTAACCATTCAAAACCAATAAAAATTCCAATGGTAAAAAAAAAAAAAATCCCAGCATCAGTGACCAGTGAAAGTAAGCAAGGATTGGTGGCTGGTGGGAGCAAAAATAGCCTAGTACCTTTGGTTAGTGGGAAAAGGAATAGTGCCCCATTACTGGTGTCAGTTGGTGGAATATTGTCCCGTCATCGGTGTCAGTAGGATGAATAGTGTTCCATTGTTGGTGTCAGTGGGAGGAATAGTGCCCCATCATTGATGTCAGTTGGAGGAATATTGTCCCATCATCGGTGTCAGTAGGATGAATATTGTTTCATTGTTGGTGTCAGTTGGAAGAATAGTGTCCCATTGTTGGTGTCAGTAGGAAGAATCATGCTCCATTATTGGTGTCAGTTGAAGCATTAGTTTCACATTGTTGGTGTCAGTAGAAGGAATCATTCCCCATCATTGTTGTCAGTGGGAGGAAGAGTCCCCTATCAAGAGTGTCTGTAGGATGAACAGTGTCCCATCATTGGTGTCAGCGGGAGGAATAGTGGCGCATCACTGGTGTAAGTGGGAGAAATAATATCTCATTCTTGGTGTCAGTGGAAAGAAATAATGTCCCATCATTGGTACCAGTGAGAGGAATAGTGTCCCATCAATAGTGTCATGGGAGGAATTGTGCCCCATCATTGGTGTCATTTGGAGGAATAGCGGTGCATCATTAGAGTCAGTGGGGGGAATAATATCCCATTCTTATTGTCAGTAGGAGGAATAGTGCCCCATCATTGGTGTCAGTGGAAAGGAATAATGTCCCCTCATGGGTGTCAGTGGGAGGAATAGTGTCCCATTAATACTGTCATGGATCATGGGAGCAATTGTGCCCCATCATTGGTGTCAGTTGGAGGAATAGTGGTGCATCATTGGTGTCAGCGGGAGGAATAATATCCCATTCTTGGTGTCAGTGGGAGGAAAAGTGCCCCATCTTTGGTGTCAGTGGAAAGGGATAATGTCCCCTCATGGGTGTCAGTGGGAGGAATAGTGACCCATTAATAGTGTCATGGAAGAAATAGTGCCCTATCATTGGCCTCAGTGGTAGGAATAGTACCTCATTGTTGACGTTGGTATAAGGAATAGTGCCCCATCACTGGTGCTAGCAGGACACTTAACATTTGGAAATCAGTACCATAAATAAAAAAAAAATGTTGCACTTCCAAATAATATACTTCCATATTGTAAGTAATAAACCCACAGCTAAATTGCGGGAATTGCTTTGGTCCGTAAGGGTTATGCAACTACTAGTACTGAAGCGATTAACAAGCTGCATCTCTAATGATGTATACATATTAAATGTACGGTATAAATGACATAGCAGGGGGTTTAGGCCGTGGGTCAGGCTCCCAAATTATAATCCTGTTAAAGGAGCAATCTATACAGCACCCACACATTCCTACTGTGCCATGGCAGCACAAAGGCAGCAATAAATAATGTCACTAATGTTATCAATCAGGGGAAATTACATGTTCTGTCACACAGAACCCATGAGGTCTGTATTACAAGTAATGAACGAGACGCGGCTTTAAATTAGGACAAGCTTAACGCGCGGCTTCTAACAGTCAGCATAGCAGTGCTATGCTTTAAAAAAAAAAAAAAAAGTGGAAAATTGTATTGACAAACCACGTGGCAAAGTTAGCTATCGCTTAAAATCCACCCACACTGTTAAAGTGTATCTAAACCCAATAACAAGTTTTCCAGTCCTTAGATGTAGTAACTGCATTTGTTTTCTTTTTTTCAACTGCCTGTGTGGCTCCCTGCATTAGGCATGTGGCATCAACAAGAATGGTGGAGTGTCAAGTGGCCTTCTACTGTAAATATTTTTACTGTCACTACTGTACATATATGTATAGTATTTATGGTATATGTGTATACACTACACTACTACAATATACATGTATATATATATATATATATATATATATATATATATATATATATATATATAGATATATATATAGATAAATATATATATAGATAAATATATATATATATATCTATCTATAGATATATATATATATATATCTATAGATATATATATATATATATATATATATATATATCTATAGATATATATATATATCTATAGATATATATATATATCTATAGATATATATATATATCTATAGATATATATATATATTGCAAGGCACAGACTGTCAGCTTCCCAGATACACGTGATGAGGGGCTTTAGGGTTTATGACATCAGCTCTGCTCTCCACCCGCAGGAGAGGTCCATCAGATGCATTTCGCCCCCAATTGGGCTTAATCTTTGAGGCTCAGCTCTGCTCTCCACCTGTAGGAGAGGTCCCTTAGACACGTTTGCCCCTAGAGGGCTTAATCGTTGAGACTTAGCTCTGTTCTCTACCCGCACGAGAGGTCATCAGACACGTTTCACCACCTAGTGGGCTTAATCTTTGAGGCTCAGCTCTGCTCTCCACCCACAGGAGAAGTTCCTCCACCCACAGGAGAAGTTCCCTCAGACATGTTTCACCCCTTAGGGGGTTTAATCATTGAACGATTGAGCCCAAAATGGGGTGAAAACATGTTTGAGGGATCTCTCCTGCAGGTGGAGAGCAGAGCTGAAGCCATCTTAGATGACCTGATTTTGTTTTGGTCACAATGAGCTAGCATCGTGTGTAAGATTGGTTGCCATTTTTCATCGGCTGAGGAAGGAGGCGCGGCTAGCCTCTAAAACGCGTTTCGGTCGGCTGTTTGATTTCTCAGGTTGACCGCTCTTTTTCCAAGCGTCTTACGACTGCCTCCACTGGAGCCGCCGCAGTGGAATGGGCATGCATTGACAGCCCGTCCACGGATGGGACATTCTCTTGAGCTCTCTCCGGTCCTAGACTAGAATCCCACAATAGACACCCTTTTGTGAGTGGAACTTTGTATGTTATTTATTTGTTATTATTAAAACGGTGCTACATCAGTGGTTGGCTGGCACCTCTCTCTCCCTTCCCTCTTCTGTTGCCATTTTTCTGTGGCATACATTTGCCTATTTGAACAAAGGTGCAGAATAAACCTGCTTGCAACATTTTTTACCTTGAGGCTCAACTTTGCTCCTCACCCGCAGGAGAGGTCATCAGACACAATTTGCCACCTAGTGGGCTTAATCGTTGAGGCTCAGCTCTGCTTTCCCCCCTAAGGAGTCCCTCAGACACATTGCACCCCTTAGGGCGCCTAATCGTTGAACAATTAAGCCCAATAGGGGGTGAAATGTGTTTTGAGGGACCTCTCCTGCAGGTAGAGAGCAGAGCTGAAGCTGTCTTACATTATCTGGTTTAGTTTTGGTTGTAGTGAGCTAGCATCCTGTGTACGATTGGTTGCCCTATTTTCTGTAGCATATGCTTGTTAGCTGCCTTGCTGAACAAAAGTATGGAACAACCTGCTTGGATTGTTCTGGGTGACCCCGTCCAGTGCATGGTTTACCGCTGCCTAGAAACCAGGGCTGGGACAAGGTCATCTAGAGCAGTGGTCAACAACCCTGTCCTCAGGGCCCACTAACAGGCCAGGTTTTATGTATTACCTTGGGGAGATGCAGACAAGAATACTGCAATCACTGAGCAGCAAATTATATCACCTGTGATGTATTTCAGTTATCTTGCAAACCTGGCCTGTTAGTGGGTCCTGAGGACAGGGTTGATGACCACTGATCTAGAGCGCAAGGCGAACATGCCAAACTGCAATGTATGAGTCAGCAAAAAAAAAAACCTTCCCAAAAAAATTGAGCACCAATCTGCATGCTCATAGCTCCCAACTGTCCCTGATTTCGAGGGACTGTCCCTGATTTGTAACAATGTCCCTCTGTCCTTCTTTACTCCTCATTTGTCCCTCATTTTGATCTGATCCATATAGATGTATATAAAATGCAGTTTTTATCTAACAAAAAGTGTTTCCCAGTGCTAAACCTTTCATCTGATTTCTAAATTGCTGCATTTGTAAATTCCAAAAGCCAATATAAAAGGAATGACAGTGGTAAAAAAAAGCACTTGTAGGTCTAACCAATCTTGTTTTTTTGTACAATTCTCCTTTAAGGGGGCGTGGTAAGGGGTGTGTCCTATGCCTGCATACTTTTGTTGATGAGTGTCCCTCATTCCCTTCTCAAAAAGTTGGGAGGTATGCATGCTTATCCACTAAGCATGAACTTCCCCTCTTCCCAGGACAAATCCACCTCCCTGATAAAATCCCCCCTTCCAGCACAAATCTTTGCCCCCCCACATCCTCCCTCCCAGCTCAAATCCTCTCTCTACACAAATCCCCTCCACAAAAAAAAAAAAATAATAATTCACTGTTGCTAGCACCAATCTTCTACCCCTCAACCTTTTCCTCTCAATACACTTCCATAAAGACATGGATGAGCGAGTTTGGGGGTCAAGGAACTAGACTGGCAATCCCAACCCCTGAAAAACAACCCCACACCATAATTACCCCTCCACCAAATGATCTGGACCATTGCATAAAGCAAGGTCCATAAAGACATGAATGAACGAGTTTGGGGTGGAGGAACTTGACTGGCCTGCACAAAGTCCTGACCTCAACCCGATACAGGTATACCCCACTTTTAAGTACACAATGGGGTTTATTTACTAAAGCTGAAAAGTGCAAAATCAGGCTCACTTCTGCATAGAAACCAATGAGCTTCCAGGTTTTATTACCAAAGCTTAATTGAACAAATTGGGGTTAGAAGCTCATTGGTTTCTATGCAGAAGTGAGCCTGATTTTGCACTTTCCAGCTTTAGTAAATAAACCCCATTGTGTACTTAGAAGTGGGGTATGCCTGTAGAACACCTTTGGGATGAATTAGAGCGGAGACTGTGAGCCAGGACTTCCCGTCCAACATGAGTGCCTGACTTCACAAATGCTCTTCTGGAAAAATGGTCAAACATTCCCATAAACACACTCCTAAACCTTGTGGACAGCTTTCCCAGAAGAGTTGAAGCTGCTATAGGGTGGGCCAACTCAATATTCAACCCTACGGACTAATGCTCCGTACACACGATCGGATTTTCCGACAACAAAACCGTGGATTTTTTTTCCGACGGATGTTGGCTCAAACTTGTCTTGCATACACACGGTCACACAAATGTTGGCCCAGAACGCGGTGACGTACACCACATGTACGACAAGCCGAGACAAAGGAAGTTCAATAGCCAGTGCGGCTCCTTCTGCTTAATTCCGAGCATGCGTGGAACTTTTGTGCGACGGACTTGTGTACACACGATCGGAAATTTCCGACAACAACTTTTGTTGTCGGAAAATTTGAGAACCTACTCTCAAACGTTTGTGTATGGAAATTCCGACAGCAAATGTCCGATGGAGCATACACGCGGTCGGACTTTCCGACAACAAGCTCACATCCAACATTTGTTGTTGGAAAACCCTATCGTGTGTACGCAGCATAAGACTGGGATGCCATTAAAGTTCATGTGCGTGTAAAGGCAGGCGTCCCAATACTATATTGTCAAAAGTATTGGGACGCCTGCCTTTACACGCACATGAACCTTATATATATATATATATATATATATATATATATATATATATATATATATATATATATATGTCAACTGTGGGTATAGGATTGGGTATATCGGATTGTATTATAATTTTTATTTTATTTGTTTATTAATTTTTTTTATGGTTGAACTAGATGAACTTATGTCTTTTTTTCAACCTGGCTAACTATATACTGTATATATACAGTATATATGCACTAAGATTGGCACACAAAGAGATAAAAAGCTTTTATTTGCTGTTTCACAACTGCAGCACTCATTTACAACATCCTCTAAATACATTGCTCATAAAATGTAACCTTTCCACTTCGCAGGAATGTCATAAATCCATGCTTTGAGGCTGTCAGTGCATTTTACATGTTAATAATCTTTATGTTGAAAAGCTCTGTGTAACCTTGCAGACCTTGACCATTAGCATCCTTTCAGGCTGATCTCTCCAAATTATCCTGGATGTACCACAAACAGCCCCCCCCCCCCTCCCCTCCTCATCACTCCAAAGAACACTTTGTATCGAGCCGCGTGATTTATTGTAGCGCGCTTCTCTCCTTGATATCATGTTAACCTCGCGCTGCATATCTTCGCCGAGCCTAAGAGCCGACGCATTCCACTTTAGTAAGGTTTTATTGTGGGAGGCGCAACATTTAATGGATTTTTCGAATAGCACTCATTAGACTTTGTAAATGTTGTTCTGCAGTCATTAGAGGCGGACATAGTTGAAGTCACGGCTCGGGGTATTATAAACCCGTGAAAAAAATTTGGGCGGTTCAAACTGAGCAGGTGATGAGAAAGATGCAAAAGTTAAGGTCGTTTTATGGGAGAAAAACGCATTTCAATTTCATTTCGGTGATACAGACAGCTGAAGCTATACCCAGCTCACTGTCATGGTCATCTATCTAAACACCAAGGCTTTGCCATTGCTATATCAGTTTATCCAAAAGTTCTAGAGGTGACATCTTCTCTTAAGTGACATTGGGGTTGATTTACTAAAACTGGAGAGTGCAAGATCTGGTGTAGCTGTGCATGGTAGCCAATCAGCTACTAACTTCAGCTTGTTCACCTAAGCTTTGACAAAAAAAAAACTGGAAGCTAATTGGTATCTATGCAGAGATGCACCAGATTTTGCAATCTCCAGTTTTAATAAATCAACCACATTACCTCCCAAAGACAACATAACCCTGTCCCTTTCTGTCATTGCTCCTTGCGTAACTGTTTTTTTTTTTTTTTTAATAGATGATCTGTATAGGTGATATTCTGGCCACCACTGTAAGGGGAGCATTCTTCCCAATTTTTCTTTATTATAAGTCTTGCAATCAATAAGCATAAAATCACTATATATAATATACATAAATATATACATATTTACATAAATGAAAATAAATATAGCAAATCTGCTCTCAAACAAAAAATGACTTTACAGCAAAAACAAAACTCATCATGAACATGTCATTATTGGGGATAATCTCACTACAACTCACACCAATACACCAGACATCTAAACTGTGAGGTCAAGAGACAAACCCGCACCCATTATGCATGCAGCCCTTCTTCAAAAAGAAGCTACTAACCAACAAAAGCTAAGGGAGTGAAAGAAACAGAAAAAAAAAAGGAGCACCTCACCCAGAGATGGGCAGTTCACCAAAGGCAGGTCTGATATTCCTCCACGCCCTTTTCCAGACCGCCCGAGGCTCCCTGCCCCTCTCATGACCCCGAATTTTCCCAATCTCACCCAGAATATCGTGCACCACCACCTCAACAGAGAGGACTTTTTTCCGCAGGGTAATCTGGCACCGTGCATTCCATGTGAAGTAACGGACAACTATACTAACTAAAAACAGTGTATCCAAATCAAAATCCCAGCAAGTCGGGAATGCCCCGTACACCCACTCCGCATAACTCATGCGATAGAAAAAGGGGATGCCTAGAGCCCTCCCCACCCTTTTATACACCCCTATGTTAAAGGGACACTGCAGCAAAAAGTGGTCCATAGACTCCACTTTACCAACACACTCCGCTCTAGGACAATCCCGATCATCCACAGGGCGATGCTTCAAGTTCCCTCTGACATAGAGCCTTCCATGGAAAGCGAGCCAGGCTTGATCCCTAAACTTCAAGGGGATTCTTTCTAAATTGATTAAACGCAACCCCTCCCTCATTACAGAGCCTGGGCAATCCCTTAAGGCCAGTGACACACTGAAAGCAGAGCTCAAAATCCTCTTCTCCAGAAGCTTCCTGGGGAGGGACTTGATATCCTCCACTGTCACCTGCCACTGCCGAAGTATTTTCAGACACTTCAGGGGCAACCTAAGCCGGGAGCTTGCCATGTCGGACTCTCAGACTTTTCACTGGCCCGCCATCTTCCCAGCATCGCAGAAAAGGCCTAAAACAAGATTGAAAAATGCGCACCCATCCCGGCGGGTTCTCTGCTAGCATGTTACCAAGATTGTACTTTAAAAGAGCAGAGAAAAGAAAACTATTGGGCTGACCATTCCTAGGCCACCCTCCCGCCTAGACAGGTAAGTTACATTGCGTTTGATCAGGTTCAGCCTACTTCCCCATAACAGTTGGAAAAAACAGCTGTACACCCTTGCATAGAGAGATGCTGGCAAGATACAGACGAAGCTGACATATAAAAAGATTGGGAGCAGGTACGTTTTGATCAAGTCAACCCTCTCCCTCAAGGAAAGCCTCCATTTCTTCCAGCTTGCTACTTTGGCATTGGCACACACCAACCTGCTTTCCCAATTTCGATGACCATAGTCACCAGGACCAAATTTGATGCCCAACACTTTAATTTCCTGCAGGGGCTCTGGGAAGGCATCCGGACGTTCGAAGCTTTCACCCTCCTCACCCATCCAGAAAACTTCACTCTTTTCATGGTTGACTTTAGAACCAGAAGCCTCCGTGTACTGCTCTATCATAGAGACCACCTCCTGCGCCTCCTCTGTCCCAGAGACAATAACAGACACATCATCGGCATAGGCCACGACCTTCAGAGGCGGCACACCAGCAATGCTCAAAGGCACCCTGCACAAAGATCCACTCTCTAGCCTTCTTATGAAGGGGTCGATTGCGAATACATATAACAGGGGACTCAGAGGACATCCCTGGCGCACACCAGAGCCAACCCCAAAAGGCCGTCCAACCCAACCATTAACCAGTGGGAAGCTCTCAGCCCCTCTATATAATGTCTTCAGCCAATCTATAAACCTCCCCTGCAGGCCGTATTTACCAAGTAGCAAATACAGGTACTCGTGATTGACTCTATCAAAAGCCTTCGCCTGATCCAATGCCAGCAAGTACTTTCTCCATCCAGCAGCCCTGCATCGTTCCAAAGCCTCCCGGACAGCTAAAACCGCTGAAAAGGTACTTCTACCTTGGACCGAGCAGTGCTGATGACTGGACAACAAATCGCCTGCTACTGACGACAAGCGCCAAAAAAGAATCTTCGCCAGGATCTTTCTATCAACATTGAGAAGACTGATGGGGCGCCAGTTCTCAATCATTGAGGGGTCTTTACCTTTTGACAGAAGAATCACAGCGGATTGCCTCATGGAGGGAGGGAGCGAACCCTCTTCTAGACAGCTGTTATAAACCTCTGCTAAAAAGGGAGCCAGAATGGACTTAAAACACTTGTAGAATTCAGCTGTCAACCCATCTGGCCCAGGCGATTTTTTGGTAGCCAGCTTCTCTATAGCATGAACTACCTCATCCACTGAAATTGGTTCTGTCAAATCCATCAAAGGCAACGCACCATTTCCCAATCCTGGAGTAGAATCCAGAAAGCTTTGCATCCTGTCCCGACAAAGGTCCTTTCTTCCCAGAAGGTCTGCGTAATATGATCTAAAGATCTCCAGGATCCCTGATCTGGACTTCACCAGGGAACCCGTACTATCCCTCAGGCCTATGACCGTCTTAACTGCTATGCCTTGCTTACAGTTCTGGTAAGGATCAGGCGAGTGATATTTCCCATAATCCCTCTCCAAAACCAAGGAGGCATGCCGGTCGTATTGACACTTCCTAAGAAGAAACTTCACCTCAGAGATCTCCCCTGGATCTCCTCTATACGAGACAAGACGATCAAGCTTCCTCCGCAAATGCTGGTAGGCAATGTACATACCAAGCTGCTTCTTCTTACTTATGGTCTTGAAAAGTCCAATTGCCCTTTGTTTCACAAGCTCCCACCACTCTGACTTACTGCTGCAAAAGTCCAGAATAGAAACCTGTGCCTGAAAGAAATCCTCAAAGGATTGTCTTACCTCTACATCTTCCAAGAGAGTCAAATTCAGTTTCCAGGTACCCCTTCCCCTGGGTGGAGTGTCCGAGGCATTCAGAGTCACAGACAGCATACATTGGTCAGGGAACTCCACTGCCCTCAACTCAGGAGCCGAGAAAGCAGAGTTCTCCTTTAAAAAAACCTATCTATCCTACTCTGACTATTCCCCCTCTGAAAGGTGAATCCCGTGCTGCCAGGGCAGTGCTTAATATGCACATCTACCAGGCCTGCTTGTCTAACCATATCTCTAAGAAAAACGCTATCGTAACCCAGCCTGTCTATGGAGCCTCTCCTATCTTCAGGCCTAATTATGGTGTTAAAATCACCTCCAAAGACAACCTGCTGGGACGTAAAAAGGAAGGGCTTGATCTCTGTGAGGAGGCATTTCCTGCCCCATTTTGACTGCGGTCCATAGATATTGATTAGGCGCAGGTCCTGCCCCCTAACAGAGATGTCCAAGACCATGCATCTCCCCATTTCTACCTCAATTACCCACCGGCATGTTACCATATCGGTTTTAAAAAGGACCGCAACTCCGTTGCAGGGCTCAGCCGCAAGAGACCAAAAGGAGGGACCGCATCTCCACTCCCTTTTTGCTAGATGGACATCGGCCAAAGTATTGAGCCAGGTCTCTTGCAAAAATAAAATCTCGGCATCAAACTCGCTGAGCAAAAATAAGGCAATATCACGAGCTCTTGCAGATTTAATGATGGCGACATTAATGGTCGCCACCTTTATCGGAGTGGGAACTGCCATCAGGATGATTGGGGTAGTCGTTTCTTAACCTTTGCCACACTCTCATCACCCGAAACAGCTCTCTTCAGACTACGTGACTCCCCCTCATCCATGGATAATAAAGAGAAAGATATATCAGACATCTCATCACCTGACAAAACTGAAAAGGTATTACCAAGAGCAACCCCTCCTGGGTCCGATCCTGAGGAAGAAATGACCACTTTACTTGTCTTCCTCTTCTTCTTTTTCTTCCTCCTAAACTTCTCCCACCCCTCATCATCCGAATCCCCCTCAACAGAGGGTGAGACATGGGATATGGACACCCTTCTATCAGCCCCACCCCCATCCAGCACCCCCACACTCCCCTGACCACGTTTGTGCTGCTGAGGGACAGGAACTGGAGGCCGAGAGGGAAGATCCGCCAAACCTGCCCCCCCAGCAGCTTCTGCTAGCCTGGAGGATCTACGTACAGTAGGATTAGGGACCACCACAGGAGGGACAGACTCAGGGACCACATCACTAGGGGAAACAGAATCTGGAACAGATGTAACAGAAACAGGAGGGGCAATAACAGTTTTAGCGGCCTCATCCTCCTTATCAAGTCTCTGCAACTCAGCCTCCAATCCTGACAAGTTATGTAATGCCTCCGGGCACTGGCTATAAGGATGACCGAGCTTATGGCACAAATTGCACCGAATTTCAGTACAATCCTTAGCCAAATGGTCCAGATCCTGGCATAGTGAGCATTTCTTACGGGTACAAGTAGATGCAAAATGGCCTTTGTCTCCACATTTATTACAGACTTTAGGCTGACCTTGGTAAAAAATAGTCAGCCTATCTCTCCCCAGAAAAGCTGAACAGGGAAGGTGTTGAACTACATTTCCAAGCACCCCCAATTACAATGACACTGTCCAGGCCCCTGTCCATATCCCATGCTCATCCAGGACCTTCCGCAGTGGAGCGAGGACCTCACCATATCGGCATAGCCATACTATCAAATCAGCCTCTGGTATGGATTCGTTGCGCACTAAGATCGTCACCGACTTTATCAGAGGCTGCCTGGAAATCACCTTTGGCACCAAACCACTCCACTGCGGAAGGCCCTTGCACCTCCTATACCTCTCCCAAAATAATCCAGACCCTCAGGCTTTACGAAGGACAAATCAAATTCATAACTCCCCACTGGGCAAATCAAAGCAAATATATCCAAGGCTTTAAACCCCATTTCTAAAACCAACTCAGCCACCCTCCCCCTTACTGGTGGGGTCCCCTCCCCCTCCCACTACAATTGAACCACATTCCTTCTCCTGTACCCACCAACCATCCCACCACCAAGCCTCCCCAAATTGTGACCACTAGGGATGAGCTTCGTGTTCGAGTCGAACCCATGTTCGACTCGAACATCGGCTGTTCGGTCGTTCGCCGAATTGCGAACGATATGGGCCGTTCGCGCCAAATTCGTGTGGCGCGTCACGGCCCATAATTCACTGCGGCATCGCAGTGCATTGCTGGCTGATGATTGGCCAAGCATGCACTATGACCCGCATGCTTGGCCAATCACAGCGCCGTCAGTAGAGAGAGCTGTAATTGGCCAAAGCCAGGGTGGCTTTGGCCAATTATGGCTCAGGGGATTTAGTACACACCCCACACTATATAAGGCCGCCTGCACGGCGGCCCTGTGTAGTGTGTGTTCCGGTGTGCTGAGAGATAGAGAGAGAGAGAGACAGTGTCATTTGATTTGAGTTAGATAGATTAGGCAGAACAGTCAGTCAGTTAGCTGCACTTACAGTGTATTGTGTATATATATGCATCCCAGGTGTTGCATATATATATATATATACACTGTATTCAGTTTAGCTAGATCCGTTCCTGTTATCTTCTATCTAGACTATTTACATTTAGTGCAGTGTGTCCTGCTCACAGTGTTCAGCTAGATCCGTTCCTGCTATTTACATTCAGTGCAGTGCGTCCTGCTCACAGTGTTCAGCTAGATCCGTTCCTGGTATTTACATTTAGTGCAGTGCGTCCTGCTCACCGTGTTCAGCTAGATCCGTTCCTGCTATTTACATTCAGTGCAGTGCGTCCTGCTCACAGTGTTCAGCTAGATCCGTTCCTGCTATTTACATTCAGTGCAGTGCGTCCTGCTCACAGTGTTCAGCTAGATCCGTTCCTGCTATTTACATTCAGTGCAGTGCGTCCTGCTCACAGTGTTCAGCTAGATCCGTTCCTGGTATTTACATTTAGTGCAGTGCGTCCTGCTCACAGTGTTCAGCTACATCCGTTCCTGCTATTTACATTCAGTGCAGTGCGTCCTGCTCACAGTGTTCAGCTAGATCCGTTCCTGCTATTTACATTCAGTGCAGTGCGTCCTGCTCACAGTGTTCAGCTAGATCCGTTCCTGGTATTTACATTCAGTGCAGTGCGTCCTGCTCACAGTGTTCAGCTAGATCCGTTCCTGCTATTTACATTCAGTGCAGTGCGTCCTGCTCACAGTGTTCAGCTAGATCCGTTCCTGGTATTTACATTTAGTGCAGTGCGTCCTGCTCACAGTGTTCAGCTAGATCCGTTCCTGCTATTTACATTCAGTGCAGTGCGTCCTGCTCACAGTGTTCAGCTAGATCCGTTCCTGCTATATACATTTAGTGCAGTACGTCCTGCTCACAGTGTTCAGCTAGATCCGTTCCTGTTATCTTCCTACTGACAGGCAGGCTTGTCTGGTTACAGTATATAAAGCTACCTGAAGAAAATTACAGGTGTTCTTTTTGATCCTATTAGTACCACGGTCAGGCAGCTAGACTATTTACATTTAGTACAGTGTGTCCTGCTCACAGTGTTCAGCTAGATCCGTTCCTGTTATCTTCCTACTGACAGGCAGGCTTGTCTGGTTACAGTATATAAAGCTACCTGAAGAAAATTACAGGTGTTCTTTTTGATCCTATTAGTACCACGGTCAGGCAGCTAGACTATTTACATTTAGTACAGTGTGTCCTGCTCACAGTGTTCAGCTAGATCCGTTCCTGTTATCTTCCTACTGACAGGCAGGCTTGTCTGGTTACAGTATATAAAGCTACCTGAAGAAAATTACAGGTGTTCTATCCCAGCTTAGTGCAGCTACAGGCCATTAGTATGTCTGGAAGGCCAAGAAGGAGAGGCAGACAGTCACAAGCCAATAAGAGAGGGCAAGCAGGCTCTGTGTCTAGTGCTGTTCGTGGAGACGGTGCATCCTCATCAGCACGTGGCCATGGGACACGCTTGGCCTTTTTTTCGGCAGCTGGCCGTGTTGAGCCGCAACATGCGGAAGACTTGGTCGAGTGGATGACCAAGCCGTCCTCATCCTCCTCATCCTCTCTCACCCATGCCCAGGGTGCTTTGTCTGGCAAAGCAGCGGCCTCTTCCCTCAGCTCAATGTCATCAGTGACTCCTTCCCTAGCTCCACCATGTCCTCATGAGGATTCCCTCGAACTGTTTGACCACAGTGTTGGGTACATGCTCCAGGAGGATGCCCAGCGTTTGGAAGGCTCTGATGATGATACTGAGCTCAATGAAGGCAGTAACATGAGCACGGACAGAGGGGGTGCCCAAGAAGGACAGCAATCTGGCAGTCATGCTCCCCCTGCTGCAGCATACTGCCAGGTTTGCTCCAGTGATGAGGAGGGAGGGGATGATGAGGTCACTGACTCAACGTGGGTGCCTGATAGGAGAGAGGAGGAGGAGGAGGAGGAGGAGGAGGAGGTGGCACATCACCAACTAGGCAGGATGCCCTCCAGGGGCCAGCCTAAGGGCAGCACATTGACTGCATCACACCCCAAAGCTCCACATGTGCAGGGCGCTGCAGTCTCTGCGCGTTATTCAAAAAGTTCTTTGGTGTGGGCCTTTTTTGAGACGAGTGCATCAGATCGCACCGCTGCTATTTGCAACATATGTCTCAAGCGTATCTCGCGTGGCCAAAACATCTCCCGCTTGGGTACCACATGCTTGACCAGACATATGTTGACCTGCCATGCAGTTCGTTGGCAAGCGTATCTGAAAGACCCACACCAAAGAACAAAGACGATCTCTCCTTGCTCCTCATCAGCTGAGATTTCCAACCCCACTAGACCTTCAGTCCTCTCTGAGACCTGCAGTGAGAGGAATGAAGGTGTAGAATTAGGTGTGTCACAGCCAAGTACTTGTGGGCAATCTGCTTTTGGTACACCGACGTCAGATTGTACCAGGCAAATTTCCCTGCCCCAGCTGCTGCACCGCCGAAAGAAGTTTGCTCCCAGCCATCCACATGCCCAGCGGTTGAATGCTAGCTTGGCAAAATTGCTAGCACTTCAACTGCTGCCTTTTCAGTTGGTAGACTCTGCCCCCTTCCGTGAGTTTGTGGAATGTGCGGTTCCTCAGTGGCAGGTACCCAAACGCCACTTTTTCTCACGGAAGGCGATTCCGGCTCTCTACCGGCATGTGGAAGGCAATGTCCATGCCTCGCTGGACAGGGCGGTCAGCGGTAAGGTGCATATTACCGCTGACTCATGGTCCAGCAGGCATGGACAGGGACGTTACTTAAGTTTCACGGCGCATTGGGTGACTCTGCTGGCAGCTGGGAAGGATGCAGGACAAGGTGCAGTAGTGTTGGAGGTTGTTCCGCCACCACGCCTCCAAAATGCTGATTGTGACACACCTCTCTCCTCCACCCCCTCCTCTTCTTCTTCCTCCATGGCCTCTTCCTCGGAACCAGCGGTGCTCCGTAGGCGTTCAAGGGGCTACGCAAGTACGCAGGCCAAAAGATGCCATGCGGTGCTTGAGCTGGTGTGCTTGGGGGACAGGAGCCACACTGGGGCAGAGGTTCTGTCAGCTCTGCAGGGGCAGGTTCAGAGGTGGTTGACGCCACGCCAACTTAAGGCAGGAATGGTGGTTTGCGACAATGGCACCAACCTCCTCTCTGCCCTCCGACAGGGACAACTGACCCATGTGCCCTGTTTGGCTCACGTCCTTAACTTGGTGGTGCAGCGGTTCTTGGGCAGGTACCCGGGCTTACAGGATGTCCTGAGGCAGGCCAGGAAAGTCTCTGTGCATTTCCGCCGGTCATATAATGCCAGTGCTCGGCTGACGGACCTCCAAAAGGAGTTTAACCTGCCCAAGAACCGCCTAATCTGTGACATGCCCACCAGGTGGAACTCGACGTTGGCCATGCTGCAGCGGCTGCACACGCAGCAGAGGGCCATCAATGAGTACCTGTGCGACTATGGCACCAGGACAGGGTCAGGGGACCTTGGTTTTTTTTCCCCACGCCAGTGGGCCATGATCAGGGATGCATGCACTGTCCTGTCACCATTCGAGGAGGCCACGAGGATGGTGAGCACTGACAGTGCATGCATCAGTGACACTGTCCCCCTTGTCCACCTGTTGGAGCACACGCTGCGTGGAATAATGGACAGGGCACTTGAGGCAGAACAGAGGCAGGAAGAGGAGGACTTCCTTAGCTCTCAAGGCCCCCTTTATCCAGACAGTGTTCCTGCGTGCCCGCCGATCACACAGGAAGAGGACGAGGAGGAGGAGGAGGAGGAGGAGGAAGATTGTGTCAGTATGGAGGTGGAGCCTGGCACTCAGCATCAGCAGTCTTTAAGGGATCAGTCCCAAGGAACACATGGACTTGTACGTGGCTGGGAGGAGGTGGCTGCGGACGTTGTTGTCCTTAGTGACCCAGAGGACTCCGGACCGAATGCCTCAGCAAACCTACGCTGCATGGCCTCCCTGATCCTGCAAAGCCTGCGTAAGGATCCTCGTATTCGTGGTATCAAGGAGAAGGACCAATACTGGCTGGCAACCCTCCTTGATCCACGTTACAAGGGTAAGGTTGCGGACCTTATCTTGCCATCGCAGAGGGAGCAGAGGATGAAACATCTTCGGGAGGCCTTGCAGAAAGGTCTGTGCAACGCGTTCCCAGAGACTGGGAGGTTACAAACTCCTGTTTCTGGACAACGTGTTGCTGAGGCTTCGGTCAGTCAAAGAAGGAGCGGTGGAGAAGGTGGCCGTCTGACCGATGCGTTCAGACAATTTTTTGGTCCGCAGCCCCAAGGTATGATCGGTTCCAGCAACCATCGCCAGCGTCTGTTTTACATGGTGCAGGAATACCTAGGGGCAAGATCAGACTTGGACACCTTTCCCACCGAAAATCCTCTGGGTTACTGGGTCTTGAGGATGGATCACTGGCCAGAGCTTGCACAGTATGCAATTGAGCTACTGGCCTGTCCTGCATCCAGCGTTCTTTCGGAACGCACATTCAGTGCTGCTGGAGGCGTGGTAACCGATCACAGGGTGCGTCTGTCCACCGACTCGGTCGATCGGCTGACCTTCATAAAAATGAATCAGTCTTGGATCACCACCAGCTACCAAGCACCTGATGCAGATGTAACCGAATAATTTTTTTTGAAATCTCAGATCCCTTCAAAGACTGCCTATGCTGATGCTGAGTGACTATCCCTGAGTAATTATCCTCTTCCTCATCAATCATCACGCTGATAGCTTGTAAGAACATTTTTGGTTCTGGGCGCCACCACCAGTGCCTAAGGCACAATTTTTCAGCCCCTGTTTAACAGGGGCGTGTAATTACAATTTTTGATGCAATACTTTGCAGCAGGGCTTGTTCCTGCGTTTCAACTAGAGTGTCTGTGAGGGGTTGCAGTGTTGTGGCACCAGCACCAGTGCCTAAGACCCAATTTTTCTGCCCCTGTCTAACAGGGGCGTGTAATTACAATTTTTGATGCAATACTTTGCAGCAGGGCTCGTTCCTGCGTTCCAACTAGAGTGTCTGTGAGGGGTTGCAGTGTTGTGGCACCAGCACCAGTGCCTAAGGCCCAATTTTTCTGCCCCTGTCTAACAGGGGCGTGTAATTACAATTTTTGATGCAATACTTTGCAGCAGTGCTCGTTCCTGCGTTCCAACTAGAGTGTCTGTGAGGGGTTGCAGTGTTGTGGCACCAGCACCAGTGCCTAAGGCCCAATTTTTCTGCCCCTGTCTAACAGGGGCGTGTAATTACAATTTTTGATGCAATACTTTGCAGCAGGGCTCGTTCCTGCGTTCCAACTAGAGTGTCTGTGAGGGGTTGCAGTGTTGTGGCACCAGCACCAGTGCCTAAGGCCTAATTTTTCAGCTCCTGTTCAACAGGGGCATGTAATTACAATTCTTGATCTAATATTTCACAGCAGGGCCCTGTGAGGGCTTACAGTGTTTTGGCCACAGCAACACCTAAGGCCCAAATTTCTGCTGAGTATATAGGGCAGGACCCTACCTTCAAACATCTAACTTACAAACGACTCCTACTTGCAAACGGTAGGAGACAACAGGAAGTGAGATGAAATCTACCCCTAAGGAAGGGAAATTCTCTCCTGTAAGAGTTAATATGGGAAAACAATTTCTCCTTTCCACTGATGCTTTCCAATCCTTGTTCCACAAAAAAACCCAAATTTTCAAAAAACATTTTTCATTGGGACAAAAAAGTGAGGTGAAATCTTCTGAAGAGGAGGAAAGACGCAAAACAAATGTCACAGGGGTGATAACCCTTCCCTATGTTTTCCAAAAAGCTTAGAAAAGATTTTTTGGCTGGAGCTAAACACATTAAAAATGTTCAAAATTACAAACAGATTCTACTTAACAACAAACCTACAGTCCCTGTCTTGTTTGCACCGCCTGTATACTGCTGTTCAGAGTATATAGGGCCTGGTGGCCCCACACCTTTCCTTATTTTAATTTGGGTGTGGGGTTCCCCTTAATATCCATACAAGACCCAAAGGGCCTGGTAATGGCAACCCTCCTTGATCCACCGTTTGTCTCACTGATTTTCATCCATATTGCCATGACCCGACATGACATTAAACCCGCAAGCAGTTTTAAATGAGATTTTTTCCTTTAAAAATGACATTTGGTGCAGGGACTGTTCTAAACATGGGAAACACGCGTCACTTTACAGGCATACTATAGACACCCCCCAGGTACGATATTTAAAGGAATATTTCACTTTTTTTTTTTTACTTTAAGCATCATTAAAATCACTGCTCCCGAAAAAACGGCCGTTTTTAAAAGTTTTTTTTGCATTGATACATGTCCCCTGGGGTAGGACCCGGGTCCCCAAACCCTTTTTAGGACAATACCATGCAAATTAGCCTTTAAAATGAGCACTTTTGATTTCGAACGTTCGAGTCCCATAGACGTCAATGGGGTTCTAACGTTCGTGCGAACTTTCGGTCCGTTCGCGGGTTCTGGTGCGAACCGAACCGGGGGGTGTTCGGCTCATCCCTAGTGACCACTAATATTTACAAAATTCCCTCCACCCTCCTTGGTGCGACTCCCCAGAACAGACGCATAACTGCCCACATTCCTCCCAGCAGAAGAAACATTTGTGAGTTTTGAACCGTCTGACACATTTCTAGCAGATATCGATTGTACAGATTTGGTCTGAACAATCGATGAGTCTTTCCTCTGCTGAGCAGGGAGAGCAATGTCATTTTTATTTTTCCCAGCAGTATTAACCCCTTCACCACCACCCACCACATTCATTGTTTTATCATTACTGTCATTCTTAATACTTGCTGGTATATTCACAGTTCCTGTAGTCTTCCCAACAGTGTCAGTTCCCACTGCTGTGCTGGTGGAATCTTCAGCTGGCCTGTTCTCTTCCATCAGGACAGGACTTTCAGCAGGCTGGTCTGACACATCCATGGCTTCCACTGCACATGGTGCAATGTGCTGATCCCCCCCCCCCCCCCCCCCCCATCAGCATCAATCAGCTCTGCTGGAACACAGGGAGGCTCAGGTGAGGCAATCTCTTTGCTGGTGTCAGCCATACTGTGTGAAACACATGGAGAAAACTTGGTAGAGGAACTACTGGTCTCAGCAAATGCAGGCGTAGAAACATCCATGTTCAGGGTGTTTGGAGCAGGTCCATCTTCATTCCCTGGTTTATTTTTTTCCTCATCATCAGAAATGGCAACCTTGTCTGCTCTCAGGGGTGACTCCATCTGCTGGATGAAGGTCAGGGTGCCATGCTCACTCTCAACCCCCTGGCTGGTTGCCGATGGCGATTCCAAGGCCTTACATGGGGGGAGAGGTGCAGAGGCAGATGAACCCGGGTCATCCATAACCTGAGGCTGCTGATTCATGCAACTTACTGATGACTGGCTGGCAAATCTCTTCTCATTGTAAAATTTTTCTTTAAAAGCTCCACTTCTGGCTTTTAACTTCTCCAACAATAAAGTTTGCTGCTTTACCTTTTCCTCTAATTCCTGTAACTCAGGCTTCATGGCTGTGCGATTTCTACTCCAGGCCTGGAAGTATTTGGCTCTGAAGTTCTTATGTTCAGTTTTCAAAACTTGAAGTTTCTCTTCAGCCCTTCCAATTTCCCTAAAGCGATCAACAATCTTCTGTCTGAAGATACTCGCTTCCATACCAGGGCCTGGACCCACAGTCAGATCCTCCACCTCCTCCTCACTAGGCCCCGTGTCATCAGGGGGATCCCTCCCTGGGCCTCCTCCAGGATCAGGCATTGTTCCTGGGCCAAACTAGCAGGCAAGGCCCAGGCTTGAAAAAAGGCTGGTTCTCACAGAGAGCTCTTTGGGTGTGTCCTCCTCCTCCTTCCCACTGATCACCAATGTAAGGGACATTCTTCTCACTGATCAACAATGTAAGGGGCATTCTTCCCACTGATGACCAATGTAAGGAGCATTCTTCTCACTGACCACCAATGTAAGGAACATTCTTCCCACTGATCACCAATGTAAGGAACATTCTTCCCACTGATCACCAATGTAAGGAACATTCTTCCTACTGATCACCAATGTAAGGGACATTCTTCCCACTGATCACCAATGTAAGGAACATTCTTCCCACTGATCACCAATGTAAGGGACATTCTTCCCACTGATCACCAATGTAAGGGGCATTCTTCCCACTGATGACCAATGTAAGGGGCATTCTTCCCACTGATGACCAATGTAAGGATCATTCTTCCCACTGATCACCAATGTAAGGAACATTCTTCCCACTGATCACCAATGTAAGGACATTCTTCCCACTGATCACCAATGTAGGGATCATTCTTCCCACTGATCACCAATGTAAGGAACATTCGTCTCACTGATCACCAATGTAAGGAGCATTCTTCCCACTGATCACCAATGTAAGGGACATTCTTCTCACTGATCACCAATGTAAGGACATTCTTCCCACTGATCACCAATGTAAGGGACATTCTTCCCACTGATCACCAATGTAAGGAACATTCTTCCCACTGATCACCAATGTAAGGACATTCTTCCCACTGATCACCAATGTAAGGAACATTCTTCTCACTGATCACCAATGTAAGGAACATTCTTCTCACTGATCACCAATGTAAGGAGCATTCTTCCCACTGATCACCAATGTAAGGGACATTCTTCTCACTGATCACCAATGTAAGGACATTCTTCCCACTGATCACCAATGTAAGGAACATTCTTCTCGCTGATCACCAATGTAAGGGGCATTCTTCCCACTGATTACCAATGTAAGGAGCATTCTTCCCACTGATCACCAATGTAAGGATCATTCTTCCCACTGACCACCAATGTAAGGAGCATTCTTCCCACTGATCACCAATGTAAGGAACATTCTTCCCACTGATCACCAATGTAAGGAGCATTCTTCCCACTGATCACCAATGTAAGGATCATTCTTCCCACTGACCACCAATGTAAGGAGCATTCTTCCCACTGATCACCAATGTAAGGAACATTCTTCCCACTGATCACCAATGTAAGGAGCATTCTTCCCACTGATCACCAATGTAAGGAGCATTCTTCTCACTGATCACCAATGTAAGGGACATTCTTCCCATTGATCACCAATGTAAGGAGCATTCTTCTCACTGATCACCAATGTAAGGAACATTCTTCTCGCTGATCACCAATGTAAGGAGCATTCTTCCCACTGATCACCAATGTAAGGAACATTCTTCTCACTGATCACCAATGTAAGGAGCATTCTTCCCACTGATCACCAATGTAAGGGGCAATCTTCTGACCGATCACCAATGTAAGGAACATTCTTCCCACTGATCACCAATGTAAGGGAGACATTTCCCCTGTGGTAGAAGGGTTAGCCTCACTATCATGTTTGTATTGCTATTAAATTGAAAAAAGTAAATAGTGTTATGCTTCCAGTAAAATAAAAAACAATAATTTCCTTACTAGCACAAATATGTACAAACATATTAAAAAAAAAAGAAAAAAAAATTGCAAACACATTATAAAGTTAGGGGATTCCTTGACAATTGAAACTCATGTGCACATTATGTACAGTATAAACCACAATCTCTTATCTGCATTGCACATATTCCCTATACCAATAATAGGAGGTATTATGTTCAAATGTGAAATATGGCTTAATGCACTTGGTTGCCTGGGGCTATACAAAGTAGTACAGCTGCCCAAAGAAAATATGGGCTGTACGCGGGCATATGCAAGTACTTGCGTAAATAAATGCATACGTTGAAATGTACGCCACTGGATGCCGACAGTCCCTATACCAATAATGAGTATTACGTTCAAATGTCAAATATGACCTCATGCACATGGGTGCCTGGAGCTGTACAATGTGCCTGGGTCGTAGATCTCAGCATGGGAGCCACAGATGCTGCGTACAGCTGCCCATAGAAATCACTGGCTGCTCGCAGGTACTTGCCAGTACTTGTGTAAACATGCAGATGAGTGCAAATGTAAGCCCCTTGGAAGGACTCTACATATTCATGTATGTTTGTGCAAGTAACCCCATGCACAACCATTGATTTATATGGAGCTGTACGCAGGATCTATGGCTCCTTGCTGGAGAAATATGCCCAAATGTTTTAGGGCTACAGACACCCGTGTGCATGAGGCCTATCAGTTTTTATGATGTTTAAAATCCTTGCAAAAGCAACAGCTGTAGTAAAGAATATATCCAACTATTATATACAGTATAATATCCCTTTCATGCCTATTTCTGACATTTGTTACTTACAAGTTAAAATCTGTAATTTGTGCTAGAAAATTACTTAGAACCCCCAATTATTATATATATATTTTTAGCAGAGACCCTAGAAAATAAAAATGGTGATCGTTGCAATATTTTATGTCACACGGTATTCACGCAGCAATCTTTCAAACGCACTGTTTTTGGGAACAAATACACATTCATGAATTTAAAAAAAACCTAAACAGTAAAGTTAGCCCAATTTTTTTGTATAATGTGAAAGATGATACGCCGAGTAAATAGATACCTAACATGTCATGCTTTGAAATTGCGCACACACTCGTGGAATGGCGACAAACTATGGCACCTAAAAACCTCCATAGGCGATGCTTTAAAAAAATGTTTACCAGGTTAGAGTTACAGAGGCGATCTTTAGCTAGAATTATTGCTCTCACTCTGACGATCGCGGCGATACCTCACATGTGTGATTTAAACACTGTTTACATATGTGTGCGCGACTTACGCATGCATTTTCTTTGCTGCACGAGCTTGCGGGGACGCGGGCGCTTTAAAACATTTTTTTTTCTTTTTTTCTTTTTTTTTTACATTGTCACTTTAACCACTTCAGGCCCGGAAGATTTGGCTGCTGAATGTCCAGGCCATTTTTTGCGATTTGGCACTGCGTTGCTTTAACTGACAATTGCACGGTCGTGTGACGCTGCGCCTAAACCAAATTGACGTCCTTTTTTTCCCACAAATAGAGCTTTCTTTTGGTGGTATTTGCCTCTGCGGTTTTTTTTGTGTTTTTTTTCGCTCTAAACAAAAAAAGAGCAATTTTGAAACATACATTGTAAAATTGTACATGAAACCTGTACATTTTGCAATAATAAATAACCCCATTTTTAAAAAAAAAAAACAATTTTTTTCTCAGTTTAGGGCGATATGTATTCTTCTACATATTTTTGGTAAAAAAAAAATTGCAATAAGCGTATATTGATTGGTTTGCGCAAAAGTTATAGCATCTACAAAATAGGGTATATATTTATAGCATTTTTATTATTATTATTTTTTTTACTAGTAATAGTGACGATCTGCGATTTTTATCGAGACTGCGACATTATTGCAGACACATCGGACAATTTTGACACATTTTTGGGACCATTGGCATTTATACAGCGATCAGTGCTATAAAAATGCACTGATT
The DNA here is from genome assembly GCA_037952835.1 of Lithobates septentrionalis. Classification (NCBI taxonomy): domain Eukaryota; kingdom Metazoa; phylum Chordata; class Amphibia; order Anura; family Ranidae; genus Lithobates; species Lithobates septentrionalis. The sequence goes on from JBBDGP010001041.1 coordinate 1,535,320, forward strand.
ACTGTAGAAATGTCACTGGCAGGGAAGGGGTTAACACTAGGGGGGCGATCAAGGGGTTAACTGCATTCCATGTGTGTGTTTCTAAATGTAGGGAGAGGGGACTGACTAGAGGGGATGACAGATCATGGTTCCTAGTTATTAGATACTCACGATCTGTTATTTCTCACAGAACAGAACAGGGATTTGTGTGTTTACACACACACGTCCCTGTTTTGCCTTTCGTGCCAGCGATCACTCGTGGCCGTCGGCCACGAGCATTGGCACCTCCGGCGGATACCGTTCCCGCGAGCCAACGTACAATGACGGTGATTCGCAGAGTCGTGTTGACCTGCTGCAGTATGACGGCGGGTGGTCGGCAAGCGGTTAAACATCGTTTACATATGTGGGCGCGACTTACGCATGCATTTTCTTTGCTGCACAAGCTCGCAGGGACAGGGGGCGCTTTAACATTTTTTTTTTTTTTTTTTCTTATTTATTTATTTATTTATTTATTTTACATTGTCGCTTTAAAAAAAAAATTCTGATAACTTTTATTGCTGTTACAAGGAATGTAAACATCGCTTGTGACAGTAATAGGTGGTGACAGGTACTCTTTATGGAGGGTTCGGGGGTCTAAAAGACCCCAAACCCCTCCTCTGCACTTCAAAGTATTCAGATCTCCAAAAACGGCGATTGTGAATACGGTCATTCTTTTTAAAATCGGCGCCATTGGGAGCCGAGTAAACCGGAAGTGACGCCGGTTCCGTGTTTTTACACAGGAGACTGGAACAAAGCCATCTCCGGCTTTGTTCCAGTCTCAACCTAGCTGGTGGATGCCCCGGATCGTGGATTGGGTCTCCCGGTGGGCCGGGAGGCCGGGAAGAGTGGTGGGGGGACGTCCCCTCCCACTCCTTTAGGATAACAGCCGAGTGGCTTTTAGCCGCATCGGTTGTTATCCCTAAAGAGCCGACCGCCCATTCAAAATAATCGGTACCGGGGTGATGCCTACAGCTGTAGGCATCATCCTAGTATAACCCCTTAAAGCCTAGGCTGCATATGTGCGTATGGTCGGCGCTAAGGAGATAATATACAGTATATGATGTCCAAATATAAAGAATTATTCCAGTTATTCACTACATTGTTTTTCCACCACATTTATATTTGTACTTCTTGTACTTCAACCAAAGAAATAGCACATTGTAAGCGTTCCTTAGAATATCACTTCAGAGCGCAGAGCTCAGTATTCCTATATAAGTGGAATATGTCAAGGTTCATATAATGACGATTTAATTGAAATAATGCACAAAGTATCCCAATGGAAACAGTTGCTCAATGCTCCTAAAGGATTTTTTAATGATACATTAGATCAAGCTTATTTGAATATAATGGTCACATACCAGCATGCATATAGCACCACTTTCAGTCCCGCTAGGTTAATCACTGTCCAGCACACCATAGCGTAGTTCATACAGACTTAACAGGTTGTGTGTTTTTGGAAAACATCCTTATATATACACACTGTATTACCAAAAGTATTGGGACTCCTGCCTTTACACGCACATGAACTTTAATGGCATCCCAGTCTAATGCCGCGTACAGACAATCGGAATTTCGGACAACCAAACTGTGGATTTATTTCCGACGGATGTTGGCTCAAACTTGTCTTGCATACACACAGTCGCGGAAATGTTGTCAGAAATTCCGAACGCCAAGAACGCGCTGACGTACAACGCGTACGACGAGCCGAGAAAAATGAAGTTCGATAGCCAGTGCGGCTCTCCTGCTTGATCCAGCTCTCAAACATCTGTTGTCGGAAATTCCGACAGCAAATGTCCGATGGAGCCTACACACGGTCGGAATTTCTGACAAGAGCTTCACATCGAACATTTGTTGTCGGAAATTCCGATCATGTGTACGCAGCATTAGTCTGTAGGGTTCAATATTGAGTTGGCCCACCCTTTGCAGCTATAACAGCTTCAACTCTTCTGGGAAGGCTGTCCACAAGGTTTAGGAGTGTGTCTATGGGAATGTTTGACCATTCTTCCAGAAGCACTGATGTGGACAAGACGGCCCGGCTCACAGTCTCCGATCTAATTCATCCCAAAGGTGTTCTATCGGGTTGAGGTCAGGACTCTGAGCAGGCCAGTCAAGTTCCTCAACCCTAAACTCGCTCATTCATGCCTTTATGGACCTTGCTTTGTGCACTGGTGCGCAGTCGTGTTGGAACAGGATGAAGCTATCCCCAAACTGTTTCCACAAATTTGGGAGCATGAAATTGTCCAAAATGTCTTGGTATGCTGACACCTTTAGAGTTTCCTTCACTGGAACGAAGGGGGCCAAAGCCAACCCCTAAAAAACAACCCCACACCATAATCCCCCCTCCACCAAATGATTTGGACCAGTGCACAAAGCAAGGCCCATAAAGACATGGATGAGTTAGTTTGAGATGAAGGAACTTGACGAATATTACTATAAGAAGAGAAATATTCATGAATCCCCAGGGACACGTATGAATGGAACTTAAATGTTACCACAAGGTCGGAGTACATAATCTAAAATGTCTTTGTATGTTAGGGTTCACCAATGGAGATTGAATGGCTGTGGGGTTGTTTTTTTACCCATGGTTTTGGAATTGGATGTCCACCAAGCTTATGTGGAGGGGCCACTGAAACTGGTTCCCCTACTACTGCACAGCCAGGCAACACACATTCTACGTTTGGATCCAAACACAAGTCAGTCCCTTGGCTTTGTTTTTGATTTTTTATTAGGGGTAACAACTTGGATGGGGGGAAGGGATTTAAGGGATTGCCCAACTTGAACCAAAGAACATCAAGAAAAAGGGGGCAACTTCTTTCTTCTGTACAAAAGGATCCTGAACTGCTTACTTTCCTTTCCTCACACAGTCCTCAGGAGATTAGTAGCAAAAGTCCTTTACAGACTAGGAGCTCTTAGCCCTTCTTGTAAATAGCACAACAATTAAGGCAAACTGCATGCAGGAGTGTATCCTCTCCTTGTGAAGAACTACTCCCAGCTACACTGCTTGCAGGCACTACCAGCCGTTCTGTTCTGAAGATCTCCTAGGGCAAGGATAAAAGGGTTAAGCACAGCGCTGTCCTTTAGAAAGCTTGCTACACGTGTCAGTCTCTCCCCTTGCAAATCCCTGGGTGTGCTAGTGTACTCACTCTGTCCTCCTTGCTCCCACTGCTCTCAGGCAAGATTCCAAGTCAAATCACTCTCCTGAATGGATCCTCCTGAGCCAGCCCGAGCCCAGCCTGGGGATGGGGTCTCCCCTAGACCTAGGAGACCCCTACTAGGCCACCTACAGCCTCCTCAGCACTCCGTCTTCCACCCGACTCCCCTACTAGCATGACTCATCCATATTTAAGGGCTGGCCTAGCCACCCTGCTAGGACTGTACATTTGGGGAATGGCCTGGTTCTCCTAAGTATGGAGATCAACCCTCCTGGCCTCCACCCACTAACTTCTAGAAGTTTCTCCAAACTTCCAGAACCAGGGGAAGGCATCAGAGACCTGCCTCCGTGAGTCATCCAGCCTGACCTACAGTAAACCCTGACGCAGATTTCAGACTCACACTTACCATGAGTCAATAAATTTGCCTGCACTAAACCAATAACACACTAGAGGGTGCTACACTTATATAAGTGTGTTGGCCACATGTTCATAAAGGTTTGTCCATAAATTTGTTCCCAAAGGTGTTCAGTAGGGTTGAAGACAGGGATTTGTGCAGGTCACTCGAGTCCCTCCACACCAAACTCATCAGACCATGTCTTTTTTGAACTGGCTTTGTGGACGGGTCACAGTCGTTGTGGAACAGAAAAGAACCTTACCCAAACTGTTGTCATAAGTGCATGATTGTCTACAATGTCTTTGTAAACATCAGCTCTCAATCATTCGAAGGGGTTCCATTTACTGTACTTCTGCCCACATAGTGTATCTCAAAATGTATGGTCGTTGAAAATAAACTCTTCTTTTACTTTAAAGCTTTGTTTGGATTGTTCTTCATTCAAAGACATTAGGAAGATAAAGAGCAAATACATTTTCTTGTCTCTAAGCAAAGATCTACTCCACTCTCAAAGCCTTTACACCAAAATAATTGACGGGTATCTACTTTCTCCTCTGGTTATAATAGCCGTAGCGTAATCAACAATCTTACCGTTTCTATTTGCTGAAATAAATTCAGCACTCCTTCTTTCTGTATAATTTCTCTGCGTGAGCGTTTGTCTATTATGTTGTTATACTGCATTAATCCAGGTTGCGTAGCATGTAAAAGGCCAAACGTTAGCTACCTGCCTAAACAGTTCGGCACACACAACTGATTCGTACTCGCTACCTGCTAATAAAAATCAGCCTCATTCAATGAAAATTCAAATGTATTCGGCAATCCTTAGATGTCGAGATAAAAATGTTCTGGCTGTAAATGCTAAAAGGGAGAAAAATATCTGGCATAAAATATGGGCTTTAAATATGAATTTTGTTGAAATTGCCTCCGACAAAAAGACAGGAGGAAAAAAATACGTGTTGCGCTCAGCGACAATCTGAACACATAAATTAATTTTTAGGAGCGCACATTGCATTGACAAGGAATATCCAGAGATATGTACAGCCACTATAATACAGAATAGAGACAAACAAAATGTTTTAAATTCACTTAGCAGATACGTCAGTTGTGCTGGGCCTAGTATCCAATCTTGCTTTCCATTCATAGGCCATTGCCCATTTGGATAGATGCAGAGGCTATGAAGGAGAATTGGTGCCCTTAGGATTCAGGATGGCATGTCCCATTCTTAATGTTGCTTTACAATGATGCTTGATTTAAATTAATCTAAACCCTAACTGGATGGCATTTAATGTATTAAACCACTGTGTATCATAAGCATGTCCTCTGTTTGAAAGCCAACAGCCAACAATTTGTGTGGTTGTTGGCTCTCATTGCCGGCTGTCACTGACAGCTTGGATTCCCACTGTCAAATGAGGACCAAGTAAAGTAGTTCCCAAACATGCGATCACTATGTCAAAATTATCACATGCGGGGGACTTCAGTTACCAAAATAACCCTTCAGCTGACAGCTTCAGTAAAACACTGACTTGGTGCAAGCATCCAGATCAAGAGTCTTGTCGGCTTATTCAGGTTGAGTGACTAAAAATGTATTGTAGCCAAGGACAGCCTGTCAGGAGCTAGAACACATGCTGGTGGCACTGTGACCCCCGGATTTAAATGGTGTGGTTCCAGCATCCACTAGCAGGTGTCTCCCAGCAGCCAGCAATTAGTCACCACTAAGGATGAGCTTGGGTTAGACCCAAATGTATGAACCTGGAAGGAAACTGTCAGCCCAATCAGCTATGGCTGGGGTATTGTCTGCCCTATGGCTGCACGTGCACAAAGGGGCAGGTTTGCTCATGACATCGTTGACCTAATATGGTCACTTGACATATTAGGTCAATGATATTGATGTAATATGGCCATGTGGTCATATTAGGTCATAATAGGCCATATTTTTCCATGGTTGGGTTTTAGACTTTTTACATGCGTTTGTATTTATGTTTTATTCTTGTGTTTATGATAAATTGTATTTTTCATTTAGGCTTAAAGAGGAGGTCCAGTCAAAAAAAAAATAAATAAAAGTCAGCAGCTACAAATACTGCAGCTGCTGACTTTTAATTGGACACTTACCTGTCCCAGGGTCCAGCGATGCGGGGGATCGAAGCCCCGCTCGTCTCCCCCTTCGTTCAGCGGCGCCGGCATTGCAACTGTGGGCGCCGGGCTGTGGCTTCACAGCCTGGCACCCACTGCGCATGCGCGAGCGGAGCCGCGCGCCGTGATTGGCCGCTCAGTCACCTAGGACCTGTAATGGGTCCCAGATGATTGACAGGAGGGAGGGAGCAGAGCTGAGCCCTTCCTGTGCCGAGGGGGAAGTGATGTCACCAGCCCAGGCACTGGAAGAGGCAGACTACGAGGGACCCCCTAGCAACAGGCATTTAGAGGTAAGTTAAAAAAAAAAATATCCAAATGTTTTTTTGTATTTTTTTTTATGATTTTTCATGTAGTCTTTTTTTTTTTGGGTGGAACCTCACTTTAAGTATGGATTCCTCTATTCATTTTCTGACCACCGTCGTCCTGAAGGATACTGGCATGTGTTATCCCAACACAACCGGGCAACTAGCACATCGGGAAGTAGGTGTGCAAAATCAAAGCCTTTGTTTTTCTCTTACTACAAGTTTCCTTTAAAATGATTGTGAACCTTTTTTTTTTCTTTTTAAATAATAAACATGTCATACTGCTCTACATACTACGTACGTAACTGCTCTGTGCAGTGATTTTGCCCATTGTTCACACTGCTAGCAGGGATTGAGTTACTGGAGGCAGAACATTAAGTATACTGCACCTATACTGTACCTGTACCACACATATATTGCACCTTTACTGCATCTTTTCCGCACCTATAATGCACCTATACTGTACCTGTACCACACATATATCGAACCTTTACTGCATCTTTACAGCACCTATACCACATGCTGGTTTACTAAAGCTGTTATTAAGTGCACCAACGCTTCTTAAAGGGTCCCAACGATAGCCGGCAGAAAAACAACATAAAGGACTGCCTCACCTGAAAAAACATCCTACAGGTCCCCTTTGCTCCCTTCTCCCCTTTCTATGAGCCCCAATCCTCCACTGCAGGGGTCCCCCACCGGCGCTCCTGGCTCCACCTCTTCAAGGAGTGCCCCCATAGGAAGCCGCTTCCTATGGGGGCACTTGTGTGGACTCGATCCTGAGCTGCACTGCCTGTGACTGTAGACATTGAGGGTGTGACTCAGACCCTGCCCTCGTTCCCTCTTCGCAGGATTTGATTAACAGCCACAGGAGCCAATGGCTATCAGTCTGTCCTGTGAGGAGGGAAAGAGCCAAGAGAGCCGCTGCTCTCAGGAACGGTTCTGGATTAAGATCGGGCTCAGGTAAGTACAAGGGGGTCTGGGGAGATCCTGTGACACGGAAGGTTTTCCACCTTAAAAACCAAGTTCACTTTTTTTTTTCTAAATTCCATCTCCCCTATGTACCAATATAACATTAATGTACTTATTTTGCAAAAACAAAACAGCTTTCCATTAGTTCTACACCAGCTTACCTAACTCTCTTCATAGCTGTTTAAACACACTGCTCGATTACTTCTGCCTTACTTCCTGGTCAGACTTTAGGTCATGACACAGGGAAGGAGTTGACCAGCTGAGGGTAGATGATGCTGGGTGTCTGCTAATGAGATCAGCTAGTCAACTCCTTCCTGTGTCATGACCTAAAGTATGACCAGGAAGTGAGACAGAAGTAATCGAGCAGAGTGTTTAAACAGCTATGAAGAGAGTGAGGTAAGCCTGTGTAGAATTAATGGAAAGCTGTTTTATTTTTGCAAAATAAGTACATTTAAGCTGTATTGGTACTAGGGGAGCTGGAATTTAGAAAAAAAAAGGTGAACTTAGCCTTTAATACAGAGACAAACAAACGCTAAGCCTTTAGAACCACCTTAATCCAATAGGTCAGGTAAGTCCTGTTTGCTGCTGAGTAGGGTTGAGATGGTAAAATAAAGATAGTTTTGTTTCAGAATCTCCAGCATAAATCACCTAACTTCTCTGTATAAAATAAATATTACATTTCCTCCATGGAAGGAAAATGTTATGCACGTCCTGGGTAATAAAGCGCAGTGTGTGGACTTCAGAGGTAAAGAGAACATGCAATACAATATTCACCTTAAGCATTTTCATTGCCAGAGGCTCAGTATGAGAGGAAGACTTTTATGCTGTACTGGACGTTAAGAGACTGAAGACATCTGCAAGACATAACAGTTACCATGTTTTTTTTTTTCTGGTAAGACCATAGTTCCACTGTTCGAAATGTTCCTCTATGTTTATAGAGTCGATTTTATGAATAATGATAGATTACAGATGTGGCCAAATGGGGGAATGTATTCTATGGTGTGTATTCCGTTCCTTTAGGAAATTACACACATGCTTGTGTCCTAAAAAAGAGCCTGATTTGCTGAAGGTTAGATGTAAACCCAATGACTAAGATCTCATACAATATTCAACATAATGTAAGTATTCATATTTTTTAATCTGCAGCTTTCCTTGAGTAAAACCTGCACATGACCCTGCCATGAAGGTCCTTGTTCAGGCACTTCCTTATAAAGGGTGACAACGCTCTGTTCCTGTCTCCCAATTTACTGCATGGTCACCTTGTTGTCAATAGAGACCACCAGTTACCATTTCGACACACATTACGCATTCATGGAAATGGAACTCTGGAAGCTGTTTCCAAAAAAAGGCAGGCAAGAGGGAACAGGACTATTTACCGGTATTGGCTGTGGGCCCCCCAAAGTAATTTTTTTCCCATTACTGACTTATGCCTTGTTCTGAAGTGTTTCTATCCCTTTGACTTTTGTATTCATTATTTTTACTTGTGTATTCTTTTTATATTCATGACCTTTTACTTTTCGAATTATGACTTTTGTATTTGTACTCGTTTTGAAGCCCTGATGAAGCGGGAGTGTGTTTGCCCCTGAAACACATTGGATTTATTCTGCTACGTGTCAATTTTATCATTAAATTATCTTGGACTCTTGGATGTTTGTTTGGTGCTCTCATTGAATTGTATGTATGTGGATTCTCGATTGTGGACCCCTACCTGTTCCTGGGGTCAGTCCCAGTTTTGTGGGGTGCTGTCGAACCAGAGCCAGTGTGCCCAGTGCCAATTTTGGTGACCAATTTTGGCTCCCTGTTTGTTTTCGTGTTCTTTTCTGAACTGTGTCTTTGGGCAAAGGTGGCCATCTTGGTAGAGGCAGGGCTTTGCTTCCTCATGTCAGAGCCTCCAGCAAGGAGGCAATTATGACATCACCAAATTACACTCCAAATCGCCTGAGATTTGAACATTCTCTCTGCAGTTAGAGGTAGCAGTGCCTTAGATCTCACACTACAGATATACAGCTTCAGTATGATGAGGCTGTAGGTACAGGAGTGCCTAGGCACCCTCACATACCAGGAAGTGGACTATTTTTCAAGAGGATTTATGAAGAAAATGTACAATTTTCAGGGTACCTCTTAGGGAAAATGAATGTTTCTATTTTTTTCCTATAATATACCAACTCTTCAATTTCTGAATTCAGTCTCACATTAAACCACTTCCCGACCGCCTAACTGGGAATTTACGTCATGACTAGGTTATGGCTCCAGCTACATTCCATAACCCCGGTATTTTCTTTTCCCTCAGGCGGCTGGCTTTCAGATAAAAGTGATCCCACTTGAAGAAGTGGCAGGAGAGGTGCCTCCCCACTCCCCTCCCGCTGCTTTCGGGTGTTCCTGGGCTTACATTACCGATCAGTGAGCCCGGGAATCATCTAGCATCGGCAATCTTTTCCCATAGGGATAAGCAATGGCAAGATGGCCACAGGTCATCTCTATGCCCTTGGAGGACCGGAGCGATGTCATGATGTCACTTCCTGTTCTCGGGCCATGTAAACATGTTTTTTTTTTCTTCTTAAAGATGCAACAAAGAGAAAAATTGGCACATCCAGAGATGAAGAAATATTTGTTGTTTTTTTTGTAGAATCAAAGGTTAAAAAACATGACACACAAGGGATCCACACTGTTCAGCAGACGCGTTTCACACAAAGTGCTTAATCACTGTGATTAAGCACTTTGTATGAAACGCGTCTGCTGAACAGTGTGGTTCCCTCGTTTGTCATGTTTTTTAACCTTTGATTCTACAATAAACCAACACATTTTTCTTCATCTCTGGATGTGCCAATTTTTCTCTTTCTTGCATGTATTTCCCAGGTTGCGGACCTTGGCACCCAGTCTTGTTGCCACAGCAGTATCAAGAGTTCTTTAATTTACAGACAGCCTTGGAGTGGTGTACATTCTACTTCCCTTTAACTTTAGGTTCTTTTAGACCCCAGATCTCTCCATAAAGAGGACTTGTCATGCTGTACTGTTATTGCAAGGGATGTTTTCTTTCCTTGTGATAGCAATAACAGAGATTTTAAAAAAGTTTTTTAAAGGGACAGTGTAAAAATTAAAAAAAAAAATTAATAAAATCCATTTTATTTTTATTTTTATTTTTTTTAAAGCACCCCTGTCCCCACGTGCTCGCACGCAGTAATGAACGCATACGTAGGTCACGCCCACATATGTAAACGGTGTTTGCACCACACATGTGAGGTATCGTCGCAAACGTCAGAGCGAGAACAATTATTCTAGCACTAGACCTCCTCTGTAACTCCAAACTGGTAACCTGTAGAAATTTTTAAAGCGTCGCCCATGGAGATTTTTAAGTATCGTAGTTTGGCATCATTCCAGGATCAAGTGCAATTTTAAAGCGTGACATTTTAGGTATCTATTTACTCAGCATAATATCATCCTTATTATTATACAAAAAAAATTGGGTATATATAGTGTTTTGTTTTTGTTTGTTTTTAATTCATTAAAATGTATCAGTAAATGGCTTCAAACATGCTTGGGATAAACATACTGTAGATCTATAGTCAGACAACAAAGTTAATGTAAAAAAAAAAAAAAAAAGGGCAGACTCCATGGACTACTCTGTCTTTTTCTGCTGTCACTTTTCTATGTTTTTATGTTGTTTTTCCAAAATAATTGTGTTTGAAAAAAAGCTGCGCAAAAACCGTGTGACATAAAACATTTGCAACGACTGCCGTTTTGATCTCTAGGATCTCTGCTAAATATATATATATATATATATATATATATATATATATATATATATATATATATATATATAATGTTTGGGGGTTCTAAGTAATTTTCTAGCAAGAAATATAGATTTTTACTTGTAAACAACAAATGTCAGAAAAAAGGCCTGGTCTTTAACTGGATACGTTTATAGGATGCAAAATAATTGATGTAGTGCATGGGCAACTAAATCATATGCTAGGAAATTATGATGCACTCAGACAGGCTGCAGCGTATGTATGCTGAAGTATGTTCTACCATGCAAAGTACACTCCAGCGGCTGAATGTACTGTATGTCGGCGATGGTGCGTCTCAAATAAAACAGATTTTTATATAATGCCATTGGATCTGACTGACCACTGTTAGCGCTTTCTGTGTGGTTTCAGTGGTCTCTCCGCAGAGATCCAACACCTTCGCTGCTGAGTCAGAGCTAGAGTCCTTGAGTATGAGCTTGTCCAATTGAGTTTGATTCAGCAGAGGGAGCGTCAGACCGCTGCAGAGAGCCCACTGCTTCCACACAGACAGCCTTCTCTGCAGCATGCTGACAGGGGATAGGCTTTTCTTCCCAGGTTGTGGCCGCTTTTTAAAGAAAACCTACTGTAAGACTTAGTACGCCACTTGTTTTGATGCATCTGTATGTACAGTATTTAGCTAATAAACTGAAAGTTTTTATTTGGGATTTAATTAGGATTTAGGGTGTGCTACCAGACCATCCATAATGACTAGGCTACCTTAATTGTACGTACGATAATGATATGTGTTAACACAATGCTTAGTGTGAATCCTGCCTTCTCTATATAATGTACACTATATTACCAAAAGTATTGGGACACCTGCCTTTACACGCACATGAATTTTAATGGCATCCCAGTCTTAGTCCGTAGGGTTCAATATTGAGTTGGCCCACCCTTTGCAGCTATAACAGCTTCAACTCTTCTGGGAAGGCTGTCCACAAGGTTTAGGAGTGTGTCTATGGGAATGTTTGACCATTCTTCCAGAAGCGCTTTTGTGAGGTCAGGTACTGATGTTGGACAAGAAGGCCTGGCTCGCAGTCTCCATTCTAATTCATCTCCAAGGTGTTCTATGGGGGGTTGAGGTCAGGACTCTGCTAAGGCCAGTCAAGTTCTTCCACCCCAAACTCGCTCACCCATGTCTTTATTGACCTTACTTTGTGCACTGGTGTGCAGTCATTTTGGAACAGGACTGTTCCCACAAAGTTGGGAGCATGAAATTGTCCAAAATGTCTTGGTATGCTGATGCCTTAAGAGTTCCCTTCACTGGAACTAAGGGGCCAAGCCCAACCCCAACCCCAAGCTCAAAGCTCATCAGCACAGGCCCCAATCTTAGGTTCAACACCATAATCCCCCTCCACCAAATGATTTGGACCAGTGCACAAAGCAAGGTCCAAAAAGACATGGATGAGCGAGTTTGGGGCGGAGGAACTTGACTGGCCTGCACAGAGTCCTGACCTCAACCCGATAGAACACCTTTGGGATGAAGTAGAATGGAGACTGCGAGCCAGGCCTTCTCGTCCAACATCAGTACCTGACCTCACAAGTGCGCTTCTGGAAGAATGGTCAAACATTCCCATAGACACACTCCTAAACCTTGTGGACATCCTTCCCAGAAGAGTTGAAGCTGCTATAGCTGCAAAGGGTGGGACAATTAAATATTGAACCCTACGGATCAAGACTGGGATTCCATTAAAGTTTATGTGCGTGTAAAGGCAGGTGTCCCAATACTTTTGGTAATATAGTGTATATCATTATCACTATAGACAATGCTTCCCAATCATATACAGTATGTGTAATTACCGTATGATGAATAATTACAGGTCTGCAAAATGAAGTCAATTGACACTGCAATTTTTTATTGCTAATCTTGTTTACATCCGTTGAAGGGACTTGTGCATTAAACTCTTGATACTAATCACCATCTCTAATTGAGAGTGTAATAGGGGTCTGCCAACAAGCGAGCGAATGACTCCTCCACTTTTAAGGAAGACAATGCTAATTTGATCTCCATTACAAGTGGAGTTTGTCCAAAATCATATTCTCTGAGAAGACTCTCATTGCTAGACTGTTCAGCAATTAAAATCTGAATTTTAAGCTTTTACCGCCTGGCAGCCCGGCTCCGATTTTACTCCTGTTATATCTGATATACATAGTTATCTCCATAAGTGATCTAATGCGCTGAGCTGCCAGCATGGGTTTTATTCATTGTCTCAGCTGCCGTAGTGTGACAAAGTTAATTTGTGATTGGATAATATAAGGGCCTATGCCAACGGGTTTATGTTCAAGTGGGTTTTGCATTGCTATACAAGTCTATGAAAAAGCAAAACTTGCTTGAAGCAGGTCAGCTGCAGTTCAGAAGCAAGTCAACTGAAGTTCATAATCAGGTCAACTACAGTTTAGAAGCATGTCAACTGAAGTCCATAATCTGGTCAACTGTAGGTCAGAAGCAAGTCAACTAAAGTTCATAATCAGGTCAACTACAGTTTAGAAGCAAGTCAACTGAAGTCCATAATCCGGTCAACTGTAGGTCAGAAGCAAGTCAACTGAAGTTCATAATCAGGTCAACTACAGTTTAGAAGCATGTCAACTGAAGTCCATAATCTGGTCAACTGTAGGTAAGAAGCAAGTCAACTGAAGTTCATAATCAGGTCAACTACAGTTTAGAAGCATGTCAACTGAAGTCCATAATCTGGTCAACTGTAGGTAAGAAGCAAGTCAACTGAAGTTCATAATCAGGTCAACTACAGTTTAGAAGCATGTCAACTGAAGTCCATAATCTGGTCAACTGTAGGTCAGAAGCAAGTCAACTAAAGTTCATAATCAGGTCAACTACAGTTTAGAAGCAAGTCAACTGAAGTCCATAATCCGGTCAACTGTAGGTCAGAAGCAAGTCAACTGAAGTTCATAATCAGGTCAACTACAGTTTAGAAGCCTGTCAACTGAAGTCCATAATCTGGTCAACTGTAGGTAAGAAGCAAGTCAACTGAAGTTCATAATCAGGTCAACTACAGTTTAGAAGCATGTCAACTGAAGTCCATAATCTGGTCAACTGTAGGTAAGAAGCAAGTCAACTGAAGTTCATAATCAGGTCAACTACAGTTTAGAAGCATGTCAACTGAAGTCCATAATCTGGTCAACTGTAGGTCAGAAGCAAGTCAACTAAAGTTCATAATCAGGTCAACTACAGTTTAGAAGCAAGTCAACTGAAGTCCATAATCCGGTCAACTGTAGGTCAGAAGCAAGTCAACTGAAGTTCATAATAAGGTCAACTACAGTTTAGAAGCATGTCAACTGAAGTCCATAATCTGGTCAACTGTAGGTAAGAAGCAAGTCAACTGAAGTTCATAATCAGGTCAACTACAGTTTAGAAGCAAGTCAACTGAAGTCCATAATCTGGTCAACTGTAGGTCAGAAGCAAGTCAACTGTAATTCAGAAACAGGTTGCTTAGAGTTCAAAAGCAAGTCAACTGCGGTTCAGAAACAGGTCAACTGCTGGTCAAATGCACTTATCAATGAATGAACTCCGATTGATCTCAGAGGCGTCTCAAACTGATGCCACCAAAACAAGCTCAAAGCCCATCGGCACAGGCCTCAATCCTAGGTTCACACTAGTACTTCTGAGTAATCATGCATCTTTCAGTGCATTTTTGTAGTGTATTTTCAATCCGTTTTATATGCTGAATGCACATTTTTTTTGGCAACGATCTCTCCTAAAGATTGAAATTAAATATTGGTCCCGGACTTGAAGCTTGGCTTTCTTCAAGCATACCCGTACATACTCGAGTATAAATCAAATTTTTCAGCACATTTTTTTGTGCTGAAAGTGCCCCCCTCAACTTATACTCGAGTCAAGCACTTTTCTGCAGCAAAAAAAACATATCCAAGCTGGGGTTCCTAGCGCCAAGTGGCCCCGAGATACGGGGCCCCAAAATCGGTTCGGAAAATGTCATTCTCTGTTGCAGAAAAGTGCTTGACATTTTCTGAACCAACTTTGGGGCCCCGTATCTCAGGGTCACTTGGTGCTAGGAACCCCAAATTTGGTGTGCAAACCCAGTGGAACTGGTACCACAACATATCCAAAGCTGGAGTTCCTAGCACCAAGTGGCCCCGAGATACGGGGCCCCAAAATCGGTTCGGAAAATGTCATTCTCTGCTGCATTAAAGTGCTTGAGATTTTCTGAACCTATTTTTGGGGCCCTGTATCTCGGGGCCACTTAGTGCTAGAAACCCCAGCTTTGGTTGTGGTACCAGTTCCACTGGGTTTGCACACCAAATTTGGGGTTTCTAGCACCAAGTGGCCCTGAGATACGGGGCCCCAAAGTAAGTTTGGAAAATGAAATTTTTTGCTGCAGAAAAGCCACTTGGTGCTGGAAACCCCAGCTTTGGATATTTTATGGTGCTAGTTCCACTGGGTTTGCACTCCAAATTTGGGGTTCCTAGCACCATCATTTCGGGACCCTTTGGGTTCAGAGAGACCCTTAACTACCGAGTTTGAAGTTCGGGGGACCTATGGCTGCAAATGGGCACAGTAAGGCATGCAAATGGGCACAGTGAGGCTGCAAATGGGCACAGTGAGGCCTGCAATGGGCACAGTGAGGCATGCAAATGGGCATTGTTGACCCTCTTTTCCACTTACAGTAGCTGTGCATTTCTCACCCTCGTCTTATACTCGGGTCAATAAGTTTTTCCCATTTTTTTGTGGTAAAATAGGGCCTCGACTTATACTCGGAACGACTTATACTCGAGTATATACGGTAGTTTGTTAGTAGTCCCTTAAGGGCTCTTTCACACTGGTGGACTCTGCCAGTGGATCCACCTTCTCAGGAGGTCTGCGTTAGTTTTACTTCTGCAGAGTGGACATGGACACAGCCTGCTCTCCTCTATGGGTGGACAGATGTAAATAGGTCGCCTGTCTGTTTACATCTGATCCAATCTGCCAGACAAATGTTTTTTTTTTCTGCTTTTGGAGGAAAGGATCGAATTGGATGTCGGTGTAAACGGATAGATGTCCAGTTAAATCCGTGGCTCCATAGGGGCCAATGGATGGTCCGATCGGGTCCACCTAAAAAAAATTCACAGGTGGGCTTAGTTGGTCCGCCCGTGTGAAAAGGGCCTAAAAATGGTCATCGGCTGCTTAGAAAACTCAAAGTAGGCCCCCAGGAGTTTGCTATAACTGAAGAAACCAACCACAAAATTATCAATTTAAAAGTCTATATATCCTTTATTATTGATAGTAAAGTCACAACCAGTAAACGAAAAATAAAAATGAACCTGGAGCTATAAGAGGTAAGGTTGAACAAAGACATCCGTCCATCCACTTTAACCTGTGTGGGTGTGGTAGTGTTTATGTCAATACCATTTCCCATATCCCTATATACTGCATTCGCTAAGATGCCCATCTAAGAGTTTTTTTGAAACTATCAACATTTCCTGCTGACACCACCGATTGTGGAAGGGAGTTCTACATCCTTACCACTCTGACAGTAGAGAACCCCCTGTGCAATTTAAAGCGATGGTCCGCCATTTTTTTTTTAAGTCAGCAGCTACAAATACTGCAGCTGCTGACTTTTCAAATAAGGACACTTACCTGTCCAGGGAGCCCGCGATGTCGGCACCCGAAGCCAATCTGCCGCCGCCATCTTCGGTAAGGGAATCAGGAAGTGAAGCCTTGTGGCTTCACTTCCTGGTTCCCTACTGTGCATGCGCGACTCACGATGTGCAATCCCACTGGTCCCTGCTGTCTCCTGGCACCTGTGTGTCTCCCAGAAGACAGCGGGGGGAACGAAGAAGGTGCCGGAAGTGGCGTAGATACCCGCGGGTGGCTCGGGTATCTATGCCTGGAAGTGGGAGAAAAATACCTGTATTGAACAGATATCTGCTCCCCCCTTCCCCCTGAAAGGTGCCAAATGTGACACTGGAGGGGGGGAGGAACCGGAAAAGCAGAAGTTCCATTTTTTAGGTTACATTGCTTCTCCACCAATTACCTTGAGTGGTCCCGTGTCTTCTTAAGCTCCCTAAAACAATTTTTTTCCCCTTATGCTGGAATCACCATTGGGATATTTGTGCATGACTACTATCATATCATAATTTAATGTTTGCAGTCATTCCTTCTAACTAAGGTCCTCCAGTCCCCCTATTAACTTTGTTGACCTTCCCTGGACTCTCTCCAGTTCCAGTACATCATTCCTGAGGACTGATTGCTAGAACTGGGTGGCATACTTAAGATGTAGCCGGACCAGAGTTTCCTAAAGTGGTAAACCTGGACATCTCTCGATAACAAGCCAGCAAGCTTATACATCTCGAGGGCACTTTAATTTCCTTTTTAACTTTATTATTTATTTTTTAAATATATTTTTTGCACTTTCTTTTTTTTTAATTCGATTTTATTGCTATGCCAAGGGATGTACAACATCCCTTGTAAAAAGTTGGGGCAGTGACATGTCCTCTTTATGGAGAGATCTTTGGTCTATAAGACCCTCCTCTGCCCATCAAAAAATGTGATCAGACCAAGAACGGTTTGATCAGATGCTTGCATGGCAAGTAACAGCCAGTAAACATAGTTATGTAGTTAGTCTGGTTAAAATAAGACACAAGTCCATCCAGTTCAACCAATAAAAACAAAAAACAAAAACAGTAATTTATTAAATTTATTAAAATATATATATATATATATATATATTACACTGTTGCTTTATTTTTATTTATTCTTTATTACTTTTATTGCTGTCACAAGGAATGTAAACATCCAACAGCAATAGGCATGTGACAGGTACTCTTTATGGAGGGATCTGGGGTCTATAAGACCCCAAATCCTTCCTCTGCCCTTAAAAGCAGTCAAAACACCAAGATCTGCGTTTTTGAATGCTTTAAATTTTTTAAAAATCGTGGCGATGACATCCGGGTAAACCTGAAGTGATGTCATGTCATCGCTTCCGGGTTACCATCCCATGCAGCCAATCAAAGCCAATCCCGGCTTTGCTGGGCTGTCTGGCCAGCCGGTGGACAATTATATAGATATTTCAATCTATTGCTTTTAATGGTGTTTTGTACTTTACTGTTTTTATCTTTATGGAATAAAAATATATTATTTTTTAAAAAATTGTGATTTCTCGGTGGCACATACAAAGTTCCATCCATGATATCCCTGCTTCATCTGGAACTTAAAGGGGGGGGGGGATTTTTGTTCTATTAAATTTAGAACATGGCTTATCCAGCAATTGCATATGCTATATTAATTTTATTTTTGCTTGCTATACTTTCCATAAACATGGAGTTATCCATTAACTCTATAGGGCCCAAAACCGACTCCTTTACTGGTGAGACAAACCCTCATAGAATAAAATGGAAATTGGATATTGAGCATTCAAGTGTTTCTGGAGTTGCTCTGGTGTGAATGGAGTCTCACTGGTTTATATTATAAATACCCCTGCACACACCTTGATTATCATTTGAAAACAATGTATCAAATATAAAAAAATGAAAAATGTGCTACTGCTCAAAGCTATAAGTGTACCACACACACTTTGATTACAAGTATAAATACAAAGCGATTCAGCGCTGCACCATATCCATCATATGTTTGTAAAAAACAAGAAAACGAAGAAAAGGAATTCTGCAATCAACAAAAATAATAGTCCCTCAGATCCCTCTGATGAAGCCACCCCCAGTGGCGTAATGCGTAAGGGGGGCAGAGCTGATTACGCAGGACATTTTTTTCTCTAGAGAGTGGGGTGAAAGAGAACACTGAGGAATCGTAAGCGAGCCCAGTACTTAAGGGGACAGTGTAAAAATTGTATACGATATATGGCAATTGCTCCACAAGCTGCAATCTTCATACACATTGCCCCCAGTGGTGGTGTGAAGGAGATTTTATGCAAATGATCTGTGGTGCACCAGTGATAGTGCACATTTTAATGTGAGTGGTTTTTTTTCAACCTTCTTATTAAGAAAATAGCAATATTTTATGTAAAGCACTATGATCGTTTCTATACTTTGACTTGTGGATTTGCATGAGCATATTTTGCTGGATTACATCAACTGAATTGAAGTTCTTTATTGTTTTAACACATCCAATACATACCTTAAGGCAGGGATCTCAAACTGTAGTAGTTTCAGCTGTTGTGAAACTACATGTCCCATGAGGCATTGCAAGGCTGACAGTAACAAGCATGACTCCCACAGGCAGAGGCATGATGGGACTTGTAGTTTCGCAACAGCTGGAGGGCCACCAGTTTGAGACCCCTGCCTTAGGGGAATTAACAAAGAAGAAACCAATACTCCTGCACTTAAGAAATTACTGTGCGGCTAGTTGAAATCGTGGGTCTCCACTGGTTCAGCCACCACATTGGCTGTGCTGCCACTCACAACAGGTCAGGGAAACCCAAGTGGAACTTTAAAAAGAAAAGGAACAGAGGGCACACCAGCCTAGCTCATTTTGCAAAAATGTAAGTTTAAAAAATGTATAAACTATACTCACAAACAAATTAATATGTCAAGCAAAATATAGTCCACCAGATGCTCCACCCAGCATGATCTGCTGGCAAGTACCAATTGTGGAATGAAGAGTCTAAAAAATACTGACGCGTTTCGAGGGATGTCATCTCTTCCTCAGAAGAACACATGCGGAGGGGATATGTGTGTGCCGTGGACTTTCATTTTTGTTTGGTTGCGGGGTCTGAATGATTATGATTACATTAAGTTTCTACTTCCTTGCTGCCTCTGCTAGCTCGATGTGTAGGACTGGCTTACTTGCAAACTTAATCCTGCAATTTCCTTTTCCATATTAGCATCCCTCCATTGTGGCTGTATATTGCCACCCGCTCAGCTCCTCGCAATCATATTATTGTAGGCTGCACACACACATAGACCTTTCCGCGGCGGCATTAATTTCTCAATTTCCATTTAGAACGTCTCTTTACCTCGCTTCACATTTTGTAAAATATGTTTCAGCGGCGACACGTTACCATAGAGGAAGGTCAGCAACTACCTGGAGACAAAATAACAGGTTAATGTGAGCTCTGAAAGTGTCATCAGATTGTATTAAAGCTCCATAATTTATTGCTAAACTGCTGATTTCATTTCCTATTGTTTTAATTTAAATATATTGTCCTTTTTCTCCTTAACAGCCTGTAGTCTCAGATGCGAATGCGTCGCTGGATGCCGAAACACGCTGCCCGGCAATCATTACTGCATAAAAGGCCCAGCTATTTTCTCATGAACCGGGTGCATATATGTATGTGTAATGAGCAACAGCAAAGACTTTATTAAAACTGAACTCCGGGATAAGCAAATATTGTCTAAATCCATTTGTCGTGTGTATTCTTGGCAATCTTGGTGACCTTTGTGTATTTCTTCCAGATCTGTGCAGTAATCCAGTGTGACACTGGAGCTTCCTGTAATTAAGACCGGCCGCGGCTGCTCTCTCTCCTTCTTCAGGGTAGCTGGTCTTGTCTCCGCCCCTCCTGTGGTTTCTGCAGGCAGCCTGTAGTGGGTGGAGCCTGTGGGACCCCTCCCACAGCTCTCCTCTCTGCTCTGGCTATGTACAGCATCCCTACAATGTCAAGATAATATCTTGGTTTCCAATGGAATTTGGTGCACACAAATGTATATCTCTTGCAGATATCGAGGCAAGTATGTAAAGTAAAGTTTTTGTGCCACTTTGAAGTGTAACTAAAGGCAAAACCTTTTTTTTTTCTCATTTTGAATAGATTAAGGGAGGGTTATAACCCCCACCAGGTTTTTTTTTTTTTTTCAATCATTCTCCCTTTGGGGAAATTTCCCGTCTCCTCCATCTCATAACCAAAACAAGTGGGAAGTAATCCCTCCAAAGTGAGAAATAGTATCCCCTTTGGAAAACCTCCCCTCTATTAGTGTTTTGATATCTACACAATATTTGGTATTTTCTTTTACTTTCAATTTCGATGATAACGATAAACTTCCTATACTATGGTCAAAAAAGGAAGTGAGAGGAACCCTTTCCAAAGTAAGTCACAAAATGTCACAAGAACCAGTTTCCCTACTGGGAGATTTCCCCTCTCTAACTGTTCTGGAGTCAATCCAAATCACTTACTTTCACATGCGATGATAACAGTAAACATGAAAAATAGAGAGGGTGAATCTTCTTAACGGGGGCAAAGACAGTGATAAAAACAGGTGTTGATAACCCTCTACTCTATCCATAACTAAAAAAAAAAAAAAAAAATGTTTTCCTTTAGTTACACTAGGTTGACCAAACACCCCTGGTTTCTGGGACAGTTTCCTCTTTAAGGAGACTGTCCCCGGATAAAGTGTCCCCAACTACTTTATGTCCCTGGAAGAGTGTCTCAAGCCACAGCAAGGGTTCTCGAAAAAAGTGTTGGGTTAAATTTTGGTCGTGTTTAAAGGGTTGGGTTAGGTTTCGGCCACTCTCAAAGGGTCGGGTTAGGTTTCGGCCATTCTCAAAGGGTCGGGTTAGGTTTCGGGCATTCTCAAAGGGTCAGGTTAGGTTTCAGCCATGCTCGAAGGGTTTGGTTAGTTTTCGGCTATGCTCTAAGGGTCGGGTTAGGTTTCGGCCATGCTCGAAGGGTCGTTTAGGTTTCGGCAATGCTCGAAGGGTTGGGTTAGGTTTCAGCCATGCTTGAAGGGTTGGGTTAAGTTTTGGCCATGCTTGAAGGGTCGGGTTAGGTATAGACCATGCTCAAAGGGTTAAGTTAGATTTCAGCCATGTTTAAAAAGGTTGGGTTAGGTTTCGGTCATGCTCAGGTGTCCTGACAGCCCATTCAAGATGAATTGGTTCACTTAAAGTTCTCTTAAACTCTCAACATGTTTTAATTTACCACAATAAATACATTAAAATAAACATACTCCAGTAAACTATTTGGTGCAATTTTTTACTCTGACATTTACAGATTACAACTTTCAACGCAACTGACCAGAGTGGGCTGAAAATTGGTATGTACATACATCTTTCTTACACGGGTTGGTCAGCGTACATTAGGTGTTAGTGGGGAGTAAGGATGAGCTCCGGCGTGTTCGCATGCTGAACGTGCCGAGCCCGCCAGGAAGCCGGTACAGCGAAGCGCTAATCACAATCAGTGAGACATTTCCTGATGTGCGGCTGCAGAGATCGGGAAATGTCTCCCTACCTGTGATTAGCGCTGCGCCGTGCCGACTTCCTGGCGGGCTCGGCACGTTCAGCATGCGAACACGCCGGAGCTCATCCTTAGTGGGGAGGATAATTCTTAGGACTAGTTAGCTTTAGCCTGGAATTCCACTTTAATAACCAGAGCTACATCTTTTCAGCTACCAATCAGCTTCAGATTTGCCGTTCACCTGATTGGTGGTAAATAACAGAAAATTATATTTATAATTCAGACTCAAAAGCAAGTCTAATGGAATCTTTGTGTTCATTTGACATTTTGGCATTTGAATTGTGTTGACCTGCTATTGACTATCTTCCCAGGTGCTTATTAGCTTATGGGTTGCTTCAGAGTGCTTCTGATATACTTTAAGCTGCTTTTCGGCAACTTCTGATATGCTTGTATAAGGAAGCAGACAAATTCCCATGTACACAATCGCAACACATTTGTGGCAGCTTTAGATTTTCAGAAGCAAGTAAATACATATGCTCTCAGGAGTTTCTTAGGGAAGCCATAGCTTATGCAAATTTCTTTCCTGCAACTGCAGGTTGCAGGAGGGAAAATTGCTCAATTCACCCATCAACACAGTCAATGTTGATGGGGCAATCCCTCCCACAGCGATATTGTGTTCTGCCGGCAGGAAGCTAGAAAGCTTTTGTAGGATGGAGATCCAGGAAGTCCCCAGTAGTGAAGGGATCATTGTGCTTCTGTTCCTTCCCTAGAGATTGGCACCCCAATTTGGGTCTGGCTGCGGTACAGGGCTTCCTAGGGACCTGGCCCGAGAGTCATGGAAGCGAGAGAGGCCTCAGAGATAATAAGCACTGCGTTGATGAAAAGTGAAGGTAATGTGTCCAAACACTGTAACTATGGAGAGTGGCGGGTAGCAAGCTAGTAGAGTGCGGGATGTACTTTGCACTGCTGACTCAGGAATGGAGTTTTACTGGACAGAGAAGTGATGCTCGACATTGAAGAGTTGTGTGAAGTTGTCAAGTAGAATGCTGCTTTAACTCCACCTCAAGTGTTTACTTGCAGTTACTCCCTTGGCTTCTAGGGATGCAAAAGTACATGTGGATTCCTCCCCCTGCTAATAGTGAACCCTGACTAAAACCCTACTAAATAAACTCAATTGAGTGATCTCACGGGGTGCTGCCTACTGAACACATTATTACTGCCTTAGCTCTATAAGCTCACCTTTTATTTCTACTCTGAGAGGTGTTTTGTAGAGGTGCCATCATTTGTACACTTCAGTCTCGCTGGATCATCTGTTTTTCTCCTCACCCAGACACAGGCAATAACACTTACATTACTTTTATTGTTGCAAAACCGTGTGAATAATTTAAATTAATTTTTCACATGATTAATCCCAAGTGCAAAATTTAAAGCACAAAACGGAAAACCGTGGATGGATGTCTAGACGTTACCAACCCAAGTCTGCTGTATCTCTGGAATACATTTTATTTCTCATTAACTACCCTTTCCATACACTTATTTTGAAAATGGCTTTATTATCTATGATTTTATCGATGATAAAATCTAGGTAAAAATTGCTTATGAAGGGCTTCTAACTACTCAAACTAAAAGACAAGTAATTAAAAATAATATGCATATTTTAATCAAGAAAATGTCCATATTTAGCATTGTTATTATCTGGGAAATAATAATAATACCACTTTGTACTTTTTTAAATACAACGTGTATATTTAACATTATGAGTATGTAGTTGTTAAAGAATATAAATAATATAATGAATGCACTCAGTGGGATATACTACAGAAGGAATTTTACAACGTAATTTAGTAAATGTCAACATTTCGGTGGGACACAGCCCGCCTTTCGCAAGACAAATAAAAATAACAATGATATTAATAATAATCATAATTTGTATGTTTTTTTCTAAATACATCATTCATATTCAGTATTATTATTTAGATAATAATAATAATTATAATTGTTTAAATACAAAGTGTATATTTAGCATTATGAGTATATATACAATAAATAATATAAATAAAATAATATTAATCATAATTTGTACTTTTTAATACAACATTCATAATCAGTTTTCATTTTTATATAATAATATAATTATTATTATTATTAATAAGAATGATAATACGAAGAATCATCATCATCATCACCATCATCACCTTAATTTGTATTTTTTTAAAGTATGGGGGGGGGGGGGTGGGGGGCGAGCTCAGTACTCTGTACTGGGAGGGAGCTTTGTACTTGGAAGGAAAGGGGGTGGAAGGAAGTGGAAGGATCTGGGGAGAGCACTGTACTGGGGGGGAGCTCTGTACTTGGGGAGAATTGGAAGGATCTGGAGATCTGGAGAGAGCTCTGAACTGGGAGGGAGCTCTGTACTTGGAAGCAAAGGGGGTGGGGGAGGTGAAAGGATCAGAGGAGAGCTCTGTACTGGGAGGGAGCTTTGTACTTGGGGAGATCCGGAAGGATCAGAGGAGAGCTCTGTACTGGGGGGGACTCTGTACTTGGGGAGAATCGGAAGGATCTGGAGAGAGCTCTGTACTGGAATGGAGCTCTGTACTTGGGGGGTAATGGAAGGATCAGAGGAGAGCTGTGTACTAGGGGGAGCTTTGTACATGGAAGGAAAAGGGTTGGGGGGAGAGTGCTGTACTGTAGGGGGTAGCTCTGTACTGGGGGGAAGTGGAAGGATCAGGGGAGAGCTCTGTACTGGGAGGGAGATTTGTACTTGGGGGGAATCGGAAGGATCTGGAGAGAGCTCTGTATTAGGGGGAGCTTTAAACTTGGAAGGAAAAGGGTTGGGTGAGAGCGCTGTAGTGTAGGGGGTAGCTCTGTACTGGGGTGAAATGGAAGGATTTGGGGAGAGCTCTGTACTGGGGGGGTAATTTTTTTAGATGGCCGGTATGTGGTCTGTGTTACTCATTCTTGAACCATGTGTGATATGCACTCCTGAGCCCTGTACCCTACAGTACACTGTACTGTTGCGCATTCCTGAACCTTGTACCCTGTGTGATATGCAGTTCTGAGCCCTGACCACACCTACTACTTTGTGACGCGCTGCTTGGGTTTATGCTACCCACCAAATGTGACCCATTCAAGTAAATGGGGCCAGCCAACAGCCGAATGCAATGCATGTGGTTGTGGTGCTGTGTTGCAAGCTTTTAGGGGTTAAGACAGATAGCGTGGAAGTGACATAATACCTCCTCTCCACCTAAATACCCTCTGAAACAAGATCCCCTGTGAATCGCTCTTCAGAGGTTGACGCTAGTGTAAAGAAACCCTTTGGATCTTGCAGGCATTTGGTCCAGCGCATGATTATATAATTACACTTAACAGGTGCTAATGATCAGCTAATGATTATTATATAAAATAACAGGGACGCTATGAAGAAAGTGCTACGGTCTTGCATTGTCTAAATACGTATATTTACAACCTTTTTTTCTTTAGCACTTATAAGGATTTCAAGAGTTAAAATCACTTCATTCATCTCGCCATGCAGGGATTTCACATTAACCCACCAACTTCATCTGTGTGATTTATAAAACGTTCTAATCTTGAATGGCGAGCGGCGAGCACGCCTAGAGACAAGCGCAGTGCAGAGTCGGCATCTGTTTCTCAGAATAGAAAACACTTCACAAAACTAATGGGGGATTAGCACATCTCACACTGACCTACAAAGGCTTCACTAACGCAGAATTCTTGCAGAAGCAGACAGCACTAAACAACATACGATTACACTAATTCCCATATATTAATAAACTCATATTTAAACACTGAGTAGAGGGCAAGCCGTCTTGTAGCAGATGTAGGCATTTTTTGTATTAAAGGGCCACTAAAAAATGAACTGCACATTGGTTTAACCAATAAGATGATTTAGCAACATTTGTGGACAAAAGAGTTGTAGTGCCTGGAGAATAACAATAGAGAACAAGCCGCTGGTCCTACAGTACATCTAAACTCTAGGGGCCCATTTACACTATCACGTTGCAGCAACGCACAATTTATTACGACATGCAGTATGTTACTCATGCCCATGGGCACAGTGCATTTAGAATGAGTGGCACCCCCAACTCAGCAATGTTGCTGTGCTGGGGTGCCCCAACGCAGCTTGCCAATGTTCTGGTCACCATTGTCACCGAAATACTGAAATCCAAAGCTTTGATAACACACATGTAGTGAACATAACATTATGTGTACTCTATGTTTGAAATAAAGGCTTTTTTAGGGGGGGGGTTTCAGTATACATTATATTGCCAAAAGTATTGGGAAGCCTGCCTTTACGCACACATGAACTTTAATGGCATCCCAGTCTTAGTCCATAGGGTTCAATATTGAGTTGGCCCACTCTTTGCAGCTATAACGGCTTCAACTCTTTTGGGAAGACTGTCCATAAGGTTTAGGAGTGTGTCTATGGGAATGTTTGATCATTCTTCCAGAAGCGCATTTGTTGCACGAGAAGGCCTGGCTCGCAGTCTCCACTCTAATTCATCCGAAAGATGTTCTATCGGGGCTGAGGTAAGGACTCTGTGCAGGCCAGTCAAGTTCTTCCACCCCAAACTCACTCATCCATGCTATATTGTCAAAAGTATTGGGCTACCCCTCCAAATCATTTGGTGGAGGGGGGGGGGTTATGATGTTGAGGTTTTTTTTTTCAGGGGTTGGGCTTGGCCCCTTAGTTCCAGTGAAGGGAACTCTTAAGGCATCAGCATACCAAGACATTTTGGACAATTTCATCCTCCCAACTTTGTGGGAACAGTTTGGGGATGGCCCCTTCCTGTTCCAACATGACTGCGCACCAGTGCACAAAGCAAGGTCCATAAAGACATGGATGAGCCTTACGGGTTCAGCACTATTTTTCCACTTACCTTAACCAATCTTATTCAAGATTATAACTTATAGTTGCGTCAATGACATGCAGGCCATGGCACAAAGTTTACAAGAAGAGCAGCATTGAGAACCTAAGCAGGAAGTATTATATGGGTGGCTGTGTGCTTCCCAAATCAGACCTCCTGCCCTATGTCATGGCCCATATTGCCTATGCAGAAACTGGCTTGGGTTAGGAAGCATCTTCCAGGAGATATTCCTTCTACACACAACACAACAAACATGGCCGATTATTTATTTTTTTCCCAGAGATTATTGTGATATCATGTAAATGTACCCAGCAACTATTTAGCCTTGAGTGAAGAGCGATGCCTATCACAATTAAATTCTGCACAAAATTCAATTATTTCATTACCCGCTTTATGCGTCACAGTCTCGGGTCGGGTGTAACAGTACCTGCCGCCGGTGGATAACGGAGACAGACATTATGAAAACCCGTTTGGAACATTTTATTTAGCTGGCGCCCGTATGTAATTGCCACCGTTTCTGGAGTAAACCATCCTTATCAGGAAATAAATCTGGTTAATTGATCCATAATGAGAATTGTGAACTTAGGGTGATGCTGGCTGTGGTTAAAATTTCAATCCAAAAAAAAAAAAGCAATAAATTGCGTTACAGCATAATCAAAGTAAATTAAAATTGTCGTAATTTAGCAAATTACTCTAATAATGGAGGATCAAGTGTACTTCTGCAGCTCATGTCAGCATCTGAAATACAGATTCCTAGGTGTAACTCCTTCCTGCCCCAGGCAGGGTTTGCATTGAGTGGGTACAGGTCTGTGAGTTGTCTGCTAGGAGAGATAAAAGATTGGAAGACCTTCCTGATCCCACATACAACCTTATTCGATAGAGAGATCTTAAATGGTAAATCCACCCAAAACTGATGTCCATGTTTTTTAGTAGATGCTGGAAGGTTATACAAGGGGATCGCTCTGCCCATCTGTAAATAAAAAAAAAATACTTTTGGATAGAGTAACTGTTTAAATGGTAAGTGCAGAACCAATGATGTTTTACTTTACTGAAGTCAAACAAGAAACATGTCTTTTCTATGACTTACTGAACTGAACATTTGAAGTGGAACTCCGGATAAACAGCTAAACACACAAAAAAAAATACATATATGAAAGCTGTTTTACCCCTAAAAAAATATTTTTTTTTCCTGTCCATACAGTTTAGCTCTGCCCTACAGCACAGTTCAGGTGAGTGGCTCTTAACTTTTTAGGCTGCAGTTTCACTATCACTCACAGGTGATAGGTCTCTGTCTCCATGAATGGCCAGTGAAATGAGAAGTAGCACGCAGATGATCTAATCTCTCTGTCATTCTGCTTCCAACTCTTATACACATACATTTAGGGATGCATTAATAAATACAGAGCTGCATTCATTTGTGTGGTTTATATCTTCCCAGAGTTTAGCTTTAATCTTTAGTGCAATAACTCATAGGAACCAATCAGAACTGATATTATTTAATTGGCAGATAACTAACAGATAACTAACAGATAACTGACAGATTATAATATAAATGGGACCTGGATAACCTGCTGGTGGCACTGTAGTTTCCAGAGGAGAAGGTTGCAGTTCCAGTATCCACCAGCTGGTGTCTCCAGTAACTAGCAGTTCCCAGTAATCAGTCTCCATCTGATGCTGGCTGCTGGAAGGGAATTTAGTCCCTCCTCTACGAGTACCTGGTGCTTCAGTGTTTTGCATTGCTATTGATCCTGAGCCTGATCTTGCCTTGTATCTATAACTAATACCCTACTGACTTGTATTTGCTCACCTTATTCCTGATTCCAGTCATGGCTTCCATTTCCTGACTGTTTCTTACACCTCCAGTTTTACCCTGTTGACCTGTGTTCCTCATTTTGCATAAATTGTATATATTGTATTATACTTATGTATTTTGTCACTCGCTTTATGGTTCACATATATTTTCGCATTTTCTGTGTTTTGTGTTTGTTGGTGTTTGGATGGATTTGGTTTGACTGTTAATGAACTTGCTTAAATCATATATAGTCTGCCCTCAGTTTCCAAAGTGTAGCTATGCAGATCTGGCCACCCCTGCTACTGGAAGCCTGCTCTCAATATCCCTGCAATAAAACGGAAGCGCTAGCTAATAAATACCTTCCCAGCAGCCAGCATCTGGTGGAAACTGATAACTGAGATCTGCTGGCTGCTGGGAGACACCTTCCGCTCTGGAAACCACAGTGCCACCAGCAGGTGATCCAGGTCCTGGCACTAACCTATCAGTGGGATTGACCTATTGCATGAAGACGTTTAACCACTTGCAGACCACCTGCCGCAGATGTACTGCGGCAAGGTGGCTCCGCTGCGCAAATTGCCATACCGGTGCGGCGATTGGCTCACTAGCTTTCCTAGGCATGCATGCACGCCCTCTGATTGGCCAGCGTGGGAACCAATCAGCAGGTCCAGAGGACTCGATGTCCACCGGCCACCCGCGATAAGTAAACAAGGTAAACAAGGTAGATCTCTGTTCTGTCAGGGAAAGACACTGAGATCTGTCTTCCTGCTAAGCAGGAAGATGGGTCTGTGTGTTTCCCCAGTCACACAGTCCCCCATACAGTTCGAAAACACAAACAGGGAACACATTTAACCCCTTGATCACCCCTTATGTTCCCTGCCAGTGTCATTAGTACAATGACAGTGCATATTTTTAGCACTGATCACTGTAATAATGTCACTGGTTCCCAAAAAAGTGTCAAAAATGTCAGTTAGGTGTCCGATCTGTCTGCCACAATGTCGCAGTCCAGCTAAAAACCACTGATCGTCGCCATTACTAGTAAAAAAATAAAATAAATAAAAATGCCATCAATCTATTCCCTATTTTGTAAATACTATAACTTCTGCACAAACCAAGCAATATATTGGGATTTTTTTTACCAAAAATATGTAAAAGAATACATATTGGTCTAAACTGATGAATACATTTGTTTTTTATATATTTTCTTTGGATATTTATTATAGCAGAAAGTAAAAAATATTGGGTTTTTTTTTTTCAAAATTGGCGGTCTTTTTTTGTTTATAGCGCACAAAATAAAAACCGCAGAGGTGATCAAATACCACCAAAAGAAAGCTCTATTTGTGGGGAAAAAAAGGACGTCAATTTTGTTTGGGTACATACATAGTAGGTGAGGTTGAAAAAAGACACAAGTCCATCAAGTCCAACCTATGTGTGTGATTATGTGTCAGTATTACATTACATATCCCTGTATATTGCGGTCATTCAGGTGATTATCTAATAGTTTCTTGAAGCTATCAATGCTCCCCGCATCACAACATCATGAGACTGCCCAATTGTCAGTTAAAATAACGCAGTGCTGTATATGGCCTGGTCATTAAGGGGGTAAATCCTCCTGGACTGAAGTGGTTAAGGTTTGCAACTACATTACATTAAAATGCTTTACGGAGTCTTTATGGAGTCTGGGGATCAAGTGAGAATGTAATCTCCATACTTCACTCCTCTTAGCAGGAGCAATAAGTAACAGCTACAAAATGATGGGCTCACCTTATCATCTAAAGTGGCTACCAGTACATAGAGTAGGAACCTCAGGCCTGTTAGCATACTTAGTTTATGTTCAAAGCACCCTACTACACCCCAGAGCTTGGTACTGCAAAAATCTGTCTCTCTTCCACTTGCCTTTCTGTTGGCTATCCATCACACCTGGTGGGAGGGACAGGCAGACTGGGCATTGTTCACAGAACCTGTGGTTGACACTGGCATAACCCTTGGGTTTCAGAGATACTTGGCCGCAGTGAAGAGGGACAGATAACGAGAGCTGGGCCTGGGCCACCACACTGGACAAGATGAGATCACAGATTTGTTTTAAAGAGAAGTTCTCTTTAATTAAGATACTTCCAAAAAAATTACGCTGACTGGGGGAACCATGGATGGCATCTACCCTACTTTCTTCTTTATAGAATTATTCAATATATACACACACATACTGTATACAGCAAGCTCATTCCCTAAGAAACCCTTTCCATTGCCTATGCAGGATAAAGTAATAGGGTTACTTACCCACCCCCCCACTCCCCTAACGTTCCCAGCAGCACATACCCTTTCTCCATGGTTCAGACACCAGACATGGGGATAGAAAACCCTATATAAGCTATAGGAGTGTAGGGTTGACTTACATGTTCACCCATACCTGGAAGTGCCAGTAATGTCACTTTACCACCTTTCACACGGGCATCTTCCATTTTGATCATCAGCAGATGGTCTGTCCAGTGTCCACTGATCCCCTTCTGATCAGAGCAGAGAGAGCGGATAACAGGTCAGTGTCTGCTTAGTTTATGCAGAGTGGACATGGATAGAGTCCACTCTGCTCTATGGGCGGCTGGGTGTAAACGAACGCCACTGTCCATTTACACCCTGCTACCCTCCAGAGGAGAACAGATCCTCTCCCATTCGTTTTTAGCGATGGGATTGGAGGCAGGTGGGTTTAAACAGGCACAAGCCCATTTACACTGATCCAGTGGCTGAACAGAGAAGCTTGGGAATGAAGGAAAGGTGAGCATGTGTTGCTGGGAAGGAGGAGAACTAAAGAGGACCTAACAGTGGAAGATGTGACCAAAAAAGAGCAAGCAGAGAACAAAGCAGAGGGCTAGTCACCAGTATTGCCTATGGTGTTTCTACAACTGATCTGCTCTCTATTATTGACTCACCAGGCCATGCTCTGCACTGTGTGGAGGCCACCATCTTAGTAAAATAGTTGGGCTTTACATCCTCAAGTCAGACCTGTCCCCTTTGATGGCTGGTAATCTGATAACTGGTGGGGTAAAATTCAAGAAGCAATAGGAGTGGTAGAGGAACTACAGAATGAATGAGGCAGAAGCAGGTAGACCCCTTGCACTGCAGGTCCTTAGATACATCTTGCTCTTCAGGTCTTTAGGTACATCTTGCTCTTCAGCAAGGAGAATAGAGATCGGAACTGTGTCGCAAGATCTCCAAATGTCACTCTAGATCTCCTGAGACTAGAAGTTTTAGGCAGTAGAGATGATCTCACACTATAAATGTACAGCTATGAGGCCACAGAACTTCAGGTCCACTGTAGGTAACCCTTAAATATGCCTTGATTGGGTAATGGAAGCCACTTTAAATAGCTATTTTTGAATAATATTGAGTTGGATCACAAAATTCTCAAAACCGTATATTCTTAAAATAGTTAAGAAATAATTGATTAAAGAGAAAAAAAAAACACATCTGCATGAAAATAAACAAGGCTACTCAGGATGTCAGCTAAACGTCTTATCAATCCTGAAACATCAGAAGCGTAATTTAATTAACTACTTTCTTTTTTGTAGTCATGTAGCATGAATGGAAACAAAAAAGTACAGTATTTTGAGACTTTGAGGAATAAGCCCTGTGGTAATGTGGATTTGCATTTATGACAGGCGTTTGGCAGCCAACATAGCAGTCGAGTGTTTTCCAAAGATGGCAGATGAGCGACGAGCATGAGATAGCCGCTATTGTTTCACATACGTTAAATTACAATCTCTCCCGGAATGTGCGTCTACGTCTGTCTGGATATGTCAGAGCCATAATGAGCTGTGATGGCCGGCCAACTTCTTCATTGTTTTCATTCCAAGTTCCTCCACTCCCCGACGATAACTTCAGAACTGCACTGCCAACTGGGAAAGAATTCTTAAATGGAGATTAGACGGTGGTGGGGTCTGTTTGAAGCCAACCTCCAGCCAAACACCTGCACAGTTGGACATACATATACATGACCTGTCTAACCTGGTGAAATATATGTAATTTTGTTCAGCCGGTCTTGTTTGACATACACCTCTGCCACACTACATAGCCAGGAAGGTGACATTGCTTTCTATATTACACTTAGAGACCATGTCCCCAGATCCTTCATCCCAACAAAAATATTCCCATAAGGGGTTATATGCATAACATAAAAGTGTAATAACATAACATAATAACGTAATAATAACATTATAATAGGGAGTCTGTCCGGCTAACTCACAATCAGAAGCCTTGACTGAGAGCTGTCAGTGACAGCTTGGCCATTGTGGTGGGAAATGGACAATTCGACTAAAAACTGCTCCTCTTCTTCGGTCATTTGTCAACACCCCCCGCTGATGTCATCACGTGCAATGTGGCTACTGCTGGTCCTGCATTGTAGATGATGACCTCAAGGGCCCTGACCACATGCTGAGTCTGGAGTAGAAGAGAGAAAGAGCACTAGCTGTCAAGTGACCCAAGATTAAGGTAATAATTCAAATGCATTGCACCCTCCTGGATGAAACAAGCAATATAGTAAAACTAAAGCCAAATGTTTTTTTTGTAATTTTAGGAGAAAGAGGGCAATCTTACTCAAACAGGGTTACTTGGAACTCTAGGGTTCCTCCTGAGGTTGCTAGGGGTTCCTTGAGCAATGATCAATTTCTGCCACACAGATAAGTAAACAATGACACCATTGGTCTTTTTAGCCATCTTTAAGGTGGGTGGATGGATTGTTCCCAATGTAACCACAATTGTAAGGGACAGTTTTCCCTCTGACCATCATCTAATGTACTGTGAGATGTAGCTATAGTAATTATTAGCTGGGGTTCCCTGAGACTGTAAAGTTTATTTCAAGAGTTTCTCCATATTAAAAGGATGAGAAAGCCTGGAATAGAGAATGGTGAAAACACTGTTAACCTTGTAAGGCCCTCTGTTGTAATATTACAACAGGAATTTAAAGCGGAGTTCCACCCTGAAATATTTTTTTCGGAATCGGACTCCTCTAAGCCTAAAAAAAAACATATGGAGGAAAACCAGAATCGCCCTGTTGCTATGTAGTCCCCCGTAATCTGCCACTTCCTGGTCCGCGGAGCTCCTCGTCACTTCCTCCCTCGCCTGTGCTCCTGGGAAATGATGTGTCATCATTTCCCAGGAGTCTGTGGGCAGTACTGGGATGTTGCCATAACAATGGTGCGGGACCTTCCTCTGTCGCCGCCCGTTGTTATGGCAACTTTAGAAACAATCAGCGCTACCGCCGGTGAATCGCGCGTGCGCAAGATCGAGAGGCACATGCTGGTTACCCAGCATGCACCTCTCCAAAACAAATTTAGGAAGCGATCTCAATTGGGCTTCACATGCCCACAATCATGAAGGCAACGGCCACAAACGGAGGCAGAAAATATTCGAGTAAGAAATTTATATTTTTTGCAAAATCGATCATGATCATTGTATAATCGTTTTTGTATTTCATTTGCAATAATGCTAGGATCAATTAAAAAAACGCTTTAAACTCTACTAAAATTAACCAGAATTTATTTTTTTTCACCTAAAGGCCAAATTTACATAATTAGTAGATCCTATTGTTCAGCCTAGCACTGATATTGGATGGTAAAATGTGTAAATAGGCCTTTTTTATCTGGACGTGAAGTCAGTTAACCTGTGAACCTGCCTTGAAGCACACAAATATAGAACAAACCTGCAAAAAAATTTTTTCACATTTTGGTGATTGTTGTAGGAGGCCTCTAATGCAGAAATCAATGGGTTGTAACATTTTTTGACATTTTAGAACGTTTTTTCAGGCCAACGCTGTAATTTTGCAACATTGGGCCCATTTGGTAGCAGTAATTTTACTCATACTTCTCATACTGTCAGAACAAATGTAGAGACTAACAAAGAGTTCATTTGAAGGGCTTTCTGCTTATTAAGTCCTTCAACGGTAGCCTATATATCTATACACGAATTATCACAAAATAATAATAATGCAGAAGTCATATATTTTATTAATAATCATTTATTATGAAACTATGTTCAAACTGTTTTTACAAAATTTTTTGGATGCATTTTTGATCTTGTTGCTGATATTTCTTAAATACTAACCCTGACCTCAATGGTCATAGATCCATTTATTTTGACCCTTTTACCCACAACTTGATTAACCAATGTATAAGATTATGGGATGTTAAATCTACCACTGTTCCATATTGTTTTTATTCATTTATCATTCTTTTTATTTTTTTCCCCTTCCCCTTACCAACTTCTTCTTATTATCTATTCTCCTCTTTTTTTAGAGTTATTTAGTACATTCCCACCGTATCTAAATTCCTCTTATACCTCAGACGCCCTCCACTAAACGCTCTGTATTTATGCTGTTTAACTGCTTGCCGACCGCTGGCTGTCAATTGACAGCCAGGCGGCGCAGCTCTCGTGGCGGGCGGGCGTCATATGACGACCTCGCTTTCCTAGGCCACCAGGGGGCGCGCGTGCGCCGCCGCCGGCGATCGCGCGCGCCCGCCGTGTCACTAGGCACCCGGTGCGCCTGCCCGGCGGCCGCGAGGTCCGCCGGGCACCCGCGAGTACCGGTAACACAGCAGGACCGTGGATCTGTGTGTGTAAACACACAGATCCACGGTCCTGTCAGAGGAGAGGAGACCGATGGTATGTTCCCAGTACAGAGGAACACCGATCGGTCTCCGCCCCTAGTGAGTCCCCGCCCCCTACAGTTAGAATCACTCCCTAGCAACACAGTTAACCACCTAGTGTTAACCCCTTCCCTGCCTGTCACATTTATACAGTAATCAATGCATTTTTATAGCACGGATCGCTGTATAAATGTGAATGGTCCCAAATATGTGTCAAAAGTGTCCGATGTGTCCGACGCAATATCGCAGTCACGATAAAAATCGCAGATCGCCGCCATTACTAGTAAAAAAAAAATAAATAAATAAAAAGGTTATAAATCTATCCCCTATTTTGTAGACGCTTATAACTTTTGCGCAAACCAATCTATATACGCTTATTGCGATTTTTTTTACCAAAAATATGTACAAGAATACATATCGGCCTAAACTGAGAAAAAAATTGTTTCAAAGAAAAAAAATTGCATATTTATTATCGCAAAAGGTAAAAATTATTGTGTTTTTTTTAAAACTTGTCACTCTTATTTTGTTTATAGCGCAAAAAATAAAAGCCGCAGAGGTGATCAAATACCACTAAAAGAAAGCTCTATTTGTGGGGAAAAAATGATAACAATTTTATTTGGGTACAGTGTTGTATGACCGCGCAATTGTCATTCAAAGTACGACAGCGCTGAAAAATGGCTTGGGCAGGAAGGGGGCGAAAATGCACTGTATTGAGGTGGTTAAAGTGAGTACTCATTTTCTATCTCAATTTTTCCTTGTTTTTGTTTTATCACCTTGGCACCTCATCATGATTTCGGTGCCAATTTTTTTCTGTATGGTAAACTTTATAAACATATTATTTATATTTTATACGCTTATTTTTCCTCCCCTCTTTTTAACCACCCCGCAGCCTGGTCACTGTGTGTCTTCTGTGGCCACGCAGGGCTCCTTTCCTCTGGGTCAGGTGATTCCCCCTGGGCAGTGGTTACTTCTGGGAAGGGGCGGGCATTGGCAAGAGATGTATACTTTTATGTTTAATGATACATATATGTTTTATATATTTTGTACTTATTTTGTTCCTTTTTGCATTTTTGTACAGTTTTACGCATTTTCCTGATTCGTATATTCCCTGATGAAGCTATTAGGCGAAACATGTCAGGCTAATATACGAATAGGAAACTTCTGTTAGAGCTGAACATTTGCCATACCACCACCTTCACTATGATATGTTGATTATTTGTGAACAAAGTGGCCCTGTTTTGTTTTAACTTTATTCTCATTAAAATTATATACCTTTTTAAATAAATGGTTTCCATTGTTATCTGTAAGCACTGCAACAATCCCCCTTTCTCCTTCTTCACTCCATATAATGTTTTTACAAAACCTACTGCATTGAATGAAAACTTTGACATTTATTATGTTTATCTATGTTTATAGCCATGCTCAGTTATGATAGTCCCAAAGGCAGTTCTTGTCTTCTGAGAAGCAAAGGCGGACATTGCACTTGCTGCAAAGTGTGTTGGTATATCCTTTACCGCAGTTTCTGCAGCGTCCTATACGTGTTTTTATAGAGAAATGTCCATACATGTCCTTGCAAATGTCTTTTGGTGAATGTACCGTTAACCTTTTGGCTGGAGTGCCACTTGAAGGAATCCCTTATTCTGTAGATGGTCTCTTACTGTCAATTAAAGAAAACTCTCCCACTCTGATGCTTCTTTTCATTTAGTCCATTATAATAAGTAATTATCAGACTATAGCCACTGTAATCCAGGCCGAATCGCAAATTACTTACTGTTTAAAGAAACTTTAAAAAACTTGTTTCCAGGGGTAAGGCAGCGCCATCTTAAGTATTGTTTTCTGAGTCCACAGAGTGTAGTTCCGCCCTTACATTGAGCACTTCCTGTACTGTTAACCAAGCCTCCTTCTCAATCCAACGTTTCTATGGCAACCCTGCTTCCCTGCTCATAGCTGACTTGTTTTATTTCATAGTATTTACTTGTGCCGATTATCTAGTGTTTGCCTATGTCAGTCTTATCAGCTTCAGCTGATAAGACTGCAGTAATGCTCTCCGATGCCTTTTTTTCCACTCCATGTGATGTCACATGGTCACATGGGGAGTAGTAGGAAGCTCTGAGTGATTATGCAGTCTTGTGGGATTTCAGTGTTGTGCCGTAGGAAGTCCTGATAATAGACAGACAAGCACACAGAGTGTGCCGTAAATCAGGGGAGATATGGGCATGCTCAGTGACGTCATTCTAAGGAACAAAAAGGATTCCAATACTATGCAAGTAAGGAGATATCTACAAGCAGTGTTCATTAGGGTTTTCTATGCTGATTCACATGGGACAAAGTTGTGGGGGAGAGTTTACAACCACTTTAAGGGGCTCCGTCTGCGGAATTGGGCTCCCATGGATTAATTCTGGTCGCTTTCTCTTTAGTTTTATTACAGTTGTGCTGACTAGAATGAGAGAGGATGCTAACTTGGATTGAAACAGCCTCCTGTTTAGTACCTTTTTCTTGGGAGCATTCATTGCTTTGCAGTCCCATTTGTACAGCAGCCATGCATTGATCACAGCTTGGATGATGGTGTGCCAGAAGATGTAAATGTACCAGAGGCAGGATTTCAAAGGAAACTTAAATTTTGCTGCAAATGAGTCCAACATATCCACACCGCCCATGAATTTGTTATAGACACCCAAAATGTAAGGCCTCTCAACTTCAACGTATCTTTTTGGTGGCTTTGTCCCAGCTTTGAATCTTCTTCATCGGTTCTGGGCCAGCAAAGGATTTTTATTTTCCTTTTGCGGTTCACAGGCAATTTCACATTCTTTGTCATCACTTATATCAGTGTCCTCGGAATCCATCTCAAAGTCTCTGTCCATATTTTGGATGGCATCA
The DNA here is from genome assembly GCA_037952835.1 of Lithobates septentrionalis. NCBI lineage: Eukaryota > Metazoa > Chordata > Amphibia > Anura > Ranidae > Lithobates > Lithobates septentrionalis. The sequence continues at coordinate 1,573,320 of JBBDGP010001041.1, forward strand.
ATGACATGAAAAATATTAGACATTGCCTTTGGCTGGTGGCATTCTGTGATGGAACGAAATGACGTCGGCAAAGTGGTTGCGATATCCTGACCGGACGTCATATGACGTGGTCAGGATAACAAGCCTCTGCGCGCCCCCGGGGGCGCGCAACACGACGATCGTTGTTGCGGCGTGTCAGTTTGACACACCAGAACTCTGATCTAGGTAAAGAGTCTATGACGGAGACTCTTTAGCATGCGATCAGCCATGTCCAATCACAGCTGATCATGATGTAAACAGGAAGAACCATTTATCGACTTTTCCTCAATCGCGTCCGACAGACGCGAGTAGAGGAGAGCCAACCGGCTGATCCTCTGACGGGGGGGTCTGTGCTGATTTTTCATCAACGCAGTCCCCCCCTTCTGATGCCCACCCAGGACCACCAGGGATGCCACCAGGACCACCATGGATGGCCACCACTGATGACCACCAGGGATGGCATCCCTGGTGGCCATGTGTGCCCACACATGATGCCAATCAGTGCCCAGCAGCAATACCTGCCAGTGCCTCCTAATCAATGATGCCAATCAATGCCATCTATCAGTGACAATCAGTGCCACCTATCAGTGCCCATACATGCCCATCAGTGCCCACCTATCAGTGCCTATCAATGCCCATCAGTGCCCATCAGTGCCAACCATAAGTGCCCATCAGTGCCGCGTTTTAGTGCCCATGTGTGCTGCCTATGAGTGTCCATCTGTGCCACCTATGAGTGCCCATCTGTGCCGCCTATGAGTGCCCATCATCAGTGCCCATCAGTACCACCTCATCAGTGCCACCTCATTGGTGCCACCTCATCCATGCTCATCGGTGCCCGTCAGTGCAGCCTCATCAGTGCCCATCAGTGAAGGAGAAAACGTACTTATTTACAAAATTTTATAACAGAAACGAAGAAAACTTTTTTTTTTTCAAAATTAATCGGTCTTTTTTTTTTATTGGTTTAGCAAAAAATAAAAAATGCAGAGGTGATCAAATACCACCAAAAGAAAGCTCTCTTTGTGGGAAGAAAATTATAAAAATTCAGTTTGGGTACAGCGTAGCACGACCGCGCAATTGTCATTTAAACAGCGACAGCGCTGAAAGCTGAAAATTGGCTTGGGCGGGAAGGGGGGAAAGTGCCCGGTATTGAAGTGGTTAATGTAAATGAATCCTAGTCATACATAGACATTCAAAAGACTTAACACATTCCATTCAATTAACACAATCCACAGAGAGCACACAATACTGTCTGGTTAGCCTGTTGTGCCCTCTACTTATTATGCGATTCGCACCTATAGCCCCTCCGTATACCAGAACATTATCACCTCTCCCACGTCTAGCAAAGCAGATATTTAGACAAATGGCCAGAAAACACAACAGGACCAGATAAGTATTCACAGTACATACATTAAAAATAATAATTCCTTCATTTAAATTTGAATTTTTCAAGTAAAAAAACCCTTACATTTTGATCTAATCTCAAACTGGTATTGTAAATAATCAAAAACAGTATTTCTATGGCTTTTTTTTTTTACCACATGGAACGGGTGAAAACTGCAAGGTGCACAGGAAAATTCAAGAAAGTGTATTTCCATAATGGAAATACCAACATGGGTTCCAACCACAAACCACTCTTTTCTAAACTAAAATAAAAGTGTGTTGGGTGACAAGAGTTCCGCTTTAAAGCTAGGGTTGCCACCTGTCCCGGATTCACCCGGACAGTTCGAGTTTGGAATCATGTGTCCGGGTTTCAGACCGCCTGAAACCCGGACACATTATTCAGACCGGACTATGGCTTCCCAGCAGGGTTGCTGGCTTTCTAAGCAAGTCTGTTACACTCTCTTTCACCCTGCCCAAAGCCAGCACTAACAATCCCCTCCCCCCAAACACACACACAGATGAGGAGAGAGGGATCGATCTGCACTTCTTCCTCCTGCCCCTACCCCTCTGTGTCTGCCCACACTCCTTAGAAAAGGAAAGTGAGGGCTGGAAATTTGAAGTTCAGCAGCCAGATACATCTGGATGAGGGGTACTGACTGCCAAGGGGTGAGTGAGCTCACCATCCATCCCTGTCTGTGACTGAAGTCTTCCCCCTCTTCTCTCTCCTGCCTCTAAATGAGTACACTAAGGTAAATCAGGGTTCTCAGAGCACCCCTTACATCAGAGTTCCCCCTATTCATCAGAGGCCACAGTGTTCCCCCTTACATAAGAGTCCTCTCCGTACATCATAGTTCTCAGTGTCCTCCCTTAAATCAGGGTTCCCAGAGCATCCCTTATGTCAGAGTCCCCAGAGTTCTCCATTACATCAGAGTCTTCTCTGTACATCAGAGTTCTCAGTGTTCCCCCTTAGATCAGGGTTCCCAGAGCATCCCTTATGTCAGAGTCCCCAGAGTACTCCCTTACATCAGAGTCTTCTCTGTACATCAGAGTTCTCAGTGTCCCCCCTTAAATCAGGGTTCCCAGAGCATCCCTTATGTCAGAGTCCCCAGAGCTCTCCATTACATCAGAGTCTTCTCTGTACATCAGAGTTCTCAGTGTTCCCCCTTAAATCAGGGTTCCCAGAGCATCCCTTAAGTCAGAGTCCCCAGAGTTCTCCCTTACATCAGAGTCTTCTCTGTACATCAGAGTTCTCAGTGTTCCCCCTTAAATCAGGGTTCCCAGAGCATCCCTTATGTCAGGGTCCCCAGAGATCTCCCTTACATCAGAGTCTGCAGAGTCCCCCCTTACAGTAAAAGGGAACTCTGCGAGTTCAGATGTAAAAGGGGAACTCTGTGGCCTCTGATGTAAAGGGGGACTCTTGTTATTAACTTCATGTGATTAGAAATGTTATTTAATAGCAAAATATATGTATAGTTTATACTAAAAAAAAAAAAAAAAATTGCTGTGCGCCGCTAAAGCGTTCGGGTTTGACTTGAAGAAAAGGTGGCAACCCTATATAAAGCGGATCTTCACTGCATCTGAGCACCACAAACCAAAAACACTATTTAAAGTGGAGGTCCACCCTAAAAACTGCAATAGCATTAAAATTCATTAAAAAGTTATAAAAAAAACATTATAATTTTTTTTTTAACTTACCTGAAACCCCTGTTGCTAGGCAGTCTTCCTAATCTGCCTCTCCCTATTCCGCGGTGCTTCCCCCTCCTTCGGTGAGTGGCCCCGTTGCCTTCTGGGAACTGTGTGTGTCCCAGGAAACAACGGGGCCATTCACAAAGTGCGCACGACTCGCGCATGCGCAGTAGGAAACGGGCAGTGAAGCCGCAAGGCTCCACTGCCTGTTTCCCTTAGTTAGGATGGAGGTGCCGCTGGCCGATCCGATGGATGAATCGGCCTCGGGGGGGGGGGGGGGGGGGGGGCACATCGCGGGCTCCCTGGACAGGTCCTTAATAAAAATCAGCAGCTACAGTGTTTGTAGCTGCTGACTTTAAAAAAAAAAAAAATAGCGGCCGGAACCCCCCTTTAATTCATTTTTAATATTCAAAGCAAACGGCACCATCCCACCATGTCTCCATGCTTTATTTTGTTGAAAAATCACTTTGAAAAACACGCCCTAGTTTTACTGGCAGTGGCCATCTTGAGTAAGGGAAAATGATTCATGTAGCATTTACTTCCGGGAATCCATCTGCCCTTAGCTCAAGAATGCATGCAGGAGAGTGTGCTTAGCTGAGAAATCCCCTCCTCCTCTCCTCCCCTCCTGAAGACTCCTGGGATGTATTATATTATGTGCCTAGGCAATAAACCAGGAAGTAACTGAACAAATGTAATAAAAAACAAAAGTTTAAAACAAGTAAATATTATATACTTTCCTATCTGTTTACTAATGCTAGCAGCACGAGGATTCAAAATAATTAATGTTAACCGCTTGCCGACCAGCCGCCGCAGTTATACTACGGCAACATGGCTCGGCTGCGCGAAACGCCGTCATGTTAGGTCGCTTCCCCTTTTGTCCACTAGGGCTGCGCGTGCGCCCCCTGCTCGTCCACGGAGCCGATGCGAGAGTCCGGCGGTCGCATTTACCGCCGGGCCCCCGCGATCACTCGGGGCACACGGAGAACTGGGATCTGTGTGTGTAAACACACAGTTTCCGGTTCTCTGAGGGGAGAAGTGACAGATCGTCTGTTCATACAGAGTATAAACAGTGATCTGTCATCTCCCCTACACAGTCCCCTCCCCCCTTCAGTTAGAATCACTTCCCAGGGAACACAGTTAACGCCTTGATCGCCCCCTAGTGTTTAACCCCTTCCCTGCCAGTGACATTTTTACAGTAATCAGTGCATTTTTATAGCACTGATCGCTGTATAAATGCCAATGGTCCCAAAAATGTGTCAAAAGTGTCCGATGTGTCCGTCATAATGTCGCAGTCCCGATAAAAATCGCAGATCGCCGCCATTACTAGTAAAAAAAAAAAAATAATAAAAATGCCATAAATCTATCCTCTATTTTGTAGACGCTATAACTTTTGCGCAAACCAATCAATATACGCTTATTGCGATTTTTTTTATACCAAAAATATGTAGAAGAATACATATCGGCCTAAATGAGGAAAAAATCGTTTTTTTTATATATTTTTGGGGATATTTATTATAGCAAAAAGTAAAAAATAATGCGTTTTTTTCAAAACTGTCGCTCTTTTTCTGTTTATAATGCAAAAAATAAAAACCGCAGAGGTGATCAAATACCACCAAAAGAAAGCTCTATTTGTGGGGAAAAAAGGACATACATTTTGTTTGGTCACAGCGTTGCACAAGCGCGCAATTGTCAGTTAAAACGACGCAGTGCCATATCGCAAAAAAAAAAAAAAAATGGCCTGGTCAGGAAGGGGGGCAAATTCTTCCGGGGCTGAAGTGGTTAAATAAGTGAATACGTAAATATATGATATGCATTTTCGTGAAGTGTTTTCCCTTTAAATACGGCTGCCTCCTGTCTCTTTGTATTTGGTCCCCGGCAGTAAATGTGATTTAATGTCAGATCTTTCACTCTTATTAGCCAGAACGCGGATCCCGAGAAAGGCAGAAGTGGGCCAGATCCTGCAAGCGTTGTTAGTCAGCCTGATATTGCTCTATATCCGGCTTCCTCTGCAGTCCTGCCATGGAAACTCGCTGGAGACCACAGCTGAGGCAGGAGCGCGCTAAATAATTCATAACCGCTAACATCGGGTCTGATGTAGGTATAAAAATAGTTGGAAAACACAACGCTGCACATGTTTACATTACACAAGCACCGTCTCCTCGGGAAGGGAGATATCTCAAGAGCGGGCGCTTTCCTTCCTGAGCGGAGAACTGAAATAATCCCACTGTGTTTAGGTTGGTAAGAGGAATTCAACCTAAACAACAACAAAAAAGTCTAATCCCGGTCGGGACACTATCTGCATGGAGTTTCATGTTCTCCCTGTGCTTGCGTGGGTTTCCTCCAGGTACTTACACATGCTGGTAAGGTAATTGGCTCCTGTGTACAGTTGTGCTCATAAGTTTACTATGATTTCTCGGCCATTTTTCAGAGAATATGAATGATAACACAAAAACTTTTCTTTCACTCATGGTTAGTGTTTGGCTGAAGCCATTTATTATCAATCAACTGTTCACTCTTTTTAAATCATAATCACAACAGAAACTACCCAAATGACCCTGATCGAAAGTTTACATACCCTGGTGATTTTGGCCTGATAACATGCACACAAGTTGACACAAAGGGGTTTGAATGGCTAATAAAGGTAACCATCCTCACCTGTGATCTGTTTGCTTGTAATTAGTGTGTGTGTATAAAAGGTCAATGAGTTTCTGGACTCCTGACAGACCGTTGCATCTTTCATCCAGTGCTGCACTGACGTTTCTGGATTCTGAGTCATGGGGAAAGCAAAAGAATTGTCAAAGGTTCTGCGGGAAAAGGTAGTTGGACTGTATAAACAGGAAAGGGGTATAAAAAGATTTACAAGGAATTGAGAATGCCAACCAGCAGAGTTCAAACTCTAATCAAGAAGTGGAAAATGAGGGGTTCTGTTGAAACCAAACCACGGTCAGGTAGACCAACTAAAAGCCACAACTGCCAGGAAAATTGTTCAGGATGCAAAGAAAAACCCACAAATAACAGGTGAAATACAGGACTCTCTGAAAACACTTGGTGTGGCTGTTTCAAGATACACATTAAGGAGGCACTTGAAGAAAGCTGGGCTGCATGGTCGAGTCACCAGAAGAAAGCCATTACTACGCAAATGCCACAAAGTATCCCGCTTACAATACGCCAAACAGCACAGAGACAAGCCTCAAACCTTCTGGCACAAAGTCATTTGGAGTGATGAGACCAAAATTGAGCTTTTTGGAAACAACCATAAACTCTACATTTGGAGAGGAGTCAACAAGGCCTATGATGAAAGGTACACCATTCCTACTGTGAAACACGGAGGTGGACCACTGGTGTTTTGGGGATGTTTGAGCTACAAAGGCACAGGAAATTTGGTCAAAATTGTTGGCAAGATGAATGCAGTATGTGATCAAAAAATACTGGAGAAACATTTGCATTCATCAGCCAGGAAGCTGCGCATGGGACGTACTTGGACATTCCAACATGACAATGATCCAAAACACAAGGCCAAGTCGACCTGTCATTGGCATATAAAATGAAGGTTCTGGAGTGGCCATCTCAGTCTCCTGACCTCAATATCATTGAGCCACTCTGGGGAGATCTCAAAGGTGCAGTTCATGCAAGACAGCCCAAGAATTTACAGGAACTGGAGGCTTTTTGCCAAGAGGAATGAGCAGCTTTACCATCTGAGAAGATAAAGAGCCTCATCCACAAATACCACAAAAGATTCCAAGCTGTCATTGATGTTAAAGGGGGCAATACACGGTATTAAGAACCGGGGTATGTAAACTTTTGATCAGGGTCATTTGGGTAGTTTCTGTTGTGATTATGATTTAAAAATAGTAAACACAGTTGATTGATAATAAATGGCTTCAGCCAAACACTAACCATGAGTGAAAGAAAAGTTTTTGTGTTATCATTCAAATTCTCTGAACAATGGGCAAGAAATCATAAATTCTGCCAGAGTATGTAAACTTATGAGCACAACTGTATACTGGCCATGTGTCTTATATATCACCCTCCTAGTTAGGATTCTAGATACATTTAGTTTTTGGCTCCTTCTGCAGTCAAGGGAGAAGTGATTGTTTGGTCTGGCTGTTCAGGCTTTCACAGGCTTGGATTTTGATTTGTTCCCCCTGCCTCTAGAAGAAGTTTCTAAAGCTTAAGGAGGGAGAATAAAAATAACCAGCCTGAATATTGATCAGGGCCTACCCAATCCCTGGAGAGGTGTGTCCAGATGGTGGCTGGGGAAACTGATAAATAGTCTAAAGCCCTGGAGAGATGGTCTTCCCCAGCAAGACGTTCTCAACCTTAGAGGGGGCTGCTGCATTTCCGAAGGAAGGCTTTGATTGTGCTGCTGTTCTCTGAGGTCTCGGGCAGGAGACCTGGAAGAGACATGGAGCTGGCTGTAAGACTTTATCAAAGGAATATGGTCTTGAGAAGGTTTTTCTGTTTCAATCATTTTCTATTAAATGTTTTCTTAAAGGGGTTGTAAACCCTCGCGGTTTTTCACCTCAATGCATTCTATGCATTGAGGTGAAAAACCTCTTGTAGTGCACCAGCCCCCCAGAGTTCCCCTTTTACTTGAGCGCGATCGTTCCTGCGCCTGGGACGAGCACACCCGCTCCAACCGGTTCTTGGGTCCTGATTGGATAGATTGATAGCAGGGCAGCCATTGGCTCCTGCTGCTGTCAATCAAATCCAATGATGCGGGGGGCTGGGGGCGGAGCCAAGTCCTGCTGTCTATGACAATAGACGCAGCAGCAGGACACGGGAGCACGCCCGCACAGGTGCCTCGAGGGAGAGCGCTTCTCCGATGGAGCATTTGAGAAGAGGAGGAGCCAGGAGCGCCGCTGAGGGACCCCAGAAGAGGAGGATCCAGGCCATTCAGTGCAAAACCAACTGCACAGAGGATGTAAGTATGACTTTTTTTACACTGAAACTTTTTTTAAACTGAACATTTACATATCCTTTAAAAACAGGAGGAACATTACAAAGCATAGCATCTAACAGTGCACACAGCTCTGTACAGACAATAAAGAAGATACACAATGGGGGGGGGGGGGACAAAGGGGGAACATGACAAATGGGATGGACCATCCATGAAGTCGGTTATAGCCGCATACAAACAAGAAGACCATACATGTTATGGATAACTACACATTATAGATCAATAGCTCCATAATAGTTGGAGGAAAGCCATCCTGAGAGATAGCTTACCAAATCTGCCTATGAAAAGCATGAGGTCCATGAGGTCTAGAATATCAACAAGACTTAACCTCAATAGAGTGGTCTACAGAATGGTATAACGTTTAACTTGTTTTATATAATAACGAAAACTCTTCCCATTGTCAGACATCAACTTAGTTACTTATTGGGGTCATGAGTACCCAAAACTAATAGCATAATACTCATAAATGAGAAAGCGGAAAGGAAAAGGGGAGGGAGCTGAAAAAGGACTGGAGGGGAGAGTGAAAGGGAAGAGAATAAAATTTGAGAATGAGATAAGGAAAGTGTAAAAAAGGGAAACTATACTGTGTGTCTGGAAGCTGAAAATAGGCAAGTCTTGAGAAGATTTTTAAATTGATTCCTGATGTGCTTTGGGATGCAAGCCCTTGGTCTGAGACTACTCTCATAGGGTCTCAGATACTGGCCATTCCCCTGTCCTCAGCAGTGTCTTGGACTGTAAGCCTAGAGAAGAGTGCCCTCTTGTACTGTGCAGTGTTCCTGTGTTTGCACTGGGTACCAATAGTTGTGCATGGAAACCAGAAGCCAAAGAGTCTTGCTTCATGTTCTCCAACTGTGAGGCCTTAAGCCGTGTACACAAGATCGGACTTTCCGACGGGAAATGAGTTGAGAGAGTTGAGTTGCATCTTGATATAGCGTGTTCCTTTACCCTGCAGGGTCCCCTCGAGCTTACAAACACATACACATACTTGGGCCAATTTTTTTGTAGACAGGATCTGATTAACCTACCAGCATGTCTTTGGAGTGTGGGAGAAAACCCACGCAGACACAGGGAGAACATGCAAACTCCAGGCAGATGGTGTCATGGCCAGGATTTGAACCAGTGACCCTATTGCTGCTAGGTGAGAGTGCTAATTATTACACCACTATGCTGCCGAAATGTTCTATGACAGGCTGTTGGCGGTAAATCCGACAGAGTGTACGCTCCATCGGACAATTGTTGTCGGACTTTCCGCCAACTGGACAAATGTGTGTTGTCGGATTTTCCGAGCTTGTGTACACAAGTCCGTCGGACAAAAGTCCAAAGTACAAACACGGTCTTGTAAACTAGCGTTCGTAATGGAGAATTAACATTCGTGACGCGGCAAATTATGAAATGTCCAAATGCAGCGCACAATTCTCTTCTTCTTTAATGGGATAATAATGAAGCTGCTTTGCTGGTGATACTGATGGAGTTATTGCAAACAAATTTTCAAAGGCTTCTTTTTCTAGTGATATCAAGAATAATACTATTATGCTTTTTTTTTTTTATTTGGGCAAGTTACCACAACACCATTATCCTGTAGTTTTTAAGATCAAAGATACAACTATGTTGGTGTCCCTTGTTAATTTTACATTGTATTTTTTAAATGTAACTGCTACTCCCAAAATGTCATTTGAAATAAAACACATAGCCAAGTATTATTCTCCACAATTTTTTTATTGTGCATTAAAAAAGAAAACAAATTAGACATGCTATCTGCCAATAGAACTTAACCAAAAAGTGCATTCTATGCATCCAAAAATATAGAAAATATACCAAATCAAATCATTATTAAACCAAAAAAATAATGTCAAAGCAATAACTCCAAGGCCAATAATAAATAACACGTTATCTCCTCCGATTCCGCAACATGTCTGGTTAACGAACGGCCGTTCAGAAACAAACTGCAAAGCGCGAAATGAAAAGCTTGAATTGAAAAGCGCTAAATGAAAAAAACAAAAAGAAAAAGCGCAAATCAACACTCACCAAACGTCTACTAACACGAAGTTAGCAGAAGGAGCCCAAAGGGTGGCGCTAAAGAGCTGAAAAACCACATAGTATGTCTAGTACGTCACTACGTTCAAAATTGTTGGCCAACAATTGTATGGCGGTGTGTATGCAAGACAAGTTTGGGCCAACGCCCTTCGGACAAAAGTCCACGGTTTTGTTGGCCAACAATCTGATGGTGTGTACGAGGTACGAGACTGTCCAATATCCACAGTTGCTTTAGGAGAAGATTGTCCTCTCACAGCCAATTGCTAATTATCTTGGGGGATCACATGCCCCAATCCCTCTCCTGTTACAAGTTTTACCAGCAGTAAATCCTAAAAAGACAATCCCCTAGCCTAGACTGTTTATTGGAGTTGGAGTGAATGGCCTGGTGCTTGGGTGGCTGGTTGCCTCTTTAGTGCTTGGGGAAGAACCAATTAAAATTAGCAGGTCCTGTGGGGGTACTGCTAAAGTTAGATAGGGACTGTAGATTGTAAGCTCCTTGAGCACAGGGACTGATGTAAATGTGCAATATGTAAAGTGTAGCATAAATTGTTGGCGCTATATAAATTCTTGTAAAAAATGATACATTATAGATATATAGTATTTTGAAGTCTTTTACCACGTCGTCTGTTGGGGAGGTTTGGTCACAATGGCTAAGCTACATGGGCATTTTATAATTTCTTGTTAATAAGAGATGTGGGTGGCACCATGGCTTAGTAGTTAAGCCTTGTGCCTTGCAGCACTGGGGTCCTTGGTTTGAAACATCACCAAGACGCTATCTGCTTGGAGTTTGAATGTTCTCCTTGTGTTCATGTAGGTTTCCTCCCACACTCCAAAGACATGCTGGTAGACTACTTGGCTCACCTTGAAATTGGTCTGAGTATGTGTAGCACCCTGCCTAATGTTAAGCTAAGTTTAGATTTTGGCTTCACTATACTCAGTGGAGTGGTGATATGTTTTTCTTGTCTGGTCAGGGTTTCCCAGACTGAGCGATTGATTGCTCCTCTATTTTTCTGGAGGGAGCTTTCAGAAAATATAGCAGGGAAGGCCAATCACTCAGTTTATGAATATATATCAAACCTCATCCACTCAAAATCATATGACCTTGGATGGAAAAGGACTTGGGGGTCCTAGTAGATGATAGGCTCAGCAATGGCATGCAATGCCAAGCTGCTGCTAACAAAGCAAACAGAATATTGGCATGCATTAAAAAAGGGGATCAACTCCAGAGATAAAACGATAATTCTCCCGCTCTACAAAACTCTGGTCCAGTTGCACCTGGAGTATGCTGTCCAGTTCTGGGCACCAGTCCTCAGGAAGGATGTACTGGAAATGAAGTGAGTACAAAGAAGGGCAACAAAGCTAATAAAGGGTCTGGAGGATCTTAGTTATGAGGAAAGGTTGTGAGCACTGAACTTATTCTCTCTGGAGAAGAGACGCTTGAGAGGGGATATGATTTCCATATGCAAATACTGTACTGGCGACCCCACAATAGGGATGAAACTTTTTTGCAGAAGGGAGTTTAACAAGACTCGTGGCCACTCATTAAAATTAGAAGAAAAGAGGTTTAACCTTAAACTACGTAGAGGGTTCTTTACTGTAAGAGCGGCAAGGATGTAGAATTCCCTTCCACAGGCGGTGGTCTCAGCGAAACTATTAGATAATCACCTGAACAACCGCAACATACAGGGATATACAATGTAATACTGACATACAATCACACACATAGGTTGGACTTGATGGACGTGTGTCTTTTTTTGACCTCACTTACTATGTAACTATGTAACCTTCTTTCTCTCAATCAGAGAAGGCAGAAAGAACTCCCGTAGGCTTAAAACTGCAACCTGCATTTTATGAATGGGCCGCAAAATGTAGGCAGTTGTATTCGGCAACACCCTCAGTGTATACCAGAGAGCAGATTGCACTCTCCATTATAAACTGGCTCCTAGAAGTAGCAATTGATCTCTAAACAGAATGTAACAAATGGCTCCCTGTAGGGAGCTGGGAAGAGAGCCTGATTACATGACTTGCCAAAGTCATAAGACCTTCTTTCCCTCAATCAGAGAGAGCAGAGGGAACTCTCATAGGCTCAATATTGCAGCCTGCATTTTATGAATGGGCTGCAAAATGCAATCGGTGGTATTCAGCAATACTGTGCTGTATAACAGAGAGGAAATTATGCTTTGTTGGTGTCAATGGAAGAAATTCTGCTCCACCAGTGGTGTCTGGAGGACTGTGGAGGAGTGTTAGCCTGGAGGGCTAGTGAAAGGGGCAGCTGCAGCCAGGTGGGTTGGCAGTGCCTGAAGAGTTGGTGCTGGAACCAGTAGCCACAAGAGGAGTAATACAAGCTGATCACTGCATTCTGCTACCCAACAAGGGTCTTCGAGTTCCTGCCTGCAAAGGGCCATAAGTGTAAGTTCCTAATTTATGACTAGCTATGAGCCTCTTGTAAGGCACATACACTAGAAGAGAGAAGGGCAGCATGAGGAGCCAAGGAAGCCTAGGAGCCACTAGGAGGGATGACCCATCACGGTGGTGCTGCTGTGCACTCACTATCCAATCACAAGCTGGGAGGCGGGAAGGTTAGTAGGCTGTGTTTCTTAATTGCAGCAGAGTCCCATCATCAACCTGGCTCTGCTGTCTGGTAGGGTTATGTAAAATGCAGGACTGAAAGGAAAAAAATACAAATAAGATGTACTTTAAATTTTACTTATTTTACAGTTTGGTTGGTTGGAAATATTATACTAATGAAAAAATTGTGTAGCTGCTGAGCTAGTCGCTGAAGAACTAGTATTCAATGGCATCCAATTATATAAAACAGGGTTACCAGAGAAAGCAATTGAATGATATATGGCAAGTGTCAGCAGGAAGCCCTTGAGAAAGTCAGATGACGAAACGAGTTGGATGGCACCTGTAATGACGCTTGGGTTATATGTCTTCATTACTGACGTTACTGGTTTTAAGTGATTTTATAACAATCTATATAAACATTACACGGGAGCGTTCTCTGTGTTATCTTTCCTCCCACACTTAACGCTCAGTGACTCGGTGATGGCAACACATCCATGTAATGAGACAGCGTGGGAGGAAGGGAGCATCGCGAGAGGAGGAGATTCTCAGCGTGTCGCAGATACTGGGATGTGGAGAGTAATCACCAGGGAGCTAGGTGACCTACATTTACTGTATGTGGTCTTATCTCTCTGATAAGTGGATTTTCTTACAAGGCTCGGTGGAGAACAGGTAAATAAAACATGGATAGGTATGACTTTTATAACGAGAGACACCCCTGGGCCGCCCCGCTTATGCTATCAGCACTGAGTCACATAGAGGATCTTCAGAGCTTTATCACAATGTCATGAAGTTCTACCAAGTCCAATAAAAGGAATGTGAAGCACCCTTCATGAACAGGCCATTTTTTGCCATTCTGCACTGCGCTACTTTAACTGGCAATTGCGCGGTCATGCAACACTGTACATGAATTAAATGTAAATCATTTTTTTTTCTCTTTTTCAATTTTTATACCTTTTTTTTCAGAAGGAAATGGGAAAACACGTTCCATACATAACCAAGATACTGTTACCCAAACAGCAGGGTAATAGGTACATTTCCAATTATTTAATCCATTCTGTTCGTAAACATAATAATCACATATCGACCTATTTCTCAAAAATAACTGTTTCCCCCTCGGTCATGAACTTAAAAAAACTCGACCCCAAAATCCAGGGACCTCAAAGTACCACAAACCCTGGAGGGGCCTCTATGCTATAGTAAGATATCTGACCCTCTCCATCCTCCCGTTTTTAAACAAAGAATTTTTAGACAGACAACACAAACACAAAAAAGACAAAAACAAAACTAAACTAAACCCCCCCCCCCCCCCCCACAAACTCTTTCTCCTCTCCTTTATATCCTCTATATCATTTTTTCACACAAATAGATCTTTCTTTTGGTGTTTTTTGATTGTCACTGGGTTACATCACATGGTGGTCACTACACATGGTGGGCACAATATATCACATGGTGGTCACAATACATCACATGGTGGTCACAATACATCACATGGTGGTCACTACACATGGTGGGCACAATACATCACATGGTGGGCACAATACATCACATGGTGGTCACTGCACATGGTGGGCACAATACATCACATGGTGGTCACAATACATCACATGGTGGTCACTGCACATGGTGGGCACAATACATCACATGGTGGGCACAATACATCACATGGTGGTCACTGCACATGGTGGGCACAATACATCACATGGTGGTCACAATACATCACATGGTGGTCACTGCACATTGTTCTCACTGCACATGGTGGGCACAATAAATCACATGGTGGTCACTGCACATAGTGGGCACAATATATCACATGGTGGTCACTGCACATGGTGGTCACAATAAATCACATGGTGGTCATTGCACTTGGTGGGCACAATATATTACATGGTGGGCACTATATATCACATGGTGGTCACTGCACATGGTGGTCACTAGGGTTGTCCCGATACCACATTTTTAGGACCGAGTACAAGTACCGATACTTTTTTTCAAGTACTCGCCGATACCGATTACCGATACTTTTTTTTTTAACAATGCTTTTTTTTTTTCGGGGGGGGTGAACGGTGTCTTTTTGTTTTTGTTTTTTTTTATTTACAATTTTTATTTTTTACAATAATATTTTTTTTATTCATTTTTGCAATATGTTTTTTTTTTTTTTTTTTTAATTAGCCCTGTTGGGGGGCTTTGGTGAGATATCAGGGGTCTTAACAGACCTCTGATATCTCCCCCTTGAGACAGAGAAAGGGACAGAGGATAGAGATTCCCCAGTCCCTTTCTCTGCAGCCTCAGCTGCACTGAGAATGAATGGAGAGAAGACAGCGGCTCCTCTCCATTCATAAACTGACACATTGTAATCACAGGAGATTACAATGTTTCAGTTATGTGAATGGACAGAGTCAGCTGACTCTGTCCATTCACACAGCGGAGAGAGACAGCAGAACGGAGGGGACAGCGGAGAGACACAGCAGAACGGAGGAACGGAACGGAGGGGGACAGAGAAGGAGAGGGGGACAGAGGAACGGAGGGGGACAGAGGAATGGAGGGGGACAGAGGAACGGAACGGAGGGGGACAGAGGAACGGAGGAACGGAACGGAGGGGGACAGAGAAGGAGAGGGGGACAGAGGAACGGAATGGAGGGGGACAGAGGAACGGAACGGAGGGGGACAGAGGAACGGAACGGAGGGGGACAGAGAAGGAGAGGGAGACAGAGGAATGGAACGGAGGGGGACAGAGGAACGGAGGAACGGAATGGAGGGGGACAGAGAAGGAGAGGGGGACAGAGGAACGGAGTTGGCATGGAGGAAGATGAGGTGACAGTCAGCGGTGATCGCGTGGGGAAGTTACAAGCACCGATCACCGCTGTATGTCACTGAAAGCCGCTGAAAGCCGCGGTGGGAAGCTTGTAACTCCCCCGCACGCCGATCACCGCTGACTGTCATAGTATCGGCGGAAGCATCGGGAGCATTTGCCCGAGTACAAGTACTTGGGCAAATGCTCGGTATCGGTGCCGATACCGATACTAGTATCGGTATCGGGACAACCCTAGTGGTCACAATAAATCACATGGTGGTCATTGCACATGGTGGGCACAATATATCACATGGTGGTCACTGCACATTTATTATTTATTTATTTCAGGTACTTATATAGCCCCGTCAATTTACACAGCGCTTTACATATACATTGTACATTCACATCAGTCCCTACCCTCAAGGAGCTTACACTCTAAGGTCCCTAACTCACATTCATACATACTAGGGACAATTTAGACAGGATCCAATTAACCTACCGGCATGTCTTTGGAGTGTGGGAGGAAACCGGAGTACCCGGAGAAAACCCACGCAGGCACAGGGAGAACATGCAAACTCCAGGCAGGTAGTGTCGTGGTTGGGATTCGAACCAGCGACCCTTCTTACTGCTAGGCGAAAGTGCTATCCACTACACCACTGTGCCACCCCACATGGTGGGCACAATATATCACATGGGGGTCACTGCACATAGTGAGCACAATATATCACATGACATGGTGGTCACTGCACATGGTGGTCACAATACATCACATGGTGGTCACTGCACATGGTTCTCACTGCACATGGTGGGCACAATATATTACATGGTGGTCACTGCACATGGTGGGCACAATATATTACATGGTGGTCACTGCACATGGTGGGCACAATATATCACATGGTGGTCACTGCACATGGTGGGCACAATACAACATCATTTTTATCATATAAACGAAAAAAGAGAATTTTGAAAAAAAATCAATATTTTCTACTTTCTGTTATAAAAAAGTTCCTAATTTCCTAGTTTTGACTTGCTATGAGCCTCTTGTAAGGCACATACGCTAGAAGACGAAAGGGCAGCATGAGGACCCAAGGAAGCCTAGGAGCCACTAGGAGGGATGGCCCATCACGGTGCTGCTGCTGTCCGATCACCAACCTGGCTCTGCTGTCTGGTAGGGTTATGTAAAATTCAGGACTGAATGGAAAGAAATACAAATAATATGTACTTAAATTTTACTTATTTTACTGTTTGGTTGGTTTTAAATTCACGGAAATATTACACTAATGAAAACATTGTGTATCTGCCGAGCGAGTCGCTAGTGGCAAAACAATCTCTCTCCTATATATCCTCTATATTTTTTCACACAAATAGATCTTTCTTTTGGTGTGTTTTGATCACCACTGGGTTTTTAATTTTTTTTTTATCATATAAATGAAAAAAGAGAATTTTTTTAAAAAAAAAATCTATACTTTCTACTTTCTATATGTTATAAAACATATCGAATTAAAAAAAAAATCAAATTTCTTTATAAATGTGGGCCAAAATGTGTTCTGCTGCATGTCTTTGGTATGAAAAAAAAATCCCAATAAGTGTATATTAATTGGTTTGTGTAAAAGTAATAGAGTCTACAAACTATGGTATATACATTGCACCCAGAAAGTATTCACAGCGCTTCACTTTTTCCACATTTTATGTTACAGCCTTATTCCAAAATGGATTCAATTCATTATTTTCCTCAAAATTCTACAAACAAGACCCCATAATGACAACGTGAAAGAAGTCTGTTTGAAATCTTTGCAAATTTATTTAAAAAAGCAAAACAGAAAAATTTCATGTACATAAGTATCCACAGCCTTTGCTCAATACTTTGGTGAAGCACCTTTGGCACCGATTACAGCCTTAAGTCTTTTTGAGTATGATGCTACAAGCTTGGCACACCTATTTTTGGGCAGTTTCTCCCATTCTTATTTGCAGGACCTCTCAAGCACCATCAGGTTGGATGGGGAGTGTCGGTGTACAGCCATTTTCAGATCTCTCCAGAGATGTTCAATCGGGTTCAAGTCTGGGCTCTGGCTGGGCCACTCAAGGACATTTACAGAGTTGCCACTCCTTTGTTATCTTGGCTGTGTGCTTAGGGTTGTTGTCCCGTTGGAAGATGAACCTTCACCCCAGTCTGAGGTCCAGAGCGCTCTGGAGCAGATTTCCATCAAGGATGACTCTGTACATTGCTGCATTCATATTTCCCTCGCTCCTGACTAGTCTCCCAGTTTCTGCCGCTGAAAAACATCCCCACAGCTTGAGGCTGCCACCACCATGCTTCACTGTAGGGATGGAATTGGCCAGGTGATGAGCGGTGCCTGGTTTCCTCCAGGCATGATACTTGCCAATCAGACCAAAGAGTTCAATTTTTGTTTTATCAGACCAGAGAATTTCATTTCTCATGGTCTGAGAGACCTTCAGGTGCCTTTTGGCAAACTCCAGGCGGGCTGTCATGTGCCTTTTACTGAGGAGTGGCTTCCGTCTGGCCAGGTTTCAGCTAAAATCATTGGCTGTAACCTGCTGAAAAATGTGTGCTGTGTCCAATCACAAACAAGATACAAACAAGATATTTGGGGGGCACACTCTAAAAGATGCATTAAAGATGGTGCAGCCATAAGACCATACAGTAAAAGAAAATATTACAGCGCACACATGCAAAAAAGACATTTACCTCAAGCAAGGCTAGTGTGTCCAATCGCAACACAGGTCAGTAGAGGGCATACGCATGTGCGCCCCAAACCTAGAAGAAAGCTTGCAACATGCATGTATGTTGCCGTGCCTGCAACTGCCGCCTGTTTGTGGCATATTTACTGTGAGCAGGTCAGCAAATGGTTAAGGTGGTTAAGTCAGAAGGTTCTTTATCTTAATGCGTTCTATGCATTAAGATAAAAAAAAAACCTTCTGTGTGCAGCATCACCCCTCAGCCCCCATAATACTAATTCCTAATAATTGAACGTGATCTCGATCCAGCGATGTTGCACGAGAATCTCGGCTGTCTGGTTCTCCCTCCTCATTGGCTGAGACAGCAGCAAGGCGCCAATGGCTTCCGCTGCTGTCCTAATACCTGAGCCCGATCTCGATCCAGCGATGTTGCACGAGAATCTCGTCTGTCTGGCTCTCCCTCCTCATTGGCTGAGACAGCAGCAGGGCGCCATTGGCTTCCGCTCCTGTCAATCAAAGTCAGTGAGCCAATGAGGAGAGAGAGGGGGTGGGACTGAGTTGCAGCTCCTTGTCTGAATGGACACACAGAGCAGTGGCTCGGGTGCCCCCCATAGCAAGCTGCTTGCTATGGGGTCATTTGGCAAGAGGGAGGGGCCAGGAGCGCCGCCGAGGGGCCCAAGAAGAGGAGGATCGGGGGTGCTCTGTGCAAAATCATTACACAGAGCAGATAAGTATACCATGTTTGTTATTTTTAAACAACAAAAAAATTGGATTTGCCAATGTTCATACCGTAGTAAGATTTGTACAAAAATTCTCAGCACATTCGATGACTTGACTAATGCTGTTGAAAAGTACTTCAAAATTGTGTTTGCTTTTAACAGTTTAAAATTTATGGATTTTTCTGAATGAAAACCACATTCACGGTTAGAAATTTGTTAGTTCAAGAAAAATGTTCCATCCTGCTCACTGCGGACAAAAAAAAGGATGTTGATTTGACCCCCAAAAACGTCTAGAAAATCAAACAAACCTTCTTAAAAGGAGACATTTTGAATGCAACTCTACTAGCGTAAGGCCAGTTTTAGTTACATGTTGGCTTACATCATTATCAAATTTCGAGAAGCATCCATTTCTGGATTAAACAAGATGTCCTCTGTTAAATGGGTCTCCTACTGTTCCATGGCACGATGGGGGGCTGTTAAACACGCAAATGGCTATTATGAGAGCGTAATAATATAATGCCACTCAGTAATTTAAACCTGCTGGAAAAAAACAAGGCTTTGTTCACCTGTCTGTGCAATGTATAGCCAAGGAACCCGGCATGAGCAACATTACTGGGGAGTCTTGTCAAAGGGTTTGTGATGTTCTGAATAAACTATTTTAGATTGTAATTTTATGCAACAGCGGGTGCCAGTGTTATGTCTGAAAACCAGCCTCTGCATGCAGGGATTTCTCATTGCAGGCCAGAGGGAGGAAACCACGGTATGTAGAATGGCAGTCCAACAATCTATCAAAAGCATTGTTGAGTGGAGTGATCATCTGTCACGTGGTGCTGCCTGTATTATGCAAGTTGTGATGTCACCATGAGGAGCAGTGCAAGGCATGGGGCCTGCACAGATGTAAGAGCCAGTAATACCAATGGTGGGGCACCATTTCTCCCACTGCCTCTAATACTGATTATGGGGCACCATTCCTACTACTGAAACCAAGGATAGAGGGCCATTCAAACCACATTGACCACTAATGCCCATTCCTTCCATTCATATCAAAGATGGGACACCATTCCTACCACTAACATCAAGGATGGGACTCCATTCCTACCACTGGCACCAAGGATATGCCATTATTCCTCCCACTGACCACTGATATAATAATGGGAAACCATTCTACCACTGATACCAATGATGGTGCACCATTCCTACCACTGATATCAATGATAGAGAACCATTCCTCCCACTAACACCAAGGATGGGACTCCATTCCTACCACTGGAACCAAGGATATGGCATTATTCCTCCCACTGACCACTGATACTAATGGTGGGAAACCATTCTAACAATGATACCAATGATGGCGCACCATTCCTACCACTGATATCAATGATAGAGAACCATTCCTCCCACTAACACCAAGGATGGGACTCCATTCCTACCACTGGAACCAAGGATAGGACATTATTCCTCCCACTGACCACTGATATAATAATGGGAAACCATTCTACCACTGATACCAATGATGGCGCACCATTCCTACCACTGTTATCAATGATAGAGAACCATTCCTCCCACTAACACCAAGGATGGGACTCCATTCCTACCACTGGAACCAAGGATAGGGCATTATTCCTCCCACTGACCACTAATACTAATGATGGGAAACCATTCTATCAATGATACCAATGATGGCGCACCATTCCTACCACTGATATCAATGATAGAGAACCATTCCTCCCACTAACACCAAGGATGGGACTCCATTCCTACCACTGGAACCAAGGATAGGGCATTATTCCTCCCACTGACCACGGATACTAATGATGGGAAACCATTCTAACAATGATATCAATGATGGTGCACCATTCCTAACACTGATCCCAATGATGGGGCAGCATTCCTCCCACTGACCACTGATACTAATGATGTGGAACCATTCCTACTATTGATACCAATGATGGGGCACCAATCCTGTCACTGATCCCAATGATGGGGCAGCATTCCTCCCGCTGACCACTGATACTAATGATGGGGAACCATTCCTACCATTGATCCCAATGATGGGGTACCATTGCTCCCACTGACCACTGATACTAATGATGGGGAACCATTCCTCCCAATAACCACTGATGCCAGTGATGGGACACCATTCCTCCCTCTGGCCACTGATACCAATGATGGTGAACCATTTCTACCATCAATCCCAATGATGGGGCACCATTCCCTTTCCGATTCCTCCCGATAACCACTAATGCCTACCTACCACTGACCACATATACCAATATGGGGCACCATTCTTACTTTTAACCACTAATAAAAAATGACGGGGCAACATGTCTACAACTGATACCTACCTACCACTGACCACAGATACCAATAATGGGGCACCATTCTTACTATTAACCACTGATAAAAATGATGGGGCACCATGCCTACAACTGATGCCAATGATGGTGCAACATTACTACCACTGATCCCAATGACGCGACACCATTCCTCCCACTGACTTCTGACACCAACGATGGGGAACCATTCCTACCACTGATCCCAATGATGGGGCACAATTCCTCCCCAATAACCACTGATGCTTACCTACCACTGATCATAGATATCAATAATGGGGCACCATTCTTACTATTAACCACTGATAAAAATGATGGGGCAGCGTTCTTACCACTGATCACAGATACCAATAATGAGGCACCATTCTTACTATTAACCGCTGATAAAAATTATGGGGCACCATTCCTACCACTGATCCCAATGATGGAACACCATTCCTGCCACTGACCACAGATACCAATAATGGGGCACCATTCTTACTATTAACCACTGATAATAATGATGGGGCACAATTCCTACAACTGACCACTGACATAAATGATCATATTGGGACACACCAGCTGTGTCCATGCAGCCACTGTGTCCCAATTGACATCAATTGGACTGCTTACACAGGGATGCACGGAACACCTGTGCGCCCCTTGTGACAGGAAAATACAGCCCTGCATGGGGATTGAAGATAATTGCTCTGTGTGAATGGGGCCCTACTTGTTAAAGCATAGTTTAATTTGGTCCAACAGGGGCAAAAAGAATAATCCTTCCCGATCCTTTAAAGCAGAGGTCCAGCTGAAAAAAAAAATTATTTTAAAAGTCAGCAGCTACAAACACTTTAGCTGCTGACTTTTAATAAGCACACTTACCTGTCCAGGATGCCCGCGATGTCGGCCGCCCAAGGCTGATCCGTCCATTCGAACTAAGGGAAACAGGCAGTGGAGCCTTGCGGCTTCACTGCCCATTTCCTACTGCGCATGCGCGAGTCACGCGGCGCTTTGTGAATGGCTGGCTGTGTTCTGGGACACACACAGTTCCCAGAACACAGTGCGCAGAATGAAGAATGAAGATCACCGCAGAGTAGGAAGTGGCAGATTAGGACGATCTGCCTAGCAACAGCCATTTCTGGTAAGTGAACAAAAATTTTTTTTTCAATTTTTTTTTTCAGATTTTTAGGAGCATTTTTATGTAATTTTTTTTTTTTTTTTAGGCTGAACCTCCGTTTTAAAGCAGTGGTGGTCAAGTTAAAAATTATAGAGGGCCTCAAGTGCGACCCGCGACACCAGAGGGCTGCACATTTAGCAGCACATTTTCACACCGTACTGCAATGCACACTAAAGTTGGAGTACAATAACCCCCAGCATGCGTGTCAGTGAGTGCAAAACAAACCCCTCAGCATTGGTGTCATTGGATGCAATAATAACGCCCAGCATTGGTGTCAGTGAGTGCAATAATACTGTCAGAACTGTTAAAGTGGTTGTTAACCCACTGTAAGAACTTCATATAATTCCCTGTGTTTCCTAATGATAGGTGCTCCTGTGTCTGTGTTTTATAAAAAAAAAAAAGCCTGCTATGCCTGATTTCAGAGAGCCGCTCGGCGCTCACGTGACCGGCTGGCTCTCTCCCCTCCCAGTCTGACAGCTGCAGTGGGAGGAGCCGAGATTCTCCTGCTGACATCAGTCGGGATGAGAGGAGGAGAGAGCCGGCCGGTCACGTGAGCGCCGAGCAGCAATCTGAAATCAGGCATAGCAGGCTTTTTTTTAATAAAACACAGACACAGGAGCACCTATCATTAGATAACACACAGGATTATATAGGACATTACAAGTAATTTCAGCAGCAGGAGCAAACATGCAGGGGGGGGGGGGGGGGGACAGAGAAGGACAGGAGAGCTGCAGATCATGGAGGCATGTAAACTGACCACAGTGTCAGGGCTCAACAGCCATGATAAACCGTGGTCAGTTTAAAGGGGGGAGGGCAGAACCAGGCAGGATCAGCCAGGTATTTCAGGGGATTTATAGCACTGTGCTGTATAACATGCTTTAAAGGAACAGGATCTTTTTTTTTTTTTGGGGTAACATTTTAGCTCCCACCCCACCCCCTCCTAAAAAATTGCCAGATATGCTTGGGATGTTATGATTTTACAACAAACACTTTTGGAGTATACACTATTTTACCAACAGTATTTTTGACGTCTACCTTTACACACACATGAACTTTAATGCAGTGGTCATCAACCCTGTCCTCAGGGCCCACTAACAGGCCAGGTTTTATGTATTACCTTGGGGAGATGCAGACTAGAATACTGCAATCACTGAGCAGCAAATGATATCACCTGTGATGTATTTCAGTTATCTTGCAAACCTGGCCTGTTAGTGGGCCCTGAGGGCAGGGTTGATGACCACTGCTTTAATGGCATCCCAGTCTTAGTCTGTAGGGTTCAATATGGAGTTGGCCCACCCTTTGCAGCTATAACAGCTTCAACTCTTCTGGGAAGGCTGTCCACAAGGTTTAGGAGTGTGTCTATGGGAATGTTTGACCATTCTTCCAGAAGCGTATTTGTGAGGTCAGGCACTGATGTTGGATGAGAAGGCCTGGCTTGCAGTCTCTGCTCTAATTTATCCCAAAGGTGTTCTATCGGGTTGAGGTCAGGACTCTGTGCAGGCCAGTCAAGTTCCTCCACCCCAAACTCGCTCATCCATGTCTTTATGGACCTTGCTTTGTGTACTGGTGCGCAGTCATGTTGGAACAGAAAGGGATCATCTCCAAACTGTTCCCACAAAGTTGGAAGCATGAAATTGTCCAAAATGTCTTGGTATGCTGACACCTTAAGAGTTCCCTTCACTGGGACTAAGGGGCCAAGCCCAACCCCTGAAGAACAACCCCACACCATAATCCCCCCTCCACCAAATGATTTGGACCAGTGCACAAAGCAAGGTCCATAAAGACATGGATGAGCGAGTTTGGGGTGGAGGAACTTGACAGAGTCCTGACCTCAACCTGATAGAACACCTTTGGGATGAATTAGATCGGAGACTGCGAGCCAGGCCTTCTCGTACAACAAATGGGCTTCTGGAAGAATGGTCAAACATCCCCATAGACACACTCCTAAACCTTGTGGACAACCTTCCCAGGAAAAGTTGAAGTTGTTATAGCTGCAAAGTGTGGGCCAACTCAATGAACCCTACGGATTAAGACTGGGAAGCCATTTAAGTGCATGCGCGCGTAGAAAGGCAGGCGTCCTGATACTTTTGGTCATATAGTAGACTCCCTCCTAGACTGTAAGCTCTAATGAGCAGGGCCCTCTGATTCCTCCTGTATCAAATTGTATTGTAATTGTACTGTATTCCCTAATGTTGTAAAGCTCTGTGCAAACTGTTGTGTAGAAAAACATAAATAAAATTATATATATATATATTCCAAAAATCTTTGTTGTAAAACCATAACATCCAAAGCATATCCGGTAACCTGCCTTCCGGGACGGCATCATTAAAATATTAAAATAAATAAAAATAAATAATTATATTATATATACATATATATATATATCTATACATATATCTATATATCTATATCTATATATATCTATATATATAATTATTTATTTTTAATATTTTAATGATGCCGTCCCGGAAGGCAGGTTACCAGATATGCTTTGGATGTTATGGTTTTACAACAAAGATTTTTGGAATATATATATATAATTTTATTTATGTTTTTCTTTTTCTGCACAACATGACACATTTATTAGTTCTTTTTTATATATGTGACGTATGACCTCCTAGTTTTCCACTTGACGTTGCTTTTCTTAAATCCAGCCTGCTGTGTAATTAATACTATCTGTGTCGCCCTTTCTGGTACAAGGCTTGTAAAACATGCATAAATTGAAACCTCTCTATACACCACAACACGCCATTATAATGCAAATGAGTGCGCTTTTAGCTCGCCATATTTCACTGAAACAGATTTATGTCACGCAAGCTTCATATTTCCTCTTGCTAAGCTTTTATTTGGCATCTTTGTAAATACAATCTAACTGCCGATCTCGCAATAGAAAGCACAAAATACACAAACGACACAAAACTGTCTAACAATAGTTTTCACCTTCATACAACTCCAAACGCCCCCCCCCCCCCCCCCCCTGCTATTTACTTACAAATGTTATTCTTTCTTTAGAAGTTGTTGCTATTCAGTGATATGACTAGTATGATTCTGTAGTTTTCAGCAAGCTCAGATTTGACATTTTTTTTTTTTTTTTTTTCAGAGGGGAAGTTTAGGGGTGAAATAATTTGCCTATTAGACTATGGTCTCTTTTTACATGTATGTGTAAGCCAACTGCTTTGTACCACAAGAGGCTATCACAGAATACAATGCCGGCACATCCAGCACTGAATGGGGTGTGCTGAAGGATCTACTGATGCTGGCTGCTGGGGGATCTATTGCAGCTGGAGGGGATCTATTTTTTCATGGGGGCGTCTAGTGTTGCTGGGGAATTCTATTGTTACTGGTGGGGGATCTATTGTTGCAGTGGGTGGGTCTTAAGTTGCTGGGAGGTCAGTTGTTCCTGGGAGAGATCTACAGTTGAGGGAGGGGTCTATTGTTGCTGGCTGCTGGAGGGTCTATGGATGCTGGCTGTGGGGGGATCTGTTGTTGCTGCTGGGGGTCTATTGTTGCTGGGGAGATATTTTGCAGCGGGTGGTCCATTGTTGTTGGGGGGGATCTATTGTTACTGGAGGTTCTATTGTTGTTGCTGCTGCAGGGGATCTATTCTACGACTAAGGCTGTTGCTGAAACGCATCAGATGTTTTTCTTGTAACTTCATTTAACCAACCATTAAAATCGTTATATGGACTACAGAGTTGCCTGCTCAATCCCTTTACTTGTTTGATCTATTGTACTGCTTTTCTTGTTATCATTAACAAATTTGATACAAAGTACTTTGCGCAAAAAAGTTATACTTGGTTCTGTATTCTCTATAAAGGGCAGTACTGGGAGGTGGGGAGGGGGTGGAACCAAGGAACCGTCCTCGGATGTGGGTAGGCTCCAGCAGGAGGTGGAACCAAGGAACTGTCCTCGGATGTGGGTAGGCTCCAGCAGGAGGTGGAACCAAGGAACTGTCCTCAGATGTGGGTAGGCTCCAGCAGGGGGTGGAACCAAGGAACCGTCCTCGGATGTTGGTAGGCTCCAGCAGGGGGTGGAACCAAGGAACCGTCCTCGGATGTGGGTAGGCTCCAGCAGGGGAAGGAACCGTCCTCGGATGTGGGTAGGCTCCAGCAGGAGGTGGAACCAAGGAACCGTCCTCGGATGTGGGTAGGCTCCAGCAGGAGGTGGAACCAAGGAATCGTCCTCGGTTGTGGGTAGGCTCCAGCAGGGGGTGGAACCAAGGAACCGTCCTCGGATGTGGGTAGGCTCCAGCAGGAGGTGGAACAAAGGAACCGTCCTCGGTTGTGGGTAGGCTCCAGCAGGGGGTGGAACCAAGGAACCGTCCTCGGATGTGGGTAGGCTCCAGCAGGAGGTGGAACCAAGGAACTGTCCTCAGATGTGGGTAGGCTCCAGCAGGGGGTGGAACCAAGGAACCGTCCTCGGATGTGGGTAGGCTCAAGCAGGAAGTGGAACCAAGGAACCGTCCTCGGATGTGGGTAGGCTCCAGCAGGAGGTGGAACCAAGGAACCGTCCTCAGATGTGGGTAGGCTCCAGCAGGGGGTGGAACTAAGGAACCATCCTCAGATGTGGGTAGGGGGGGGGGGGGAAAGGGGTGACTCAGAAAGGCAGAGTTCCTGCACCTATTCTTTGAGAAAAAAAAGCCTTGTTTATACCTATTCCATATAATACACAGATGTTTTGCCTTTCATTTTTATTTTACACAGAATGGGTTGTTTTTATGAGGTAAGGGTTCACATATACCAGGGGTCTTGAATTAAAATTCACAGGGTCCAGTTTGTAAAATTTTCTTTTGTCCGAGGGCCGAATCTCATATTTTCGCTATAACACATCGCAGTCCCCTTTTACATCACAGTCCTCCCTGTACATCAGTGTCTACAGTCCCCCTTTACATCACAGTCCCTCCTTTAAAGCAGTCCAACAGTGTCCTCAGTTCTCCTTTACACATCACAGTGCCCCTTGCAGTCAGGCTGATAAGTGGCACAGACGGAGTCCAGACAGGACTGTCGCTTGGTCCAGGTCCGGACCCTGGTCCGCCATTTAGAGAACCCTGGCATATACTTTCATAGCACAATGCACCTTGCCAATGCACATACGTTGCATTTCCCTACAATTCAAGGTAATGATTAACTGTGTATGCACTTTTTCTGGTTTATTAGGTAGCCCAATCCAATGAATGGACTGCCTTGACACAATCCAAAATAAGCATGCGAAATCTCTATGCTCTAGCATTAAAGCACCGCAACAATGTGAGTCCAACATCAATGGAAACCTGATAAATACAACCCTCCCAACTTTCTGAAATGGGAATGAGGGACACTTATATGCAAAAGTATACAGGCATAGGACACACCCCCTGCCACGCCCCACTTAAAGGAGAACTGTCCAAAAAAAAATGATTGGTTAAACCCACAAGTGCTTTTTTACCTCTACTATTCTCTTATATGTGCTTTTGGAATTTACAAATGCAGCCATTTAGAAATTGGATGAAAGGTTTAGCACTGGAAAACTATTTTTGATAGATAAGTAATGCATTTTATATACAACTATAAAGATCAGACGAAAATGAGGGACAAATGAGGAGGAAAGAGGGACAGAGGGACATTGATCCAATTGAGGGACAGTCCCTCGAAATCAGGGACAGTTGTTAGGTATGTAAATACGAAGCAAGCTTTTTGAAGCGAACGTCATTCATTCAGCGCGGTTTTTGCATTGCATTGTTCCCGTCCATGTTTGGCATTAGCTGTCACTGCTCCTGTATCTGTTAGCATTTCACGCACCAGCAATTTACAGGGCTGTACCTTTACCCAACGTGTTGCTGCATTCACTACACACATCGCAAATTCTGATCCCTTTATTAACTCTGCCGCTCGTGTGACCTCAAAGCATGACTTGCCTGCAACGCAGCAGTTTAGCTCTTATTATCGGGGTTTAGCTATACGCCATGAGCTGCACACTAAGAACAAAGAAAAAAAATAAATTCTTGTCCTGGGGACCAGCAACACGGGAGGGGAACCTTATGGTGGTTCAAAGGGCCCCTCTAACCTCTGACTTCAAGTTAAAGGAGGCTTTGCCTTCCTAATATATTTTGGTTTAAAAGTGAACCTAGGGAACAAAAAGGTTCATTTAAATGTATTCCTCATTTGTCACAAAGGATATACATGTTTGTGCACCCCAAATGCCTTACAAACCCAGTTAACCCCTTGCAAGTAGCGGGGACATCATCACTGTGCTGTACATAGTCTGTGTAGAGAGCGCAGAGCAGAGACTGGGACAAGCTTCAGGGGACAGTTAGAGACTGGGGACAAGCATCAGGAGACAGTTAGAGACTGGGGACATCCTTCAGGAGACAGTTAGAGACTGGGGACAAGCTTCAGGAAAAAGTTATAGACTGGGGACAAGCTTCACTAGACAGTTAGAGACTGGGGACATCCTTCAGGAGACAGTTAGTGACTGGGGACAAGCTTCCAAAGACAGTCAGAGACTGAGGACATGTTATAGGAGACAATTAGAGACTGGGGGTATGCTACAGGAGACAGTTAGAGACTGGAGACATGCTACAGGAGACAGACTGGGGTATCCTACAGGAGACAGTTAGAGACTGGAGACATGCTTCATGAGACAGTTAGAGACTGATGACATGCTTTAGGTGACATTTAGAGATTAGGGACATGCTATAGGAGTCCTTTAAAAACTGAGAGCATGCTTCAGGAGACAGTTAGAGACTGAGACAGTTAGAGACATGTTTCAGGAAACAGAGTCTGGGAACATGCTACAGGAGAGAGTTAGAGACTAGAGCCATGCTACAGGAGACAGAGACTGGGGACATGCTACAGGAGATGGAGACTGGGGACATGCTACAGGATACATGCTACAGGAGACAGAGACTGGAGACATGCTATAGGAGACAGAGACTAGAGCCATGCTACAGGAGACAGAGACTAGAGCCATGCTACAGGAGACAGAGACTGGGGACATGCTACAGGAGATGGAGACTGGGGACATGCTACAGGATACATGCTACAGGAGACAGAGACTGGAGACATGCTACAGGAGACAGAGACTGGAGACATGCTACAGCAGACAGAGACTGGAGACATGCTACAGGAGACAGAGACTGGAGACATGCTACAGGAGACAGAGACTGGAGACATGCTACAGGAAACAGAGACTGGGGACATGGTAAGGGAGACAGAGACTGGGGACATGCTACAGGAGACGGAGACTGGGGACATGCTACAGGAGACATGCTACAGGAGACAGAGACTGGAGACATGCTACAGGAGACAGAGACTGGAGACATGCTACAGGAGACAGAGACTGGAGACATGCTACAGGAAACAGAGACTGGGGACATGCTAAGGGAGACAGAGACTGGGGACATGCTACAGGAGATGGAGACTGGGGACATGCTACAGGAGACATGCTACAGGAGACAGAGACTGGAGACATGCTACAGGAGACAGAGACTGGAGACATGCTACAGGAAACAGAGACTGGGGACATGCTAAGGGAGACAGAGACTGGGGACATGCTACAGGAGACGGAGACTGGGAACATGCTACAGGAGACATGCTACAAGAGACAGAGACTGGAGACTAGGGATGAGCCGAACACCCCCCTGTTCGGTTCGCACCAGAACATGCGAACAGGAAAAAAATTCGTTCGAACACGCGAACACCGTTAAAGTCTATGGGACACGAACATGAATAATCAAAAGTGCTAATTTTAAAGGCTAATATGCAAGTTATTGTCAATAAAAGTGTTTGGGGACCTGGGTCCTGCCCCAGGGGACATGAATCAATGCAAAAAAAAGTTTTAAAAACGGCCGTTTTTTCAGGAGCAGTGATTTTAATAATGCTTAAAGTCAAACAATAAAAGTGTAATATCCCTTTAAATTTCATACCTGGGGGGTGTCTATAGTATGCCTGTAAAGGGGCGCATGTTTCCCGTGTTTAGAACAGTCTGACAACAAAATGACATTTTGAAGGAAAAAACACATTTAAAACTACCGCGGCTATTGCATTGCCGACAATACACATAGAAGTTCATTGATAAAAACGGCATGGGAATTCCCCACAGGGGAACCCCGAACCAAAATAAAAAAAAAAAAATTATGTGGGGGTCCCCCTAAATTCCATACAAGGCCCTTCAGGTCTGGTATGGATATTAAGGGGAACCCCAGCCAAAATTTTAAAAAAAAATTGACGTGGGGTTCCCCCTAAATTCCATACCAGACCCTTCAGGTCTGGTATGGATTTTAAGGGGAACCCCGCGCCAAAATTTAAAAAAAAAATTGACATGGGGTTCCCCCTAAATTCCATACCAGACCCTTCAGGTCTGGTATGGATTTTAAGGGGAACCCCAGCCAAAATTTAAAAAAAAAATTGACGTGGGGTTCCCCCTAAATTCCATACCAGACCCTTCAGGTCTGGTATGGATTTTAAGGGGAACCCCGCGCCAAAAAAAAAAAAAAAACGGCGTGGGGTCCCCCTAAAAATCCATACCAGACCCTTATCCGAGCACGCAACCTGGCAGGCCGCAGGAAAAGAGGGGGGGACGAGAGTGCGGCCCCCCCCCCCTCCTGAACCGTACCAGGCCACATGCCCTCAACATTGGGAGGGTGCTTTGGGGTAGCCCCCCAAAACACCTTGTCCCCATGTTGATGAGGACAAGGGCCTCATCCTCACAACCGTGGCCGGTGGTTGTGGGGGTCTGCGGGCGGGGGGCTTATCGGAATCTGGAAGCCCCCTTTAACAAGGGGACCCCCAGATCCCGGCCCCCCCCCTGTGTGAAATGGTAAGGGGGTACTTACCCCTACCATTTCACTAAAAAACTGTCAAAAATGTTAAAAATGACAAGAGACAGTTTTTGACAATTCCTTTATTTAAATGCTTCTTCTTTCTTCCTTCATCTTCTTCTTCTTCTGGTTCTTCTGGCTCTTCTGGTTCTTCCTCCGGCGTTCTCGTCCAGCATCTTCTCCGCGGCGTCTTCTATCTTCTTCTCCTCGGGCCGCTCCGCACCCATGGCATGAGGGGAGGCTCCCGCTCTTCTCTTCATCTTCTTCTCTTCTTCATCTTCTTCTTCATCTTCTTCTTCATCTCTTCTTCCTTCTTCTCTTCTTCATGTCTTCTGCGGGCCGCTCCGCAGCCATGCTGGCATGGTGGGAGGCTCCCGCTGTGTGACGGCGTCTCTTCGTCTGACGGTTCTTAAATAACGGGGGGCGGGGCCACCCGGTGACCCCGCCCCCCTCTGACGCACGGTGACATGACGGGACTTCCCTGTGGCATTCCCCGTGACGTCACAGGGAATTCCCGTCATGTCACCGTGCGTCAGAGGGGGGCGGGGTCACCGGGTGGCCCCGCCCCCCATTATTTAAGAACCGTCAGACGAAGAGACGCCGTCACACAGCGGGAGCCTCCCTCCATGCCAGCATGGCTGCGGAGCGGCCCGCAGAAGACATGAAGAAGAGAAGAAGGAAGAAGAGATGAAGAAGAAGATGAAGAAGAAGATGAAGAAGAGAAGAAGATGAAGAGAAGAGCGGGAGCCTCCCCTCATGCCATGGGTGCGGAGCGGCCCGAGGAGAAGAAGATAGAAGACGCTGCGGAGAAGATGCTGGACGAGAACGCCGGAGGAAGAACCAGAAGAGCCAGAAGAACCAGAAGAAGAAGAAGATGAAGGAAGAAAGAAGAAGCATTTAAATAAAGGAATTGTCAAAAACTGTCTCTTGTCATTTTTAACATTTTTGACAGTTTTTTAGTGAAATGGTAGGGGTAAGTACCCCCTTACCATTTCACACAGGGGGGGGCCGGGATCTGGGGGTCCCCTTGTTAAAGGGGGCTTCCAGATTCCGATAAGCCCCCCGCCCGCAGACCCCCACAACCACCGGCCACGGTTGTGAGGATGAGGCCCTTGTCCTCATCAACATGGGGACAAGGTGTTTTGGGGGGCTACCCCAAAGCACCCTCCCAATGTTGAGGGCATGTGGCCTGGTACGGTTCAGGAGGGGGGGGGGCCACACTCTCGTCCCCCCTCTTTTCCTGCGGCCTGCCAGGTTGCGTGCTCGGATAAGGGTCTGGTATGGATTTTTAGGGGGACCCCACGCCGTTTTTTTTTTTTTTTTGGCGCGGGGTTCCCCTTTAAATCCATACCAGACCTGAAGGGTCTGGTATGGAATTTAGGGGGAACCCCACGTCAATTTTTTTTTAAAATTTTGGCTGGGGTTCCCCTTAATATCCATACCAGACCTGAAGGGCCTTGTATGGAATTTAGGGGGACCCCCACATCATTTTTTTTTTTTTTATTTTGGTTCGGGGTTCCCCTGTGGGGAATTCCCATGCCGTTTTTATCAATGAACTTCTATGTGTATTGTCGGCAATGCAATATCCGCGGGTAGTTTTAAATGAGTTTTTTCCTTCCAAATGTCATTTTGCTGTCAGACTGTTCTAAACACAGGAAACATGCGCCCCTTTACAGGCATACTATACACACACCCCAGGTACGAAATTTAAAGGGATATTACACTTTTATTGTTTGACTTTAAGCATTAATAAAATCACTGCTCCTGAAAAAACGTCCGTTTTTAAAACTTTTTTTTGCATTGATCCATGTCCCCTGGGGCAGGACCCGGGTCCCCAAACACTTTTTATGACAATAACTTGCATATAAGCCTTTAAAATTAGCACTTTTGATTTCTCCCATAGACTTTTAAAGGGTGTTCCGCGGCATTCGAATTTGCCGCGAACACCCCAAATTGTTCGCTGTTTGGCGAACTTGCGAACAGCCAATGTTCGAGTAGAACATGAGTTCGACTCGAACTCGAAGCTCATCCCTACTGGAGACGTGCTAAAGGAGACAGAGACTGGGGACATGCTAAGGGAGACATAGACTGGGGACATGCTAAGGGAGACAGAGACTGGGGACATGCTAAAGGAGACAGAAACTGGGGACATACTAAGGGAGACAGAGACTGGGGACATGCTACAGGAGACAGAGACTGGGGACATGCTACAGGAGACAATTGGAGGCTGAGGGCATGCCACAAGAGACAATTAGAGACTTGTGACCTGCAACAAGAGACTGCTAAAGCTCACTTCCAGTGCTGTCCTTTTTCAAATTAAGGCTTGCAGTCTCCATGTTAGAACATAGATTAATGCAACCCTTCCCTATGATGGCAAAGTTGAAAAAGGACGAACCTGTAAAACAAAAGGTTGAATATGTACTCATCTGGCAAACAAATCTTTGTTCTCTTGCACAGCAATGGGTGCTGTTGTTATTTGACCCTTCCAGGTGTATGGAATAGCATGTTCCCTGCTGTAGTTCCTCCCACCGGCTGCTATGTCATTATTATATTATGTCGTGACATACTGGCCAGCAGAAGAAACCACAGCACCCAAGTAATCAACATATTTTTTGTAGAAGCTGAACTTCAGGCACAAAGATTTTAGGTTAAACACATTTCTCAATAGCCACAAAGGTTATAAACCCACTTCATATGCAAATCCAAATATTTCCTTGTAAAAGTAGAAGTGTTATCATCACTGGGAGCACATGGCCTACTGAAGAAGCCCAATTGGCGGGTGTAACGCTGATGGGTGGGAGGAGGCAATGCCTGTGATGTCACGTAGTTATTACCAGTATCAGCATGGTGAGCTGATTATTTTATCCGCATGTTATCCATATTCTCTTGTAAGTGTTTTAATCCCCATTGGCTTGTAATAAATATATAAAAACAAAGAGCACTATGGTTTTTCTGCTTTGTTTTATGGTTTACCATGCTCAGGACTGAGGAGGAAAAGGCAGGGGCTACACCCCTGGATGGGAAGAAAAGGAGTCCTGGCTGCATCTCCTATAGGAGGAATCGATCTAAGGCATTTATGACTCTGTAGCGGTGTCAAATATTGGAGGTGAGGAGGTATTGCAACTGAAGGTGGTGGGTCACTGGAAACACTGTGAAGATATACCAACTGTCACTACAATACACATCAGATTTTATTATTGATATGGTACTTTTTGGATATGTTTTGAATACTGTTCACATTAATGTTTGGTGTTTCTAATTACAACTATTGTAATCGTTACTTGATCATTGAACATTTGTCACATGCATGTGAAAATGTGGTGCACTTGAGTGGAGCACTAGTTACCAAATGTTATTTAGTGTTTTATAAATTTACGTAATTGTTGCGCCACACTTATTTAAAATATTTTTTTCCGGGCTGCACATAGCCTGTGCAGAAAGGAGGGCAGTGGGAGGGCCCAGCAGGCTCCACCCACTGCAGGCTGCCTGTAGAAAACTGCAAGGGGGTGGAGAAAAGACCAGTCACCCTGCATTTGGAGGGAGAGCAGCAGTGGCCGGTCTTTTTTAAAGGAAGCTCCTACATAGAGAGACCATGTTTCACTTTGGATTACTACACAGATCTGTAAGAAATATACAAAGTACACCAGGATTAATGGAACAATACACATGATGAATTTAATATATTTATACTTGTAGTATCTTTATATATGTTTATTTATTATTTATTACATTTTTATATATACTTATTAATTGTTATCATTAATTATTATAATTACTTATTTATACTTCTATAATTTATTAGATTTAATTTATAGAAATACTGTGTATGTATGTATATATGTGTGTGTGTGTGTATGTATATATATATATATATATATATATATATATATATATATATATACACACACACAGTATATATATTTGATTATTTTGGAGTTCAACTTTAATCTATAGATTACTGATGTCAAGGGGTTAACCACACCAACTAGCCAATAATTGGAAAATTGAAAAATAAAAGTCAAATGGCATAGGACTGACTTGCTGGAAGGGGGCAAAAGTGAATCCCCCAAGGCAAGTACTGGAACCAACGTGGAAGCAAATGGCGAAGAGCAAGACCAGGGGAGCGCCAGTGATGGACCACTGAGTGCTAAGAAGGAAAAGGAATTGCTGGAGGCTAGTGAATGAATTCGTAAAAATATGGAATGTGTTGGTGAGGTTGTCTAACTGGGCTGAAGTGAATGGAAATAAATCATGTCAAGCCGTTTTCGTTCTGTGGTCTGTTTGATATGCTATAGCTGTATATGTATAACTCAAACACGCTGTCTATGGAGTGCTTCAAAGGTGGTTGGATCGACCTGCGGTGTTACATTGTTTCATTGAGCGCATGGTACATGATTGTTGGGTTCTACAGTTAATTTCGTCCTCAGAAAATACATGCTGGGCCAGAGTCTTGTATTGATTTATACTCTACAAGGTAGGAGGCTGACAACAGCCATCTCCCACAGTTCCTGCCACAGTCCATGTAATGCTGGACGGACTACAAAACTGCTATTGCTTAAAGAAACCCTCTTGGACCTCCAAAAGAATAAACAACAGCCTCCTGTAAGGAAAGAGGTGTTATACTCAAGCCTGTGCTTCCTATCTTTCCTTTGGTCCAGCCTCAGTTTCTTCCAGGAGTGTTGGATGCCCGTGTTCCCCAATACTCTGTGGTTCCCTCCTTCGACCCCTACATCACTGCTGAGTATTATAGTAATAAGGGGTCAAAGGAAGGAACCACAGCATGCAACAGGGGGCATGGGCATCCGATACTCCTAAAAGTGTCAGAAGCCAGAGCTGGAACAGAGAGGAATTGGGAGAGACCAGGGCTTTTTTTCAGGGGGAACTTGGTGGAACTCAGTTCCACCACCTCTGGCTCAGACCCTTTGGTGCCTGCTCACCACAATCACTTGTAAACACAGAAGTCTGTGTTCTGTGTTTATAAGTAACAGCTCTACACTCTGTGTGTAACCCCCATGAACTCTGCACTCTGTATATAGTGCAATCCTGATATTTAATGCCCCTTTAAGACCCTTTTACTGTTTGTGAAATATGACCACACCCACTATTTGATGTGATTTGGAGGGTGCGTGTGGGGGGGTCGTGGTTGCGTTCCAGCACCTATTGTTTGAGAAAAAAAGCCCTGGGAGAGACCATTAGAAAGGTGGACATCTCTTCTGCAGTTCTGAGACCTTATAAGATCTTGCGAAGGGCACATTCATCATATAACCTTTTTAACCTGCAGAATGCTCACCAGTCATCAATTTTAATGAATTACCATTCTGCCCCCTTGCCCAGTTTTTTTAATTTTTTTTAATTTGGCCCTGAAGGAGCTAACACACAAATGGCAAATGGGGCCCATATTTGTACAGAAGCAAGTCGCCACGAAACTCTTCATAATTGCCAGAAATGTTCCTTCTGTACAGTTTGTAATTATATGTTGCCAGAAATTTTCCTTCTGTATAGTTTGTAATTATATGTGGACGAGGGGGTAGCCATAATTGGCCATTGTTCTGATTTGTGCTACCCAAGGGTTGCATTTGGCTGAATGGCAAGCAATGCAGAGCAGCCAAGTTACTGCACTAAAGCTGGCCATACACCAGCGGAGTTAAAGCAATGATTGTTTTCAATAAAGACTTCCCCAATGCATTCTGAACACAGGAGGTTGGCTGCTTGGAAAGCATTCTCTGAATAAATGCAAAGCGTTCTTTGATTGGATGAGGTAGAGAAGCTGGGCAATGATGTCACGCTGCCCGCCTTGTCCAATCGGACATGGCACCAAAAGAAATGGCACCATGCCAAGCAGCCGGCCTTCTGAATTCAGAATGCAGCAGGGTATTCGCTCAGCACAGGACCAGAAGCTAGTGGAGATCAGTGGAGTAGCAGTGTCTACATCGGTGATTTCTAGCTTCTAGGGGCATCAGCCAGGTTTGGCATATACTCAAGGAAACTCCTCAAGGTCCCAACATATATGTTGCTCCATGCTTGACCAATGTAACCATGTAAAAATATACCATGCATGGAATTCATCTTCATGAGCTTTAAAAAGAAATTGGTTGACTTAATGATGGAAAGATTGAATGCTCTGTTGATTTTTCAGAAATTCCATATGAGCGCTCAATTGAAATTCTATTGGTATATGGCCAGCTTAGGCCACTGAGAGCTACATCAAATGGCTACCCCACCAAGATCTATACTTACATAAAATCTTCTGCCTTGCCCATTCCTGGATTCTTAGAAGTTCACTTCCAACCTTACCTCCTATTGATGCTTACCTTCCCTATAATCCTCCACTGTTCCCTTACTTTGTCAACACCGCACGTCTAATCCTATGTCATTTCTCCAATCAATAGTGTAAATATAGGTCTGTGACCAAGCTGTATAGCTTACCTGTAGAGCCATAGATCGAAAACCTATGTAATTTCTCCAATCAATAGTGTGAATTTGAGACTGTAACCGAGGTTGTATTGCTTAACTGTAGAGGTGAAATGTGCGGACTGGCAGATGGGTCTGCAACATGTTTTGACAGGAAAAGACTGTACATATACAGTATATAGTATATATGTATATTTTTTTCCCAGCTGTGTATTTATTTAGCTGTTTGTGTTTCAGATTTAAGTGTTCTTTTACACCATAATAGTTTTCATTCAAGCTGTTCTCCATCAAAAAAGGGCATGGGCATAAAAAAACTGCCCTCAGCGGGGGCTGTTGGCACCAATGTGTTTAAAATGTTCTTACATTATTGCCAGCTCAAATGGGTACGAGGTGTAAAGGAGCACTAAAGAGGACAGAGGAGGAAGATCAGAAGTAAGAACGAAGTGGAGATAAGCAGGGAACATATCTGCGAATGGGCACCGAAGGTCAAACTCCCAGTGAGGCCAGGCCAACAATTTCTGCGGAAATAGGTCTTCTGAAAATAACTATTTTTATCCAAGTATTTTAGAGGGATTTCATAACTTTTCTCAAACTGATGGGTGACATTTCTAGCGTGACTTATTCTCTTTAAAGCCTGTTTGAGTATTTATTGGAAGAATATCAGGTGCTTGAACTTCTTCATTCATGCAGGGATTTTGAAAATGCTCTAATCTTGAATCACGAAAGGAGAGCATGCTTGACACTGACCTATGAAGGCTTAATCATTCGGAGGGCTTGCAGAAAGAGAGACACTAAACCACCCACTGATAAAATAATTCCCATATAGTAATACACACATATATATACAGTATCTCCCAAAAGTGAGTACACCCCTCACATTTTTGTAAATATTTTATTCTATCTTTTCATGTGACAACACTGAACATTGTATAATACTGTACATTAATATAATAATAATAAAATGTATTCAAAAACACTGAAATTTGCTCAGTTGCAGAATTGTCGCTGTCATTACTTTCAGTGTCTGATGACGAATTTCCCCACAATTCACTATCACTCAATTCTGCAAGTGATTTTAATTTGCTATCGCTGTTTTCTAGCTGGTCTAAAACCGCTTTTGATGTAAAGGGACACTTTTTGGTTGCTATGGACAATCTCAGGTTTCCAGGCAGAAAGAACAGTATATATAATATAAAACTGCATGCAGGACACTGGACAAAGCACTGGGGACAAAAGGGAGGTGAAAATATTTGATACAGTAATGTAAACTGTAAAATTACAGTGTACTGTATGTATTATGTTTTTTTCACTTTTGGCGCCGGACTCCGTCCCTGTGCCTCGCGGCGCTCGCAGGGAACGGAGCCCGGCACAGTGATAGATCGAACGGAGGACACGGCCTGCACACACAGCGGGGATACATCACAGGATCCTGGGGACATTTGTTTTCTTTTTCCAGACTTTTCTCCCTCTATTTTCTCTGGCTAGTGTTGATTTACTAATACTGCAGAGTGCAAAATCTGGTGCAGCTGTGCATGGTAGCCAATCAGCTTCTAACTTCAGCTTGTTCAATTAAAGTGGACCTTCAGACATTTTTTCATCTTTCGATTTATTAAATCTTCTGCCCTTGTTTTTTTAACTTTGGATAATAAAACATTTTTTTTCTGCCACTAAATACCTTATACAGCCCACTTCCTGTTTCTTGTCTGGTCATTAGCCTAGGCTTTTGACATCATGCACAGCTCTCTCTCACTCTTGTGAGAGTTTGCCACGAAGGGAGGGGGTGATGAGTCATAAGAGGGCCAATGAGAGCTCCAGAGCTGGAGGCGTTCCTCTGTGTGTCTGTGTAAATCCAGGAAGTGAACAGGCAGCAGCTTCAGCTGCCCACAGTTAAAATGGCTGCAGCCAGACCAGGGGCGGATCCAGGGGGGCAACGGGGCCATTGCCCCACCCGAGAAGTCAGTGATGGGCTGGCAGGTGAGCGGGCAGACCAGTCAGACTCAGCGGATGAGTGAGCGGGCAGGCGTGTGGGCGGGTGCATGTGCGGGCGGGTTAACGAGCAGGTGGGCCAGTCAGCAGGGGTCGGCAGGTGAGTGAGTGCCTGAGCGGGCAGGTTGGTGAGTGAGTGTGTTGGCGGGCAGGGCAGTCATCGGGGGTGTGAGTAGGTGGGCCGGTTGGTAGGCGAGCATCAGCAGAGGTGCTGGCCAGTCAGCGAGCCGGCGGGCAGGGAGCAGAGAGATGACATCATCTCTCATTGCCTGCCCTGCATCATGGTAGTTCCACCCTCACTGTGCAGTAGACAGATTACATCATCACTCTGCTGCCTGTATTTACTCTGGCAAGTGACAATCTGCACCTTAGCAGGCCAAAGGCAATCAGCAACGTGTGGCAGGCGACATGGCAAGTGATAATCGGCAACGTGTGGCAGGCGACGTGGCAAGTGATAATCAGCAACGTGTGGCAGGCAACATGGAAAGTAATAATCAGCAACATGTGGCAGGTGATGTTGCAAGTGACAATCAGCAGCATGTGGCAGGTGACGTGGCAAGTGACAATCAGTAACATGTGGCAGGTGACGTGGCAAGTGACAATAAGCAACGTGTGGCAGGTGACGTGGCAAGTGACAATCAGCAGCGTGTGGCCGGTGACGTGGCAAGTGACAATCAGCAACATGTGGCAGATGATGTGGCAAGTGACAATCAGCAACATGTGGCAGATGATGTGGCAAGTGACAATCAGCAACATGTGGCAGATGATGTGGCAAGTGACAATCAGCAACATGTGGCAGGTGACATGGCAAGTGACAATCAGCAACATGTGGCAGATGATGTGGCAAGTGACAATCAGCAACATGTGGCAGGTGACATGGCAAGTGACAATCAGCAACATGTGGCAGGCGATGTGGCAAGTGACAATCAGCAACATGTGGCAGGTGATGTGGCAAGTGACAATCAGCAAGTTGTGGCAGGTGACGTGGCAAGTGACAATCAGCAATGTGTGGCAGGTGACATTGCAAGTGACAATCAGCAACGTGTGGCAGGTGACGTGGCAAGTGACAATCAACAACATGTGGCAGGTGTTGTGGCAAGTGACAATCAGCAACATGTGGCATGTGACGTGGCAAGTGACAATCAGCAACATGTGGGAGGCGACGTGGCAAGTGACAATCAACAACATGTGGCAGGTGACGTGGCAAGTGAGAATCAGCAATGTGGAGCAGGTGACAATCCACATCTGAAGACAGGTTGGCGTGACAAGTGACACGCTCAGGGCTTCCACTGATTCTGCATTATGGTGAGTTGAATCATTTTAATTTATATTACAATGTAATAATAGAAATAATGCGCTTCAATCATCCTGACACCATAACAACCATGGTGCCGCGATGATGAAAGGGCTAACACCAGCCATTGCCCCGATAAATTGCCCGCAAAAAAATGTATTTTCTGGCAGTGCCCCTCCCAAGACTAGACTCTGGATCCGCCCCTGAGCCAGACTCAGTGGAGGGAGATTTCTGCAGCATATTTGGTGTACAGAATCACAGTATATATAACATAATATGCAAAGTTGGGGGGGGGGGGGAGCTCCAGAAAGCCAAAGATGTTTTTATTAAAAGTTATGTGAGCAGACTGCAGTTCCTCTTTAAGCTTTGACAATAAAACCTGGAAGCTGATTGGTTTCTGTGTAGAGATGCACCAGATTTTGCACTCTCCAGTTTTAGTAAATCAACCCCCAGTAGGACTAGACAAGAAGCGTGCCTATAGTATAAAATATTTCCTCCCTCTCCATATCTCCATAATATGGGGGAGGTGTTCTGTAGTCCACAGACGTGAACTTGGCAGAACTTATAACGGATGGGACTGATAAGCAGAACAGGCAGAACGCAGATGACCTTTTCAGCTCACAATATTCCTATATTTTTTGGCACTTATTGAAAAATGATAACAATACGCTTTCAGTGGTAAATTTAACAGAAAGGAACAGATAAGAGAAGTTCTTTGTTGAGGTTGACATGCACTTTAAATATCAACGTTTCTTTATAATGGTCTATATATAAATCTGATTAAAATTGTAGAAGGAAGAGCGGCAGAGGAGTAGTTTCCAAAAAAACAGAGCTCTGTATATTTTTATGTTTCACAGTATTATATTATATATTTATTATACATTACATTATATTTGTATTTATTTTTTTTTAAATTGGACAGATCCAGCTGTATATATCTGTAGTAATGACACCAAGATTGAAAACAAAACAAAAGTCGAATGAAGAGGCATCTGTCCCTGAAGATACTTGGTCGTTATGTAACACGACAGACACGTTCCTTTGTCCGCCGGAGCAGCCTGTACTGTATGATGACACTGCAGTGTAATATCCCAGCCTGGCTAACAAGCATGGAGAGATGAGACTGGAAACAAAACAAAGAGTAGTCTTTGGATTTAGGCAAACCTGTCATATACTGTATGTGAAGTGAAAAAGAAGGAATCGACAGCAGGCCCCAGCAGATGTGTAGACTTCTATTAGATATGCGGTCACAAAAGTGAGTACACCCCTCACATTTTTGTAAATATTTTCTTCTATCTTTTCATGTGACAGCACTGAAGAAATGACATTTTGCTACAATGTAAAGTAGTGAGTGTACAGCTTGTATAACAGTGTAAATTTGCTGTCCCCTCAAAATAACTCAACACACAGCCATTAATGTCTAAACCGTTGGCAGCAAAAGTGAGTACACCCCCTAAGTGAAAATGTCCAAATTGGGCCCAATTAGCCCTTTTCCCTCCCCGGTGTCATGTGACTCGTTAGTGTTACAAGGTCTCAGGTGTGAATGGGGAGCAGGTGTGTTAAATTTGGTGTTATCGCTCTCACTCTCTCATACTGGTCACTAGAAGTTCAACATGGCACCTCATGGCAAAGAACTTTCTGAGGATCTGAAAGAAAGAATTGTTGCTCTACATAAAGATGGCTTAGGCAATAAGAAGATTGCCAAGACCCTGAAACAGAGCTGCAGCACGGTGGCCAAGACCAGCGGTTTAACAGGACAGGTTCCACTCAGAACAGGCCTCGCCATGGTCGACCAAAGAATGTGAGTGCACATGCTCAGCGCCATATCCAGAGGTTGTCTTTGGGAAATAGATGTATGAGTGCGGCCAGCATTGCTGCAGAGGTTGAAGTGGTGGGGGGTCAGCCTGTCAGTGCTCAGACCATACGCCGCACATTGCATCCAATTGGTCTGCATAGGTGTTGTCCCAGAAGGAAGCCTCTTCTAAAGATGATGCACAAGAAAGCCTGCAAACAGTTTGTTGAAGACAAGCTGACTAAGGACATGGATTACTGGAACCATGCCCTGTGATCTGATGAGATCAAGATAAACGTATTTGGTTCAAATGGTGTCAAGCGTGTGTGGCGGCAACCAGGTGAGGAGTACAAAGACAAGTGTGTCTTGCCTATAGTCAAGCATGGTGGTGGGAGTGTCATGATCTGGGGCTGCATGAGTGCTGCCAGCACTGGGGAGCTACAGTTCATTGAGGGAACCATGAATGCCAACATGTACTGTGACATACTGAAGCAGAGCATGATCCCCTCCCTTCAGAGACTGGGCCGCAGGGCAGTATTCCAACATGATAATGACCCCAAACACATCTCCAAGACGACCACTGCCTTGCTACAGAAGCTGAGGGTAAAGGTGATGAACTGGCCAAGCATGTCTCCAGATCTAAACCCTATTGAGCATCTATGGGGAATCCTCAAACAGAAGATGGAAGAGCACAAGGTCTCTAACATCCACCAGCTCTGTGATGCCGTCATGGAAGAGTGAAAGGGGACTCCAGTGGCAACCTATGAAGCTCTGGTGAACTCCATGCTTAAGAGGGTCCTCGCATATTATGAGGTGGAGCCTGCGTGGGACCAAACTGTAAAGTGAGCATGATGGGCGGTCTTTGGATTTTTAGAGGTGGGATCTGGGCAGGACCAACCCGTGATGTGGGTGTGATGGGCAATCCTTGCACATTTTGAGGTGGGCCTGGGCAGAGTCAAACCATACAGTGGGCATGGTTTGGTGCGCCCAAAAGGAAAGTAAGAGGACAAAGTGGGAACCAGGGGCAGGGTTAGAAGGGTTCGAATTTCTATCAGGGAAATTACATTTTGGTGGACTTGATTTAGCTGCTATTTTTTGCCAATTTTGCAATAGCCATCATGCATAAGCCACACATTAGCTAAATCCAATCCAGATCTGTCTGACAATATGTGTTATTAAGTCCATTTTATCCATGTGGGAGTTGCTAAACACTGATCAAGGTGCAGTGTTTTTGGACTCATGTTGGCTGGTTTATCTGATCATGCAATGAACAATTCAAGTGCTTTGGGTTCCTTTACCATTTGCATTGGTGGTGCTGTTGTGTGTATATGCTCCTTTATATGAGGGCTGTACCAAAAGTAATGCAAAAATGGGCATAACTTTATCGGTAATTCAAACTATACATGTCCCCCCCCCACCCATGCCCCCTTTTCTGAGATTAATAATATAACTATCAGTCCCTACCCTCATGCTAGGGTCCCTATCCTCATGCTATGGTTCTAGGTGTAATCCTGGACTCTGACTTGTCCTTTCAGCCCCAAATCCAATCACTGTCCAAATCTTGTAGACTTTACCTCCGTAATATCTCCAAAATTTGCCCCTTTTTAACCAATGAAATCACTAAGCAACTCATTCACTCCCTTGTTATCCCTCGCAATGACTCTTGCAACTCCCTTCTCATAGGGTTGCCTCTAACAGGATATCCCCCCCCCCCCTGGCAGTGTGTGAAGCCTAAGAAATGGGGAGCGATTCTCTTTTAGACATGTGCGGTTAGATTTGTTCCGAATTGAAATTTGGACAATTTTTTCATTATTTGGATTTTCCTGAATTTCCGAATTACAATAGTAGCGAATTTAAACAAATCCAAAATAATAAAACTAGATTTCAGATGAAATTCAAATTCAAATAGTTTTTGAATCAAATTCAAATAGTTTTCTAATTTGAATTCAAATCGTTTTCTAATTCGAATAGTTTTCAAGTCGAATTCAGATTTTCGAAGAATAGAATAGAATAGAAAATAAAGGAATAGAATAGAAAAGAGTGTGATAGAATAGAAAATAATAGAAAATAAACGAATAGAAAAAAATAGAATATAAAATAAAGGAATAGAATAAGAATTAAAGCGGACCATCTGCCAAAATTAGAATTTTGAATAGAATAAATTAAATTTGCAATGC
Organism: Lithobates septentrionalis; assembly: GCA_037952835.1. NCBI lineage: Eukaryota > Metazoa > Chordata > Amphibia > Anura > Ranidae > Lithobates > Lithobates septentrionalis. The sequence goes on from JBBDGP010001041.1 coordinate 1,618,122, forward strand.
AATTCGAATTTGAATAAATTTAGAATTTTACAAATAAATTCCAAAAACAAAGTACATAAATGAAACAGATCTATTGTTCCAGGTGGAGGTTTCAGCACCTTTAAAGTCCCGATATCTTGTGTTTCTTGTTGTATAATTTTTTTTCAGGATGTGGTGCTGATTGTCAACTGAATTAGAATAGAATAGAAAAAAAGAATAGAATAGAAAAAAAAAAGAATAGAATAAAACAAAATAGAAAGAATATAACCTTCTTCTGAAATTTGAATTTCGAATAGAATAAATTAAAATTTGAATAGAAAAGAAAAGAACAGAACAGAAAATAAAAGGATAGAATAGAATAGAAAAAAAAACAATAGAATAGAATAGAATAGAATAGAATAGAATAGAAAGAATATAACCATCTTCCAAAATTCGAATTTCAAATAGAATGAATTCAATTTTGAATGCAATTCAAATTCGAATTAATTTAGAATTTTACAACTAAATTCCAAAAAGGAAGTACATAAATTAAACAGATCTATTGTTCCAGGAGGATGTTTCAGCACCTTTAAAGTCCCAATATCTTGTGTTTCTTGTTGTATAATTTTTTTTCGGAATGTGGTGCTGATTGTCAACTGAATTACTTTACTTTATTATACTTATAGAATAAATTAGAAAGAATATAACTATCTTCTGAAAATTGAATTTCAAATAGAATAAATTCAAATAGAATAGAAAAATGAATAGAATAGAGAAAAAAAGAATAGAATAGAACAAAATAGAAAGAATATAACTTTCTTCCAAAATTTTAATTTCGAATAGAATAAACTCAAATTAGAATGGGAAAGAAAAGAATAGAACAGAAATGAAAATAAAAGCATAGAATAGAATATAAAAAACAATAGAATAGAATAGAATAGAATAGAAAGAATATAACCATCTTCCAAAATTAGAATTTCAAATAGAGTCAATTCAATTTCGAATGCAATTTGAATTTGAATCAATTTAGAATTTTACAACTAAATTCCAAAAAGGAAGTACATAAATTAAACAGATCTATTGTTCCAGGAGGAGGTTTCAGCACCTTTAAAATCCCAATATCTTGTGTTTCTTGTTGTATAATTTTTTTTCGGGATGTGGTGCTGATTTTTAACTGAATAACTTAATATACTTTATTATAATTATAAAATAAATTAGAAAGAATATAACCATCTTCTGAAAATTGAATTTCAAAAAGAATAAATTCAAATAGAAGAGAAAAAAAATAGAATAGAATAGAAAAAAAAAGAATAGAAAAAAATAGAAAGAATATAACCTTCTACCGAAATTTGAATTTTGAATAGACTAAATTCAAATAGAATAGAAAAAAAAGAATAGAATAGAATAGAAAAAAAAAGAATAGAATAGAACAAAATAGAAAGAATATAACCTTCTACCGAAATTTGAATTTCGAATAGAATAAATTCAAATAGAATAAAAAAAAAAATAGAATAGAATAGAAAAAAAGAATAGAAAAAAATAGAAAGACTATAACCTTCTACCGAAATTTGAATTTTGAATAGAATAAATTCAAATAGAATAGAAAAAAAGAATAGAATAGAATAGACAAAAAAGAATAGAACAAAATAGAAAGAATATAACCTTCTTCTGAAATTAGAATTTTTGAATAGAATAAATTCGAATTTGAATAGAATAGAAAAGAATATAATATAAAAGAAAAAAATAGAATTGAAAATAAAAGGATTGAATAGAATAGAAAAAACAATAAATAATAGAATGGAATAGAAAGAATATAACCATCTTCCAAAATTAGAATTTAGAATAGAATAAATTCAATTTCAAATGCAATTCGAATTAGAATCAATTTAGAATTTTATGAATTAGAATAAACGAAACGTGGCTACATAAATTCCAAAAATGAAGTACATAAATTAAACAAATTTAACAAAACAAATTTATGTAAATAACGAATCGAAACAAAACAAATTTTTTCGTTCTGCATACACTGTATGTCTATTTTTTCTCAATATAAAGTGATTTTTGGTGATGTCGGACATTGGGAAAGGCAGTGGTGTCTTTCAGATCCATTACTGAAAGGTAAACATTAGCTCGATATTCCAGTTGATTTAGCCACTTTTCATATAGTTCCAAGTCCAACTTTTTTTTTTTTTTCTCAGTTTCATCTCCTTTTATCGCCTCGCACAGCACTTCTCGGCTGAAATCCGGTGGCCTGATTAATGTCCTGGAGGCAATTTCAAGGGAAGCAGCGTGATTCCCCAGGAAGAAGTGCCGTGTTTGACACGGTGGATAATCCGTTGCAGAAATTGGTGTCACTCATATGTCTGCAGCACAGATGGGGCAAAATACAGCAAAACACAGCAGTCTGGTGATGAAGGCCGTCGTTGACGTATCTGAGCCTCGGCGTTAGAGGGGCTCTGCGTATTCACCACCAACGGCGGTAAAAATAAACCTGACTCATCGTCTCATCATGCTGATAATTTGCAGCCTACGTTGTCTGAATTTTGTCTTGTTTTTTTTTTTTTTGTTTTTTTACATGGCAGCTCAAACACAGTGTGATACACAGATGAAATATAAAGAAAAACAGTTTTCCTTACAAATAAGACAACAGTAAAGTTAGCCCAATTTTTTTTTTATATTGTGAACGATAATGTTACAGCTAGTAAATTGATACCCAACATGTCACGCTTCAAAATTGCGTCCGATCGTGGAATGGCGACAAACTTTTACCCTTAAAAATCTCCATAGGCGACATTTAAAAAATTCTACAGGTTGCATGTTTTGAGTTACAGAGGAGGTCTAGGGCTAGAATTATTGCTCTCGCTCTCCCGATCGCGGCGATATCTCACATGTGTGGTTTTTGAACACTGTTTTTATATGTGGGCGCTACTCACGTATGCGTTCGCTTCTGCACGCTAGCTCGGCGGGACAGGGCACGTTTACATTTTTTTTTTTCATGTATTTTACCTTTTATTTTTTATTTTTTACTGTTCTTTTTAAAAAATAATTGTGTCACTTTTATTCCTATTACAAGGAACGTAAACATCCCTTGTAATAGAAAAAAAGCATGACAGGACCTCTTAAATATGAGATCTGGGGTCAAAAAGACCTCACATCTCATATTTACACTAAAATGCAATAAAAAAAAAAAATGTTCTCATTTGAAAAATATTTTTAAAAAATGGCCTTTTAAAGAGCTATGGGTGGAAGTGACATTTTGACGTCACTTCTGCCCTGCAATGATATGGAGACGGCTGAGGGCCATCTTCCCCTCACTTGTCTCCATACCAGACACTGAAGAGGACCCGATAGCCCCTGCCGCTGCCGACGGCTCCGGTAAGCGGCGGAGGGCACTGGAGAGCGGTGGGAGGGGGGTCCTCTCCTGCTGCCGATAAAAGTGATTTTGCAGCGAATCCGCCATAGAGGCCACTATTGTCGGGAACCTGCAAACATGGCATGTTGGGGGTACTTGAGGACAGGGTTGAGAACCATTGCTCTAGTATGTGTGAGTGAATCTGCAGTGGGCAGTGCTTGGAAACCTTGAACCCCACTGCTTTGAATTTTCACCCCTCAGATTCATTAGATGAAGACTTTGGCAATGGTGGGGAATTCAGTCATCTGGTCAGGAAGGTGCAGAAGATAAATACCAGTATGCAAAATGGACACAATCAGCAGGTGGCCCCGGACCTCCTAGTCATTGTAAATGTAACATTTTCATGTTTGACTTGAGTACACCTTTAAATCTTGACACATCCTTGAGAGTGATTTTCAGCAGGTTGCATAAACTCTCCAGCGACCATTACCGACAAACAAATAAGGTCAGTCACGTTCGCCGAATACCATTCTGTAAGATTGCTGAAACACGTACAAAATTTCATCAGGTGCAGGTTCCAATTGTACCAGCTTCTGATGTAATTTAGGATAAACCAACCAACAGGCTAGCTCTCTGTAGACCTGAAAACAATTTCAATATGTGCTAATTACTTCAAGCCGGAAAAAAAAAAGAAAGAAAGAAAATGAGAGCTGAGGCAAATGAAAAGCGGTGACTGTCAGCGTTATAAGCAGAGAAATACTAAGACATGGTTCCCAGTAGCTATGGGTGGTAGGGAGGAGTCAATCTGAGAGCTTTAGCTTTGCTGAAAAGTTGACAAAAATTGGGGCATTTTCCCAAAAAAATGCGATTTTGGAAGAGTGCATGGGTGTTAAAGGAAGATACACTATATTGCCAAAAGTATTGAGACTCCTGCCTTTACATGCACAATAATTTAATGGCATCCCAGTTTTAGTCCGTAGGGTTCAATATTGAGTTGGCCCACCCTTTGCAGCTATAACAGCTTCAACTCTTCTGGGAAGGCTGTCCACAAGGTTTAGGAGTGTGTCTATGAGAATGTTTGACCATTCTTCCAGAAGAGCATTAATGAGGTCAGGCAGTGATGTTAGACGAGAAGGCCTGGCTCGCAGTCTCCGCTCTAATTCATTCTAAAGGTGTTCTATCAGGTTGAGGTCAGGACAGTCAAGTTCCTCCACCCAAAACTCACTCACCCATGTCTTTATGGACCTTGCTTTGTGCACTGGTAAGCAGTCATGTTGGAACAGGAAGGGGTCATCCCCAAACTGTTCCCACAAATTTGGGAGCATGAAATTGCTCAAAATGTCTTGGTATGCTGACGCCTTAAGCGTTCCCTTCACTGGAACTAAGGGGCCAAGCCCAACCCCTGAAAAAACCCCACACCATAACCCCCCCTCCACCAAATGAATTGGAGGGGTGGCCCAATACTTTTGACAATACAGTGTGGATGAGTGAGTTTGGGGTGGAGGAACTTGACTGACCTGCACAGAGTCCTGACCTCAACCTGAAAGAATGCCTTTGGGGTGAATTAGAGAGGAGACCCTGGCCTATTTGTCCACATCAGTGCCTGACCTCACAAATGCTCTTCTGGAAGAATGGTCAAACATTCCCATAGACACACTCCTAAACCTTGTGGACAGCCTTCCCAGAAGAGTTGAAGCTGTTATATCTGCAAAGGGTGGGCCAACTCAATATTGAACCCTACGGACTAAGACTGGGATGCCATTAATGTTCATGTGCGTGTAAAGGCAGGGTTATCTCTTATGCTATTTTTCTTCACTTCCTGTCCCGGGGGAATTTCACCAAAAAGTTGACATTATGATAAAATGCATTGGAATCAGAAGGTAAAGTTAAAGTTCATATAAACCCAACTCGTAACTATTAGTTTTAGAGTAAGAGTATCCTGTCTGTTTCCTACTGGGGAGATTTTTCCTCACTTCCTGTCCTGGGGCATTTCATCAAAAATGAGACATTATGGCACAATGCATTGGAGTCCCAAGGGATAAAGATATTAAAATGTATGTAAATCCAAAAAATTGTTAGTTTTAGATAGTGTAGAAAAGTTTTTTTTTTGTTGCTAGTGAAATTGGGTGTAGAGGGCGCTCCAATATCAAAATACAATTAAACTGTGCAAAAATTACATATTCAGAGATCTAGAACAACTCCATTAAATTGCAAAGTGCCATAAATAAAAATGCATAAACAGTGATAAACACAAATGATGGAACAATAAATGAACCATAAGAACGTCAATCAATCAAAGTCCCAAAACACAAATATGTCTTCTGTGTTGAAATCTTGTAAATAATACAAATAGTGGATATTCCTTCACCATTTGAGAGAAATACACCCAAAGTGCTCCATATGTGGATTCTGGCTGCTTACCAGATGGTAGTGACCCCTTTAATTAAAAAGCAGGTCAAAAACGCTTTAGCAAGATAATGCTTGCTGCAATGGTGAAGACTGTGGATGCAAAAACCCCTCCTCCGCAAAGATCATAGATGGGATATGCAAGAAAATATAATAGAAGGAACCAATAGCGTAATTCTGTTTATTTAAAAATTGTTAAAATACAAAAGCCAAATGGCTGCTTACATGGCTGGTGCCTTAGCCCGGCACTGGGGCTGTTAGCGTGTTGGATGATCAGTGGGTGCCTCGCGGCTCACCCTCTTAGCTGGCGTGCGTTCCACTGTCCAGCAGAGAAAAAACCAAAGGGACTGCAAGTAACGTGACCAAGACTCGCCTCCTAGAGGAAGAACCAAAGGGACCGGAAGTAACATGACCAAGACTCGCCTCCTAGAGGAAGAACCAAAGGGAACGGAAGTAACGTGACCAAGTCTCGCCTCCTAGAGGAAGAACCAAAGGGACCGGAAGTAACATGACCAAGACTCGCCTCCTAGAGGAAGAACCAAAGGGACCGGAAGTAACGTGACCAAGACTTGCCTCCTAGAGGAAGAACCAAAGGGACCGGAAGTAACAAGACAAAGACTCGCCTCCTAGAGGAAGAACCAAAGGGACCGGAAGTAACGTGACCAAGACTTGCCTTCTAGAGGAAGAACCAAAGGGACCGGAAGTAACATGACCAAAACTCGCCTCCTAGAGGAAGAACCAAAGGGACCGGAAGTAACGTGACCAAGACTTGCCTCCTAGAGGAAGAACCAAAGGGACCGGAAGTAACGTGACCAAGACTCTCCTCCTAGAGGAAGAACCAAAGGGAATGGAAGTAATGTGACCAAGACTTGCCTCCTAGAGGAAGAACCAAAGGGACCGGAAGTAACGTGACCAAGACTCGCCTCCTAAAGGAAGAACCAAAGGGACCGTAAGTAACAAAACCAAGACTCGCCTCCTAGAGGTAGAACCAAAGGGACTGGAAGCAACGTGACCAAGACTCGTCTCCTAGAGGCTTTGGTTTTTCCGTGCTGGACAGTGGAACGCACACCAGCTACAAGGGAGAGCCGCGAGGCACCTTCTGATCATCCGACATGCTAACAGACCCAGTGCCGGGCTAAGGCACCAGCCATGTAAGTAGCCATTCGGCTTTTGTATTTTAACAATTTTTAAATAAACAGGATTACGCTATTGATTCCTTCTATTATATTTTCTTGCATATCCCATCTATGATCTTTGCGGAGGAGCGGTTTTTGCATCCACAGTCTTCACTTTGCACTTTACTTTGCAATTTAATGGAGTTCTTCTAGGTCTTTGAATATGTAATTTGTGCACAGTTTAATTGTATTTTGATATTGGTGTGCCCTGTACACCCAATTTCACTAGTATCTTGAGTAGTATATCTACCCAATTTGGGGAGCAGCCGTTATTTTTCTTATTAGTTTCACATATATGATATAATTAATTATTGGCGCAAAATACAGCCAGTCCCCGAGTTACGAATGGGTTAGGGACTGCTGGTTTGTTCTTAAATCGAATACGTTCGTAAGTCCGCATGCACAGAATGGCAGAGACGTCGTTTTCCGATGTTCTGTCAAGTAGACGTGCATGCGCAGGCGTCGTTTTCCGATGTTTTCCGATGTGCCCGGCGTCGAAAAGCGGCTGCGCATGCACAGACGTCACGCCGCCTCCCGTTCGTAAGTAGGAGTCGTTCGCAAGTTAGAGTTGCAAGTCGGGGTGTATACTACACTGTTAACAATGTACATTGTGAATACCTTTTTTTTTTTTAAATAAATAAATAATAGATAAATTCATGTCTTTGCCAGTATTGTGCTACATTCCTGCTGGAGAGGCCTGTGGTTGACAGTTGACAGATCTCTTGCTTCATTGAGCGCTATACAGACCTCCTCTAATGTGGGGTCTTGTATTCTGGTAAGAGGCTGGTATTTCTGTGTGGTGGTGGAGTTCACAGGAGGTCACAGAGAAGTTCATGAGCATCAGTGGTGGACTTTATCTATTTATTTATTTATTTGGATTTTTGCATGATTTGCATATTTGCGGTGTTTGCACATTTTAATGGACTTATATGGTAGATTACAATTTAAAGGCACAGAGCAATAAATATCTCCCTAATCAATAATAAAAAAAAAATGGTTCTTGATTGCTGGGGGAGATCCTTTCATTTATCCTTGACCTGTTCTTGAGGCAACAAATTACCCTATATTAACTGAGAACATGGCATTATATTCTGAAAAACAGAGAAATCCTAGCCCTTATCATAACACCTTTCCTAAAACTTTGTTTATAAATAAACCCATGTGAAGTGTTGATTACATGAGTTTCTTTGTAAACAAAGGTGTTGGCATTAGATTAGCGTTAGCATTAAGATTAGGGATAAGGGTTAGCCTTTTGGGTTAAGGTTGGCTTTGTTTTCAAACAAATTTTGTCTAAGTTGTCTGCATAGCAAAATTTGAGGCCAATTTTGCCAAAATTTTAGCAAAGGTGAATTCTGTCATTTTGAATTTACATTTGGACAATGCTATTGCCTGCTTACAGAGAACAGTGCCTGAATATACTCTGAAGAAGAAGGATTACAGGTGGGTTTTTATATAACTTCATGACTATTTTGTGATGATATAAGAACTAAATATAGATTTTTACATTTACTTTGGTGGTGTCCTTTAAAAAGACCTACCACTAAGCTGGATGCTAGCTATAAAATATTCTAGTATGGGGGGGGGGGCGTGGCATGGCGCTGGAAGAGAATGGCTGCTGGACTCCTCACCTCCCGCTAACCGAGGACCCAGTGCTACTAATAGGTGGAGATAAAGCCAGTCACGATGGTCAAAGAGGATAGGAACAACTCCGCAACCAGGTCCCGCTCACCCCGGACAACGAGCCCCAGCAGAGCGGCAACATCCGCGCAATCTTTAGATCCCAGCAGCAGGATATGCAGCTCTCCTTACAGGCCTCGGCCCACACCACGTGCTCTGCCAGCTACAGCCCTGATCGTGACAGGTACCTCCCTGCACACACACCAGCAACCAGCCAGGCACAACCTCTTTGCTTAGGGGTTTTGCAAACCATAGCACTGAACATTAAAAACACGTTATCAGCTGCCATAGCTGACCTCTGCTTTGACATCCAGTCTGTGGCTACCCAGCTGTAGGGGGCGTGGAAGCTGCTACAAGCAGGCAAGAAACCGCCATTACACAAATCCAGCAGGTCACTGACATACACTCTCTCCAACTAAGAGAAATGAGCAGGCACCTGGAAGACCTGGACAATAGGGATGCAGGCATAATATAAGAGTGAGAGGGCTCACTGAGACTGTGGAACCTGGTAACCTTCACAAATGTGTTCAGTCTGTATTCAATAACCTGCTCGACAGACCCCATGACTCTTCTATAGACATGGAACGTATACACAGGGCCTTACGCCCCAGGGAAAGAGACTCTGACCCTCCACATGACATCATCTGCTGCCTAGTGAGCTTCACCCTGAAGGAAGGCATTCTCAAGCATGCCAGAGAGAGACGTCAGGTTCTCCACGAGTTAGCTGAAATTAAGCTCTTTCAAGATTTATCTCCCATCACACTACAACACAGGAGGGACCACGCAACATCAACACCCAACTACAGGTGGAAATTTCCCTTCTGTCTCTCAGCCTCAGCAGTGGGGCACTCTGCTATGCTCCGGGTACCAGAAGAATTGCCACAGTTCTGTACTACCATGGATATCCTACTACCCCCCTTGCCTGACTGGTACAGTGACCAACGCATCTCAGCACCACGGAACCCAGACCACCGAGAAGACCCCATGGAACGAACAGAGGCCCAGACGACAAAAATCTCCTCCATCAACCCTTCCGCTCCAGGCTCGACGCCAATCATCAGGAGGGAGCCCCTTGGCCTCACCAGCTCACAGGAGACCTGGTCAGGATGCTTAAGCTGTTCTCTACACTCCAGACCTGCACCCCACAGAGGTCCTCCTCCTCCTGTTCATACCAAGGTTCCATGAGTTCATTGCGTGTTATACACAGTTTTCACATTCTCTGTCCTTATTAATATCGTTACTAAACCCTGTCTGACTAATCTGTTCTGCCAGGAGGATGCACTACCCTACATAAAGCCCCGGGGATAGTTGAGGCTGAATAGACCGTAAACCAGGGTCAGATAGGAGGCTTATGCCCCCTCCTGTTTCGGTCTACTCTGCCCATATCCCCTACCACTCTCACAATCATCCTCTCCCCCACTCCCCACCCCCCTTTCCAATCCCTTCTCTACCTTCTCCCATCCCACCACCCTCCTTACCACACATCATTACCACCCCAAACCAACTAATGTATCTAACCCAGGCTGTCAGCAGGTCTGCCAACCATGGAAACCCCCCAAACCGCATATAAATACCACTCCATGTAACCTATTACTCCGTAGACTGTTCTCATCCCGCTTTACACAGAGTCTCCCCCAACCAATCCCTCTTATCTCAAGAAGCCAGCCTAACTCACAACACAGTCAATGCCAACACGGATCTGACTTCTCTAAAAATTAGGTCGCTTCGGGCCTACGAGTTACAAAGTTTGTTAATACCCACCATATAACCTATACTACTCAGCTGTATTTCCTTAAGTGCACTACAACATTGTTATACAACTTTTTGTTGTTATAATTGGATTGAACGATAAACCACTGTTACGGTTTTGGTTTGCATGTATACCTTCAGGCTGCTGGGCCCATGTAAATTATGGTATTGTATACCCACCTGTCTCTGTATATATACCTTGAATATCCTTAATAAAATGTTATGGAAACGAAAAAAAAATTAATTACCAAAAAAAGCTAATTTCAGATCTATTTCTATAAAAGCAGGTCTGGCTCATAGAATTCCCTATGGGCATCCTTTGCCCATGCCTTTGAGCTACACTCATTCTCCTTCCAAACTCCTTCATCCTTCCTAAAAATTTTGCCTTCTTCCAGCTGTCTAAGAGCAGACATGGCATGTTGCCCATTATTAGCCAGAGACCTCAACTCTGTGTGTCTCTCTGAAACTAGTTTTATATTGTTATCTTTAGTCCAGTGGTCTCCAAACTGCAGCCCGGGGGCCAGATGTGGCCCTTTGCTTGCTTTTATCAGGCCTTTGGGTTACCATTTCATCCACTGATACCACCATTAATCCCCTTCACCCTCGCTCCCCCCCCCACCCCCACTGAGACTATTGAGGGGGCACAATTCCTCCCAATGACACCAACAATATGGCACAATTCCTCCCAATGACACCAACAATGGGGCACAATTCCTCCCAATGGCACCAACAATGGGGCACAATTCCTCCCATTGACACCAACAATTGGGCCCAATGACACCAACGATGGGGCACAATTCCACCCACTGACACCATAGATGGGGCACTGTTTATTCCCACTGATGTAGTGACATTTTCTACTTCCAATGGCCACAGTCTGGCCCCTCTAAAGTCCAAGGGACAGTAAACTGGCCCCGTTTAGAAAGTTTGGAGACCCCTGCTTTAGTCCATCATTTCTCAATCTTTTCTTTAGTCTTGACACCCTTTAAAAGTATGCAAAGTCTCAAGGCACCCCAGTCTAAAATTAAAAAAAAAAAGTAAATCGCCCACCTAACCGCCTGCCCCCTGGACCCTATTCCCTCTCAAATGCTACAGTTGCCCCCTGACTCCATCCTACGCTCTCTCTAAACCACATCTTCAATCTTTCCCTCACCTCTGGCATCTTCCCCAATGCTCTAAAACATGCACTGGTCACCCCCATACTTAAAAAGCCATCCTTGGACCCTAACAATCTTAACAACCTACGCCCTATCTCCTTGCTCCCCTTTTCTTCTAAACTCCTTGAATGCCTGGTCTACAACCAACTGAGTGACCACCTCTTGATCCCCTTCAATCTGGATTTCGCCCTCAACACTCCACAGAAACTGCTCTTTTAAAAATCACAAATGACCTACTAACTGTAAAAACCAACGGACACTATTCTGTACTCCTACTTCTGGACCTTTCAGCTGCCTTTGACACGGTTGACCACCCCCTCCTCAAAAAAAAACTTTACTCCCTCGGTCTCTATGACTGTGCTCTTCAGTGGCTCTCATCCTACCTATCCCAACGCACCTTCAGTGTCACTTACAAATCTACTTCCTCCACTCCTCTTCCCTTCTCTGTCGGGGTCCCCCAAGGTTCGGTTCTTGGACCTCTTTTATTTTCAATCTACACCTCTTCCCTGGGTCAGCTGATATCATTCAATATCATTTCTACGCTGACAACACACAAATCTATCTCTCCACCCCTCAACTCACTCCATCAGTCTCCTCACGCATCACTAACTTACTAACCGACATATCTGTATGGATGTCACACCGCTTCCTCAAACTCAACTTGTCCAAAACCGAGCTTATAATATTTCCTCCCCCACGTGCCTCTTCCCCTGATTTGTCTGTCAAGAGCAATGGCAAAACCATCCACCCATCCGCACATGTCAGGATGCTAGGTGTTATCCTGGATTCTGAACTCTCCTTTCGGCCCCACATCCAATCACTTTCCAAAGCTTGCCGTCTCAACATCTCTAAACTACGTCCCTTTCTAATCAATGAAACCACAAAGCTCCTGATTCACTCCCTGGTTATCTCTCACCTTGACTACTGCAACTCCCTCCTTATTGGCTTACCTTTAAATAGACTACCCCCCTTTCGGTCCATCATGAATGCTGCAGCCAGACTCATCCACCTTACAAACTGCTCAGTGTCTACTACCCCTCTCTGCCAATCTCTGACATTCGCCCAACAAATTAAATTCAAAATACTAACAATAAGTTACAAAGCCATCCACAACTCTTCCCCCAGCTACATCACTAGCCTAGTCTCAAAATACCAACCTAATCGCCCTCTCCGTTCCTCCCAAGACCTCCTGCTCTCTAGCTCCCTCATCACCTCCTCCCATATCCGCCTCCAGGACTTCTCCTGAGCCTCGCCCATCCTCTGGAAATCCCTACCCCAATCTGTCAGACTGTCTCCAAATTTATCCACTTTTAGGCGATCCCTGAAAACTTTCCTCTTCAGAGAAGCCTATCCTGCCTCCATCTAACAACTGCACTATTTTCTCCATGAGCTCCTCCCCCACAGCTATTACCCTTTTGTATAACTTGACCCTCCCTCCTAGATTGTAAGCTCTAACGAGCAGGGCCCTCTGATTCCCCCCTGTATTGAATTGTACTGTAATTGTACTGTCTGCCCTAATGTTGTAAAGCGCTGCGCAAAATGTCGGCGCTATATAAATCCTGTATAATAATAATATTATAAAAAATAATAATAAATGTTACTTATCAATAGGAAACCTGAGGTTGGGGCAATGCACACAACCACCTTTATGAAATTAACTTTACATCAGAAGCCCCTCTTTACATCAAAGGTTCCTCCATCACATCAGAGATCCCCCATTACATCAGAGCCCCTTTATCACATCAGAGTTAGAGTCCCTGCTTCACATCCGAGGCTCCCATCACATCAGAGCTCCCTCACCATGTCAGCGGTCCTCCCATTACATTAGCGTCATATCGAAGACCCCCATTAGATCAGATTTCCCCCTACACATGAGCGCCCCTCATCAAAGGCCTCGTCAAAGGCCCTAATTACATGAAAGGCCCCCTTTACATAGGTGCATCAGATTCAAGCCTCACATGGCAATGCCCCCATCACTACTGAGCTCCTCCATCATAGAGTCCCCTCCCCCCAACCACACAGTTCCCCCATCACAGAGGTATCAGTTGTTATGCTGCTGGCGGCTGTCCCGCCCGTCCGCACCATGGCAACTTATGAGGGTGATTCGGGGCAAACTGGGTCCAGTGCTTGCGACACCCTAGGGGGAAATCCAGATGGCTCCCGGGGTGTTGTGGTACCCTGGTTAGGAAACACTGCTCTAGTCCATAGAAACATGGCAGGAGAAGATCAAGTGGACCATTATGGCTGCCCATTATTTTTTAATTTATTATCCTTTATTATCTTTTTTCTTTTTTTTTTTTTTTAATATCTAACAATAATAAGGAAATATGAAATTGATGAAATTTCCCAAGCAATGGCACATAGTGGCAACGTACAAGTGTGAATGGGCCCATAAGATGAACTCTGCTAAGTGTTACCTGTATTGTCCATGGAGGGAATACACAATAGCTGTCTGAGCAGAGAACAGTAGCCTTGAAAATAGAAATTGTTGGCAAAGTCAGTACATAGAAAAAAAAAAAAAAAACTTTCAACGACCTGACTGATGATGACAGATCGTGTTTAATCAAACCTCCACAGGATTGGCGCTGATAAAGAGGAACACCCGATTTCCAACTATCCCGCTATCAAAGCCCCGAGTAATATAGGATTTCCAAAACTGCATTAAACCCTTCCTGTTTTTAAATGGATTGACACATTGGATTTTCACGAAGGCAGCTCAGCTCCCTTTCCCAAATTAGCCATCACTTATATCTCCCACTGGCTTTGCTAACCTCGTTTCAAATGGGTAGCTGTCAAAATCTTGAAAGCCATCTTCTCCTGGAGATAAGGAAAGGTGGAACTGGCTGCTACCCCTTCCCCAATTATCGATCCGCCTTTTTCACTACAATGAAGTTATTTTCGGCTAATCGCACAGAAATTCGGGATGACACGTCCAGGCGGCGGTTTGATTTATAGAAGTTCTGCGGGAACATCTCCTCCAGATCTGTCACAAGGTGGATTTTCATAGCGACCAGCCGGTTTTTAGACCCCGGGACGTACGTGGCAGCTGTTAAATGGGAAAACACACAGCACTGCCATAAAGCATTTATTTTATCTCTGTTTCTTTGCAGTAAAGGAGACTGGCGTGTACTCTTCCTGCACTGTCATATTCTGCTTGTAGAAGTAAATGAGAGGCCGGCAGCAATAGAAAGAGCGCCATCTACTGGGAACATGAAGAAATAGCTAAATCTCTTTAACCGCTTCAGCCCCGGAAGATTTTACCCCCTTCCTGACCGGAGCACTTTTTGCGATTCGGCACTGCGTCGGTTTAACTGACAATTGCGCGGTCGTGCGACGTTGCACCCAAACAAAATTGACGTCCTTTTTTTCCCCACAAATAGAGCTTTCTTTTGGTGGTATTTCATCACCTCTGTGGTTTTTATTTTTTGCGCTATAAACAAGAAGAGAGCGACAATTTTGAAAAAAGCAATATTTTTTACTTTTTGTTATAAAAAATATCCCCCAAAAATATATAAAAAAACTATTTTTTTCCTCAGTTTAGGCCGATATGTATTCTTCTACATATTTTTGGTAAAAAAAAAATCTAAATAAGCGTATATTGATTGGTTTGCGCAAAAGTTATAGCGTTTTATGGCATTTTTATTATTATTATTATCTTATTAGTAATGGCGGCGATCTGCAATTTTTATCGTGACTGCGACATTATGGCGGACGCATCGGACACCTTTAAAACTATTTTGGGACCATTGTCATTTATACAGCGATCAGAGCTATAAAAATGCACTGATTCCTGTGTAAATGACACTGGCAGGGAAGGGGTTAAACACTAGGGGGCGATCAAGGGGTTAAGTGTGTCCTAACTGTGGGGGGGGGTGGGCTTCAACTCACATGACAGCAATCACTGTTCCCGATGACAAGGAGCAGTAGATCTTTGTCATGTCACAAGGCAGAACTGGGAAATGCCTTGTTTACATAGGCAATTCCCCATTCTGCGGCTCCATGGCGGGATCGCCGGGAGACCGGCGGACTGGTCCCGCGGGCACGGTACTTAGCGTGCTCCCACTATCCCCGCCAATTAAAGGGGACTTAAAGGTACGCCCATTTGCCCACCGCTGCCACTGTGCCGACGTATATCGGCGTGCGGCAGTCGGCAAGTGGTTAAAGTGTCACTAAAGGCAATTTAAAAATTTTTTTTTTTGTTTTATGTTTTTATAGTTTTGCAGAAGGATTAGAACTCTTGCCAGGTTTTATCACTGTCTGTGCCGCCCGTTAGGGAGATTCACCTTCTCCATTTGTCCTGTGACCATTATCATTGAAAGCGAAGGAGAATCCCACATTTTGGGTTTTTTGGGTTGTCCCCAGAACAGTAAGAGAGGGGAAATTTCCAAATAGGGGCATGTGTGTGTGTGTAATGTATGTATGTATCTTATTTATATATATATATATATATATATATATATATATATATATATATATATAAAAGTGTGAATGTGTGTGTATATATATATATATATATATATATATATATATATATATATATATATATATATATATATATATATACACATATATATATGATCCAGCAATTTTGGTTATCAGGGCGCAAGTGTGGTAGAGGCTCGCTCCCGCTGAGATTCTACACAGTTTCCAATTTCCGCCCGCACACGCTGATCGTTTGGTACACAGGCACAACAGCAATTTGCCTACGTAAACAAGGCAGATCACCGTTCTGTCAGTAAGGAAGGCGTGGATCCTGTGTTCCTGCAAAGCGGAGACACAGATCTATGACGTCCCCCAGTAAAAGCACCTCCCACACTACACTAAAACACAGGCTAGGCACACAGTTAACCCTTTAATCACCCTAGATGTTTAACCCCCTTCCCAGCCAGTGTCATTAGTACAGTGACAGTGCATATTTTTAGCACTGATCCCTGTATTAGTGTCACTGGTCCCCAAAAAATTGTCAAAAGTGTCAGTTAGTGTCCGATATGGCCGCCGCAATATTGAAGTCCCGCTATAAGTTACTAGTAAAAATAAATAAATAAATAAAAATCCCATAAATATATCCCATAGTTTGTAGACACTATAACTTTTACGCAAACTAATCAATATACGCTTATTGAGCTTTTTTTTCCCACCAAAAACATGCAATTGCCAATTAATTGTCAGTTAATGTAATGAATTGACGTATAGCAAAAAATGGCCTGGTCATTAAGGGGGGTAAATCTTTCAGCGCTGAGGTCGTTAAAGTGTATTTCCACTTTTGCATTCAAATCTAAGAAAACCCCACTAAATGTTTGTTCTGTGTTCCCAATCACACAGCATATATTAAAAAAAAATTGTTTAGATGTTTGTAAGGATAAGCTGCCATGGCTCAATCTAAGAATTTTTTTTCCACCAAAACTATGTTGCAGAATACATATTGGCCCAAACTAATGAAGAAATTTGATCTTTTACATTTTTTATTGGATGTGTTTTATACCAGAAAGGAAAAAAATATATATTTTTTTTTTCAAAATTGTCAGTCAGAGCAAAAAATAAAAACCGCAGAGGTGATCAAATACCACCAAAAGAAATCTCTATTTGTGGGAAAAAAAGAACACAAATTTTTTTGTGCACAACCGCGCAATTGTCAGTTAAAGTAACGCAGTGACGTATAGCAAAAAATGGCCTGGTGGTTAAGGGGGGGTACATTTTTCAGCGCTGAAGTCGTTAAAGTGTATTTCCACTTTCGCATTCAAATCTGAGAAAACCCCACTATATGTTTGTTATGTGTTCCCAATCACACAGCATATATATGTATATATATTTTTTTTAGATGTTTTGTAAGGATAAGCCGCCATGGCTGAATCTAAGTATTTTTTTTTTCCCCAAAAAACATGTAGCAGAATACATATTGGCCCAAATTGATGAAGAAATTAGATCTTTTACATTTTTTTTGTTGGATGTGTTTTATAGCAGAAAGGGAAAAAAAAAATATATATATATATATTTTTTTTTTCTTTTTTTTTTTCTCTTGTGTTTATAGGACAAAAAAATAAAAACCGCAGAGGTGATCAAATACCACCAAAAGAAAGCTCTATTTGTGGGAAAAAAAAGAACACAAATTTTATTTGTGTACAGCCTTGTCAGTTAAAGTAACACAGTGATGTGTAGCAAAAAGTGGCCTGGTCATTAAGGGGGGTAAATCTTTCAGCGCTGAAGTCGTTAGAGTCCATTTCCACTTTTGCATTCAAATCTGACAAAACCCCACTAAATGTTTGTTATGTGTTCCCAATCACACAGCATATATATATATATAATATATATATATATATATATATATATATATATATATATATATATATATATATATATATATATAAATATATTAAAAATAAATAAATAAATAAATAAATAAATAAATATATATATATATATATATATATATATATATATATATATATATATATATATATATATATATATATAATTTTTTTTTTAGATGTTTGTAAGGAGAAGCTGCCATGGCTGAATCTAAGAATTTCTGGACAGACTCGCAGTGTCTTTGTCCCCACACACAGACTGAGGTTTCCTCAATGAAGGTTTGCGATTTCTAATTATTTTAACCCTTAGTTAGGACAGACAGTGATCAAATCTAGTTTACAGCAGATAAAGAACTGTGAGCACAGTACAGACAGGGTTTATTGTTGTTATTAACATTACTCCGCACCCACCCCCCAGAAATTACAAAGCAGGGAGAGCAGATAAGGTTTTTTTTTTTTTGTGCAAATAAAAAGGTACACAGCATTATTTATTTATTTATTTTTTTTTATTTTAGCATTATTAGTATTGTTTTATTTATTATTATTATTATTATTATTATTATTATTTTATTTTTATTCATTTGTGCTGTGTGAATGGGAACATTTAATAAGTATCAAGTAGGTGTTATATCAATTTGGCTGCAAAAATGAAAATACATTAAAGTGAACTCTCAGTCATTTTAAATGTGTACGTTAAAAAAAAAAATACTGACATATTAAAATTTACACCAACAGTATCATTAAAAAAAAAAAAAAAATCTCCATTAGAAAATAAGCCCTTGACCTCCAGTCTAATGACGGTGCCTAGGCTGATATGATGCAAGCAGTTTGCTGTGGGCAGGAGGAAACATATCCTGAGTCTTTTCCTCCCCAGTGACCAGACTTCAATTATGTATTTTTGTAGGAAGTCACAAGATAAAAGGGTGCAACAGGGGCTATATACTTTTTTCTATATTTTTTGCTATAGATTAAAAAAAAAAAAATTGTCTCTGTTGCCCTCCCGATCCTCCACCCCTTTGCTTAGGACACGTTGTTTCCCCCGTGATCTTTTTAAATTTATTAGGCACCCTGATGTGGAAATAGGAAATGATTGCTATGATTTTTTTGGTTTTTTTGTTTTCTTAACATCTATCCTTTGTTTGGAAGGAACTATATATTTAGATGCTCAGTTCGAACACTCCAGATCATATATTCTGTGTATTTTGTTATAATATACTATGTTTTCCCTTTATTTTGTTTATCAGTTTTCAGAACACCCTGTCCTGAAGAAGCACAGCTGCGAAACACGTTGAGATTTTGGCACTCTTACAAAGCTTTTGATACCCATTTGATTTGGATGCTATAGATCAGTGGGCTCCAAAGTGCGGCCCTTTGCTTGCCTTTACCCAGGCCCTTGGGGCACTATTCCATCCACTAGGCATGTGCATTTCGTTTAGTTCCGAATCGAAATTCGGACGAATTTTTCATTATTCGGAAATTCGGATGCATCCGAATTTCCGAATTACAAAAGTAAAGAATTTAAACGAATCCGAAAAAAAAACGAACGAATTCGAAAACATATTCGAATCGAATTCGAAAACATATTCTAATCGAATTCGAAAACATATTCGAATCGAATTGGAAAACATATTCGAATCGAATTGGAAAACATATTCGAATCAAATTCGAAAACATAATCGAATTCGAATCGAATTGGAAAACATATTCGAATCGAATTGGAAAAAAATAGAAAACGTTTTTCTAAAAAAAACAATAAGATAGAATATAAAATAATAAAGCATATATATATATATATATATATATATATATATATATATATATATATATATATATATATATATATTTTTTTTTTTATTCTCTTCTATTGTTTTTTTATGCTTTTCTTTTCTATTATTTTATATTCTATAATAGTCTTTTCAAATTCATTCTATACAAAATTCGAATTTCGGAACATGGCTTCTGAAGTTTAAATTTCGTATAGAATGAATTCGAATTTGAATAGAAAAGATTAGAACAGAAAATAATAGAAAAGATTAGACTAGAAAAACAATAGAACAGAATAGAAGAAAATATAATATATATATTATATTTTCTTCTATTCTGTTCTATTGTTTTTCCAGTCTATTCTTTTCTATTACTTTCTATTCTATTCTAATCTTTTATATTCAAATTTGATTTCGGTCTATATGAAATTCGAATTTTGGAAGATGTTTTATATATATATATATATATATATATATATATATATATATATATATATAAATAATTTTTTTCTATTCTGTTTCATTGTTTTTCTATGCTATTCTTTTCTATTCTATTCTAAACTTTTCTATTCGAATTTGAATTCATTCTATACGAAATTCGAATTTCGGAAGATGGCTTCTGAAAGTGGAATTTCGTATAGAATGAATTCGAATTTGAATAGAAAAGATTAGAATAGAAAATAATAGACTAGACAAACAATAGAACAGAACAGAATAAAATATAATATATATATATTTTATTCTATTCTGTTCTATTTTTTCTATGCTGGTCTATTGTTTTTCTATTCTTTTCTATTATTTTCTATTTTATTCTAATCTTTTCTATTTGAATGCGAAATCATTCTAAATTTGAATTTCTGAAAATGGTTATACAGAAACAGAATGAAATAGAATGAAATCGAATTCTAATAGAAAAGACTAGAAAAGAAAAACAATAGAACAGAATAGAAAAAAATTATATATATATATATATATATATATATATATATATATATATATATATATATATATAAAAAACCATCTTCCGAAATTGGAATTTGGTACAGAATGAATTCAAATAGAAAAGATTAGAATAGAACAGGAAATAATATAAAAGAATAGCATAGAAAAATAATAGAACAGAATAAAAAAAATATAAAATATTCTATTCTAATCTTTTCTATTCAAATTCATTCTGTACCAAATTCCAATTTCGGAAGATGGTTTATATATATATATATATATATATATATATATATATATATATATATATATATATATATATATATATACATACATACATACATACATACATACATACATATATATATATAAAATATTTCTTTCTATTCTGTTCTACTGTTCTATTGTTTTTCTATTCTATTCTTTTCTATTAGAATTTGATTTCATTCTATTTCTATATAACCATTTTCCGAAACTCGAATTTTGTATAGAATGAATTTGAATTCAAATAGAAAAGATCAGAATATAATAGGAAATAATAGAAAAACAATAGAACAGAATAGAAAAAATATAATTAATATATATATATATTAGGGTTGTCCCTAGTATCGGTATCGGCACCGATACCGAGCATTTGCCCAAGTACTTGTACTCGGGCAAATGCTCCCGATGCTTCCCCCGATACCTTGACAGTCAGCGGTGATCGGCGCGTGGGGGAGTTACAAGCTTCTCCCCCCCGCGGCTTTCAGCTGCTTTAGTGACATACAGTGGTGATCGGTGCTTGTAACTCCCCCACACACATCACCGCTGACTGTCACCTCATCCCCCTTAGTCCCCCTCCGTTCCAATGTCCCCCTCCGCTGTCCTGCTCCGTTGCATTGTCCCCCTCCGCTGTCCCCCTCCGCTGTCCTCCGCCGCTGCATTGTCCCCCTCCGCTGTCCTCCTCCGTTGCATTGTCCCCCTCCGCTGTCCTGCTCCGCTGCATTGTCCCCCTCCGCTGTCCTCCGCTGTCCTCCGCTGTTCTCCGTTGCATTGTCCCCTCCGCTGTCCTCCTCCGTTGCATTGTCCCCCTCCGCTGTCCTGCTCTGCTGCATTGTCCCCCTCCGCTGTCCTCCGCTGTCCTCCTCCGCTGCATTGTCCTCCGCTGTCCTCCGCTGTCCTCCTCCGCTGCATTGTCCCCCTCCGCTGTCCTCCGCTGTCCTCCTCCGCTGCATTGTCCTCCGCTGTCCTCCTCTGCTGCATTGTCCCCCTCCGCTGTCCTGCTCCGCTGCATTGTCCCCCTCCGCTGTCCTCCGCTGTCCTCCTCCGCTGCATTGTCCCCCTCCACTGTCCTGCTCCGCTGCATTGTCCTCCGCTGCATTGTCCTCCGCTGCATTGTCCTCCACTGTCCTCCTCCGCTGCATTGTCCTCCGCTGTCCTCCGCTGTCCTCCTCCGCTGCATTGTCCCCCTCCGCTGTCCTCCTCCGTTGCATTGTCCCCCTCCACTGTCCTGCTCCGCTGCATTGTCCCCCTCCGCTGTCCTCCGCTGTCCTCCTCCGCTGCATTGTCCTCCGCTGTCCTCCGCTGCATTGTCCCCCTCCGCTGTCCTGCTCCGCTATCCTCCGCTGCATTGTCCTCCGCTGTCCTCCGCTGTCCTCCTCCGCTGCATTGTCCCCCTCCGCTGTCCTGCTCCGCTGCATTGTCCCCCTCCGCTGTCCTCCGCTGTCCTCCGCTGTCCTCCTCCGCTGCATTGTCCCCCTCCACTGTCCTCCTCCGCTGCATTGTCCTCCGCTGTCCTCCGCTGTCCTCCTCCGCTGCATTGTCCTCCGCTGTCCTGCTCCGCTGCATTGTCCCCCTCCGCTGTCCTCCGCTGTCCTCCTCCACACTGCATTGTCCCCCTCCGCTGTCCTGCACCGCTGCATTGTCCCCCTCCGCTGTCCTCCGCTGTCCTCCGCTGTCCTCCTCCGCTGCATTGTCCTCCGCTGTCCTCCTCCGCTGCATTGTCCCCCTCTGCTGTCCTGCTCCGCTGCATTGTCGTCCTTCGCTGTCCTCCGCTGTCCTCCGCTGTCCTCCTCCGCTGCATTGTCCCCCTCCGCTGTCCTCCTCCACTGCATTGTCCCCCTCCGCTGTCCTCCTCCGCTGCATTGTCCCCCTCCGCTGTCCTGCTCCGTTGCATTGTCCCCCTCCGCTGTCCTCCGCTGTCCTCCTCCGCTGCATTGTCCTCCGCTGTCCTTCTTCTTTGCTGTGTCCCCCTCCGCTGTCCCCATCCGTTCCGGCTTTCCGCTGTCCCCCTCTCTCTTCCTCTGTCCCCTCCGTTCTGCTGTCTCTCTCCGCTGTGTGAATGGACAGACTCAGCTGACTCTGTCCATTCACATAACTGAAACATTGTAATCTCCTGTGATTACGATGTGTCAGTTTATGGATGGAGAGGAGCCGCTGTCTTCTCTCCATTCATTTTCAGTGCAGCTGAGGCTGCAGAGAAAGGGACTGGGGAATCTCTATCCTCGGTCTCTTTCTCTGTCTCAAGGGGGAGATATCAGAGGTCTGTTAAGACCCCTGATATCTCACCAAAGCCCCCCAACAGGGCTGATTAAAAAAAAAACACACACACACAAAGTGCAATAAAGAATAAAAAAAAAAAAATTGTAAAAAATAATAAATGTAAATGAAAAAAAAAACCATAAAAAAAAAACACACACACACAGGCACCGTTCACTCACCCCAACCCCCCCCCCCCCCCACCCCCCTGAAAAAAAAACAAAAAAAAAAAAACACTGTCACGTGACATTAAAAAAAAGTATCGGTAATCGGTATCGGCGAGTACTTGAAAAAAAGGATCGGTACTTGTACTCGGTCTTAAAAAAGTGGTATCGGGACAACCCTAATATATATATATATAAAACCATCTTCCGAAATTCGAATTTCGTATAAAATTAATTTGAATTTGAATAGAAAAGATTAAAATAGAGTAGAAAGAATAGACTAGAAAAACAATAGAACAGAATAGAATAAGATATAATATATATATTGTATTTTATTCAGATCTGTTCTATTGTTTTTCTAGTCTATTCTTTTCTATTATATTCTATTCAAATTCAAATTCATTCTATACAAAATTTGAATTTCAGAAGCCATCTTCCGAAATTCGAATTTCATATAGAATGAATTCAAATTCGAATAGAAAAGTTTAGAATAGAATAAAAAAGAATAGCATAGAAAAACAATGAAACAGAATAGAAAAAAATATAATATATATATTATATTTTATTCTCTTCTGTTCTATTGTTTTTCTAGTCTATTCTATTTCTATTATTTTCTATTCTAACCTTTTCTATTCAAATTCGAATTCATTCTATACGAAATTCTAATTTTAGAAGCCATCTTCCGAAATTCTAATTTCGCATAGAATTAATTCAAATTCGAATAGAAAAGTTTAGAATAGAATAGAAAAGAATAGCACTGAAAAACAATGGAACAGAATAGAAAAAATATATAATATATATATATATATATAACCATCTTCCAAAATTGGAATTTGGTACAGAATGAATTCGAAAAGAAAAGATTAGAATACAATATATTATATTTTTTTCTATTCTGTTCTATTGTTTTTCTATGCTATTCTTTTATACTTTCTATTCTATCCTAATCTTTTCTATTGGAATTCGATTTCATTCTATACGAATTTCAAATTTCACAAAATGGTTATATATAGTTTACTTTTTCAAATTCAGTTCATGTTTTTTTCGAATGCGGTAGAATTTTTTCTAATTTTATCGTTTTTTTCGAACGTGGTAGAATTTTTTTGAATTTGACAGTTTTTTTCCAATGTGGTAGAATTTTTTCGAATTTGACAGTTTTTTTCCAATGTGGTAGAATTTTTTCGAATTTGATAGTTTTTTTTCGAATGTGGTAGAATTTTTTTGAATTTGACAGTTTTTTTCGAATGTGGTAGAATTTTTTCGAATTTGATAGTTTTTTTCCAATGTGGTAGAATTTTTTCGAATTTGAGTTTTTTTCCAATGTGGTAGAATTTTTTCGAATTTGACAGTTTTTTTCCAATGTGGTAGAATTTTTTCGAATTTGACAGTTTTTTTCCAATGTGGTAGAATTTTTTCGAATTTGACAGTTTTTTTCCAATGTGGTAGAATTTTTTCGAATTTGATAGTTTTTTTTCGAATGTGGTAGAATTTTTTTGAATTTGACAGTTTTTTTAGAATGTGGTAGAATTTTTTCGAATTTGATAGTTTTTTTCGAATGTGGTAGAATTTTTTCGAATTTGACAGTTTTTTTCGAATGTGGTAGAATTTTTTCGAATTTGATAGTTTTTTTCGAATGTGGTAGAATTTTTTTGAATTTGACAGTTTTTTTCGAATGTGGTAGAATTTTTTCAAATTTGATAGTTTTTTTCGAATGTGGTAGAATTTTTTCGAATTTGATAGTTTTTTTTCGAATGTGGTAGAATTTTTTCGAATTTGATAGTTTTTTTTCGAATGTGGTAGAATTTTTTCGAATTTGATAGTTTTTTTTCGAATGTGGTAGAATTTTTTCGAATTTGATAGTTTTTTTTCGAATGTGGTAGAATTTTTTCGAATTTGATAGTTTTTTTTCGAATGTGGTAGAATTTTTTCGAATTTGATAGTTTTTTTTCGAATGTGGTAAAATTTTTTCGAATTTGATAGTTTTTTCGAATACGGTCGAATTTTTTCGAATGCGGTCGAATTTTTTCGAATGCGGTCGAATTTTTTCGAATTCGAATACGAAACGAAACGAATTCCGAAAACGAATGTAACGAATGCAACGAATTTAACTAAACGAATTTAGTTAAATAACGAATCGAAACGAAACGAAACTAAACGAATTTTTTCATCCTGCACATGTCTACCATCCACTGAGACCGAAAATGGGGCATAACTTCTGTTGCTGACACAAACAGTGGGGCACTATTCTTCCCACTGACACCAACGATGGGACACAATTCCTTCTATTGACGCCAAAGATAGGGCACAGTTCAACAACTTCCAAATTTCCCTTGGGATTAATAAGTATTCTATATTTTGTAGTCCTCCCACTGACACCAAAGATAGGGCATTGATTACTCCCATTGGACGCAAGAACTTTTTCTACTCTCACTGGCCCTAGTCTGGCCCCCCGAAAGTCTGAAGGACAGTAAACTGGCCCTTTGTTTAGAAAGTTTGAAAATCCCTACTATAGATGTGAGAAGAAAAAAAAAGCCGATCACCGGCTTCTGTTGAAGGGACATCGTTCCCAAAGAGGAAAAGGCGAAGCCGCCTCATATGTGCCCACCAGTACCGCCTACCAGTGCCACGAATCAGTGCCCACGGTGCAACGATTCAGCGCCCACCAGTACATAAAAGTGCCAGCAATCAGTGCCACCTATCAATGCCCATGAGTGAAACCTATCAATGCCCACCAGTGGTGCCAATCCATGCCTCATCAGTGCCACCTAACAGTGCTGCCTATCAGTGTCACCTACCAGTGCCGATCAGTGCCCATCGCTGCCACCCATCAGTGCCCATCAGTGCCAGCTATTAGTGCCAACTATCAGTGCCACCTATGAGTGCCCTTCAATGCCACCTATCAATGCCCTTTAGTGCCACCCATCAGTGCCACCTCTCAGTGCCCACCAATGCCACCCAGCAGTGCCCATCACTGTCACCCATCAGTGCCCATCACTGCCAGCTATCAGTGCCAACTATCAGTACCTTTCAGTGCCACCTATCAATGCCCTTCAGTGCCACCCATCAGTGCCACTTCTCAGTGCCCACCAATGCCCCCTATCAGTGCCCATCACTGCCACCCATCAGTGCCCATCACTGCCACCCATCAGTGCCCATCACTGCCAGCTATCAGTGCCAACTATCAGTGCCACCTATTAGTGCCCTTCAGTGCCACCTCTCAATGCCCTTCAGTGCCGCCCATCAGTGCCACCTCATCAGTGCCCACCAGTGCCGCCTATTAGTGCCCATCAGTTCCGCCTTATCAGTGCCCATCAGTGTCGCCTTATCAGCATACATCAATGAAGGAGAAAAATTACCTGTTTGTAAAATTTATTAACAAAATATAAAACGGTTTTGTATTTAAAAAAAAAAAATTTGGTCTTTTTTCATTTTTGTAACAAAAAATAAAAAAAACCCAGAGGTGATCAAATGCCACCAAAAGAAAGCTCTATTTATAGGGGAAAAAAAATGATAAAAATGTCATTTGAGTACAGTGCTGTATGACCGCGCAATTGTCATTCAAGGAGGGACAGCGCTGAAAACTGAAAATTGGCCTGGGCAGGAGGGGGGTTTAGGTGCCCAGGAAGCAAGTGGTTAAATTGTATTGTCAGGAAAATGATGACTCAATATGGGCACTTAATGAATAGAAGTTAGAGTACCCCTTTAAACACGTTTCAGTGTACTTCAGCTGGAGGATTCGGGATCCTTTCATCCCTTTTCATCCCGTTTTTTTTTTTTTTTTTTTGGTAGCAGAAGCCGTAAACAGCACGTGACGATCTGTGCGAAGTCTGCAAACACACTTCTTACTATGCAAATAATTTGCTTCTCAGCAGAGCCGCGGCGGAATGACACAGGGAAAAAATAATGTCAAATCAAGCACTTTTTTCTTTTCTTTTTTTTTGCTTGCTAGCTGCAGACCAGCTCTCTCCGGTCCAACAGAGATTGTGAGCAGATCTTCCAGATTTATTTTTTTTATTTTTTTCATTTTTTTTAAAATTATTATTATTTGTGACAATTTGTGAATTTAAAATGAAAGAAAAAAAAAAAAAGAAAAAAAAAATCCTTTTGAAAGCTCTACTTCTGAAAATTCATTGGAGTGACTTCCACGAATACCCAATTCGTTGGCAAGTGGTGCGTATTTTTTTTGCTGTCACGGTGCCTAGAACCGTCAATCTGTCAGTCCAAGGCAGGAACGGAATATTTAAGCATTTACTTGGAATTGGTCGGAGTGACAGCCTGGGCGAAGCGTGGTTAGGTGACAGTCGCCCCCCCTCGAAACCTAAAAAAAAAAGCTATTGACATTAATTTCATCACTGTCGTTATCTATGGAATGCCATACGGAAATAGCTGAGCTTCTCCTCAGCTGACCCTGTAATTCACGATCCATTTTTTTTACAGTGTATCTGAACCAAAGAACAAGAATGTCACACACTATATTACCAAAAGTATTGGGACGCCTGCCTTTACACGCACATGAACTTTAATGGCATCCCAGTCTTAGCCCGTAGGGTTCAATATTGAGTTGGCCCACCTTTGCAGCTATAACAGCTTCATCTCTTCTGGGAAGGCCGTCCACAAGGTTTAGGAGTGTGTCTATGGGAATGTTTGACCATTCTTCCAGAAGAGCATTTGTGAGGCCAGGCATTGATGTGGATGAGAAGGCCTGGCTCGCAGTCTCCACTCTAATTCATTCCAAAGGTGTTCTATCGGGTTGAGGTCAGGACTGCACGCCAGTCAAGTTCCTCCACCCCAAACTCATCCATGTCTTGCTTTGTGCACTGGTGCGCAGTCATGTAGTAACAGGAAGGGGCCATCCCCAAACTGTTCCCACAAATTTGGGAGCATGAAATTGTCCAAAATGTCTGACTCCTTAAGAGTTCCCTTCACCGGAACTAAGGGGCCAAGACCAACCGCTGAAAAACAACCCCCACCCCATAATCTCCCCTCCACCAAATGATTAGGACCAGTGCACAAAGCAAGGTCCATAAAGAAATGGATGAGCGAGTTTGAGGTCAAGGAACTTGACTCAGAGTCCTTACCTCAACCTGACAGAACAACTTTGGGATGAATTAAAGCGGATACTGCGAGCCAGACCTTCTCGTCCAACATCAGTGCCTGACCACACAAATTTGCTTCTAGAAGAATGGTCAAACATTCCCATAGACACACTCTTAAACCTTGTGGACAGCCTTCCCAGAAGAGTTGAAGCTGTTATAGCTGCAAAGGGTGGGCCAACTCAATATTGAACCCTATAGACTAAGACTGGGATGCCATTAAAGTTCATTTGTGTGTAAAGGCAGGTGTCCCAATACTTTTGGTAATATAGAGTATATTGCAGCTTATTGCAGGTATCAGTCCTTAGATGTGGTGGCTGCATTTGTTTTTTGTTTTTTGTTTTTTTAACCCTTTATTCTCACCAGGTGATCAGCCAGTAACACACTTCCTGTCCTAAGGTGACAACGCTTACTCAGTGCATGTGTCTATGGAAAAACAGCATTAGCATAGAACGGGACTAGGGTGTATGGCCAGCCTTGGGAATTGATTTGACATTCTGCATATCACCCCACGGATGATGCTCTTTATACCCATTCTGGAGCACTAAAAATGTGATTCTCTTCCCTAATCTATTCAAAACATAAAAATGATTAGACTGTACGGTTACTGTAAAGAATTGCAGATTCAGACAAATGTGCAATAGACCTTTGCATGACTGTGCTGTAAAAATACATGCAAATGTAATGTAGAATGAGTTTAGATACCTGCTGAGATCTGTCCAATTTCTGAAAATGCAAATGAGGTCCCCTGAGATATCTGACAACCACAATCATTCCTTGCTGATGTTTGAGAGACATGTTTTGTCTCTAGGGTGAGGAAGGGAGTTATGTAAATTTATACATCCCCTGCAGCTCTAGTAAAAAAATGTTTTTCGTTTATTTTTTATTTTTTTATTGGTGCTACAGAACGTGCACATTCTGTATAGTGGTTGATTGGTGCTACAAAACTTGCACATTCTGTATGCTGAGCACCATCTAGTGGTTGGTTGGTGCTACAAAACATGCACATTCTGTATGCACAATGCCATCTTGTGGCTGGTTGGTGCTACAAAACATGCACATTCTGTATACTGAGCACCATCTAGTGGTTGATTGGTGCTACAGAACATACACATTCTGTATGCACAGCGCCATCTAGTGGTTGAATGGTTGGTTGGTGCTACAAAACATGCAAATTCTGTATGCTGAGCACCATCTAATGATTGATTAGTGCTACAAAACATGCACATTCTGTATGCTGAGCACCATCTAGTGGTTGGTTGATGCTACAAAACATGCACATTCTGTATGCACAGCGCCATCTAATGGTCGATTGGTGCTACAAAACATGCACATTCTTTATGCACAGCGCCATCTAATGGTCGATTGGTGCTACAGAACATGAACATTCTGTATGCTGAGTGCCATCTAGTGGTTGATTGGTGCTACAGAACATGCACATTCTGTATGCACAGCGCCATCTAGTAGTTGAATGGTTGGTGCTACAAAACATGCAAATTCTGTATGCTGAGCACCATGTAGTGGTTGATTGGTGCTACAGAACATGCACATTCTGTATGGTGATCACCATCTAATGATTGATTGGTGCTACAAAACATGCACATTCTGTATGCTGAGCACCATCTAGTGGTTGATTGGTCCTACAGAACATACACATTCTGTATGCACAGCGCCATCTAATGGTTGAATGGTTGGTGCTTCAAAACATGCAAATTCTGTATGGTGATCACCATCTAGTGGTTGATTGGTGCTACAGAACATGCACATTCTGTATGGTGATCACCATCTAATGATTGATTGGTGCTACAAAACATGCACATTCTGTATGCTGAGCACCATCTAGTGGTTGGTTGGTGCTA
This sequence comes from Lithobates septentrionalis, assembly GCA_037952835.1. Classification (NCBI taxonomy): domain Eukaryota; kingdom Metazoa; phylum Chordata; class Amphibia; order Anura; family Ranidae; genus Lithobates; species Lithobates septentrionalis. The sequence goes on from JBBDGP010001041.1 coordinate 1,648,239, forward strand.
CAAAACATGCACATTCTGTATGCACAGCGTCATCTAATGGTCGATTTGTGCTACAAAACATGCACATTCTTTATGCACAGCACCATCTAATGGTCGATTGGTGCTACAGAACATGCATATTCTGTATGCACAATGCCATCTTGTGGTTGGTTGGTGCTACAAAACATGCACATTCTGTATGCTGAGCACCATCTAGTGGTTGGTTGGTGCTACAAAACATGCACATTCTGTATGCACAATGCCATCTTGTGGCTGGTTGGTGCTACAAAACATGCACATTCTGTATACTGAGCACCATCTAGTGGTTGATTGGTGCTACAGAACATACACATTCTGTATGCACAGCGCCATCTAGTGGTTGAATGGTTGGTTGGTGCTACAAAACATGCAAATTCTGTATGCTGAGCACCATCTAATGATTGATTAGTGCTACAAAACATGCACATTCTGTATGCTGAGCACCATGTAGTGGTTGGTTGATGCTACAAAACATGCACATTCTGTATGCACAGCGCCATCTAATGGTCGATTGGTGCTACAAAACATGCACATTCTTTATGCACAGCGCCATCTAATGGTCGATTGGTGCTACAGAACATGAACATTCTGTATGCTGAGTGCCATCTAGTGGTTGATTGGTGCTACAGAACATGCACATTCTGTATGCACAGCGCCATCTAGTAGTTGAATGGTTGGTGCTACAAAACATGCAAATTCTGTATGCTGAGCACCATGTAGTGGTTGATTGGTGCTACAGAACATGCACATTCTGTATGGTGATCACCATCTAATGATTGATTGGTGCTACAAAACATGCACATTCTGTATGCTGAGCACCATCTAGTGGTTGATTGGTCCTACAGAACATACACATTCTGTATGCACAGCGCCATCTAATGGTTGAATGGTTGGTGCTTCAAAACATGCAAATTCTGTATGGTGATCACCATCTAGTGGTTGATTGGTGCTACAGAACATGCACATTCTGTATGGTGATCACCATCTAATGATTGATTGGTGCTACAAAACATGCACATTCTGTATGCTGAGCACCATCTAGTGGTTGGTTGGTGCTACAAAACATGCACATTCTGTATGCACAGCGTCATCTAATGGTCGATTTGTGCTACAAAACATGCACATTCTTTATGCACAGCACCATCTAATGGTCGATTGGTGCTACAGAACATGCACATTCTGTATGCACAATGCCATCTTGTGGTTGGTTGGTGCTACAAAACATGCACATTCTGTATGCTGAGCACCATCTAGTGGTTGATTGGTGCTAAAGAACATACACATTCTGTATGCACAGCGCCATCTAGTGTTTGAATGGCTGGTGCTACAAAACATGCAAATTCTGTATGCTGAGCACCATCTAGTGGTTGATTGGTGCTACAAAACATGCAAATTCTGCATGCTGAGCACCATCTAGGGGTTGATTGGTGCTACAGAACATGCACATTCTGTATGCTGAGCACCATCTAGTGGTTGATTGGTGCTAGAAAGCATGCATTTATTTTATTTGTACTTATACTGTATAGTGCTGTCAAGTTACACAACACTTTACGTATATTGTATATATTGTGAATTCACATCAATCCCTGCCCTCATGGAGTTTACAATCTAAGGTCCCTCACTCACATTCATACATACACATACTAGGGCCAATTTATACAGGATCCAGTTAACCTACCAGCATGTCTTTGGAGTGTGGGAGGAAACCCACGCAGGCCAGGGAGAACATGCAAACTTCAGGTAGGTAGTGCCATGTTTGGGATTTAAACCAATGAGTCTAGTGCTGCTAGGCAATAGTGCTAACCACTTAGCCACAGTGCTGCTTAGTACCATCTGATGGTGGGTTGGTGCTTCGAAACATGCACATTCTTTATGCTGAACACCATCTAGTGGCTGACTGGTGCTACAAAACATGCACATTCTGTATTTTATTGCAGGTACTTATCAATGTATGCAGTGGTTTACATATATATTTGCACATTCACATCAGTCCCTGCCCTCAAGGAGCTTTTCAAGGATCCCTAAATTACATTCATACTGACTAGGGACAATTTAGACTGGATCCAATTAACCTACCAGCATGTCTTTTGAGTGTGGAAGGAAACCCACTTAGGCACAGGGAGTACGTGCTGCACAATCCAAGCAGGTAGTGTTGTGGTTGGAATTTGAACCGACATCCTTAGTGCTACTAGGTGCGAGTGCTAACCACTTAGCCACCTTGCTGCTAAGTACCATCTGGTGGTTGATTGGTGCAATGAAACACACACATTATGTATGCTGATCACCATCTAGTGGTTGATTGGTGCTACAAAACATGCACATTGTGTATGCACAGCGCCATCTAGTGGTTGATTGGTGCTACAAAACATGCACATTCTGTATTTATTTGAATGGAAGGTACTTATATAGTGATGTCAGTTTACACAACACTTTACATACATATTTGCACTTTCACATCAGTCCCTGTCCTCAAGGAGCTTATAATCTAAGGTCCCTAACTTACATTCATACTCACTAGGGGCAATTTAGAAAGGATCCAATTAACCTACCAGCATGTCTTTGGAGAGTGGAAGGAACCCCAATCAGGTACAGGGAGAACATGCTGCAAAATCCAGGCAGGTAGTAACGTGGTTGGGATTTTAACCAACATCCCTAGTGCTACTGTGCTGCCCACTTAGCCACCCTGCTGCTGTGTACCATCTAGTGGTTCATTGGTGCTATAAAACATGCACATTCTGTATGCTGAGCACCATCTAGTGGTTGATTGGTGCTACAAAACATGCACATTGTGTATGCACAGCGCCATCTAGTGGTTGATTGGTGCTACAAAACATGCACATACTGTATTTATTTGAATGCAAGGTACTTATATAGTGATGTCAGTTTACACAACACTTTACATACATATTTGCACTTTCACATCAGTCCCTGCCCTCAAGGAGCTTATAATCTAAGGTCCCTAACTTACATTCATACTCACTAGGGGCAATTTAGAAAGGATCCAATTAACCTACCAGCATGTCTTTGGAGAGTGGAAGGGACCCCAATCAGGTACAGGGAGAACATGCTGCAAAATCCAGGCAGGTAGTAACGTGGTTGGTATTTTAACCAACATCCCTAGTGCTACTGTGCTGCCCACTTAGCCACCCTGCTGCTGAGTACCATCTAGTGGTTGATTGGTGCTATAAAACATGCACATTCTGTATGCTGAGCACGATCTAGTGGTTGATTGGTGCTATGAAACATGCACATTCTGTATGATGAGCACCATCTAGTGGTTGATTGGTGCTACAAAACATGCCTATTCTGTATTTATTTTATTTCTGGTACTTATACTGTCTAGTGCTGTCAATTTACGCAACACTTTACATATATTGTCTATATAAATATTGTTCAGTCCCTGCCCTCATGGAGTTTACAGTCTAAGGTCCCTAACTCAACCATACATACTAGGGCCAATTTAAACAGGATCCAGTTAACCTACCAGCATGTCTTTGGAGTGTAGAAGGAAACCCATGCAGGCGCAGGGAGAACATGCAAACTCCAAGCAGGTAGTGTCATGGTTGGGATTTAAACCGATGATTCTAGTGCTGCTAGGTGGAAGTGCTAATCACTTAGCCACTCTGCTGCTGAGTAATCATCTGGTGGTTGATTGGTGCTACAAAACATGCACATTTTGTATTTATTTTATTGCAGGTACTTATATAGTGTTGTCAATCTACACAGCACTTTGCATATATATTTGCACATTCACATCAGTCCCTGCCCTCAAGGAGCTTACAATTTAAGGTCCCTAACTCACACATACTAGGGCCAATTTAGACAGGATCCAATTAACCTACCAGCATGTGTTTGGAGTGTGGGCTGAAACCAGGGTCGCCCAGAGGAAACCCACGCAGGCACAGGGAGAACATGCCACAAACTCCAGGCAGGTAGTGTCATGGTTGGGATTTGAACCGACGACCCTAGTGCTGCTAACCACTTAGCACCTGTGTTGCCCCCTTAGCCACCCGGCTGCTGAGCACCAGTTAGTGGTTGATTGGTGCTATGAAACCTGCACATTCTGGGTTCATACAGTATTTTTAGTCTTAGGGATCTGAGCACAGGTATGTTTTGTTTCAGGATACAATGCAGGGACACGCATGCAAAGGCCAGTGCTGGGACGAGGACATCTAGTGCCCAGGGTGAAGTCGGCAATCGGCACCCAACCCCCCCCCCCTTCAAAAAATTTATGAGCATTATTTGTCAGGAAAAAAAGATTCCCCCCCCCAGCACAAATCCTCTACCCCTCAAATTTCCCCTCAAAGCATAATCCCCCCCCCCACCCAAGTCCTTACTTGCCTACTTATTCCAGATCTGTGCCGGGCAACTAGCATTTGCAGGAGGAGAGATCCGCATCAGCAGCCCGCATAAGTTTCCTTTGATATCGCCCTCAATTCTAACTGCATCCCAGACACATCCAATTGTATCCGGACTTGTGAGCATGAAGAGGAAGTAGGAAAACCTCTTATATGTGATCAAAGCGCACTTGCTACAAACGGATGTGAAGACACAGTGACCGGGTGTGCTGCATAAGCGCGTACGTACCCTCAAAGCGGAACAAGATGACCCAGATGGCAATTCCGAAGCATCCAGAAATAGAAAAGTCCTAAACAATCTTTCTAGTCATTCTTGCAGCTGGAACGCTTTTTCCTACGAGCTCTCGGCTTCCTTTTTTCTGCTTTTTAATCTACCGGCATGCAAAGTGCTGCATTACTTGCCGAAGACAATTTGGTCCATCGGAAGAGCCAGAGAACAGCTAAAATAACAAAATTGCTCAGAATGCTCTCTGAACACAAAACACTCATTTGTGTGGAAGAAAAGGCGTGCTGCGGTGTGTGTTTCCGTACGCCGAGCAGCGCTAAAAGGTTATATCACATCGCCCCATTTACAAAAATTTACTTTGATTTTTCTTTTTCTCGCTATTCGGGAAGTACAATAAAAGACAGCAATATAAGTGATGAAATGCTGCAGGTTAGATGTTTGTTAGATATGAATGGCATAAATATAGACGCCGCTCTAAGGAAACCAGTACTGTGAAAAATGTGGAGGGACGCCAACGCTGACCTACTTCTGAAAATGCTAGGTGTCTGGATGTCTTTGGCTTGGAGATGCTGACCTGGGACAAATCATTAAGATATGTTATTTAGATACCAGATTGGTATACCCAGGTGCAGGGTTCTGAAACATCTGCTGGAGGCACCACAACAGTCAAATAAAAACTATGTTGTCAGTACACCTCATTCTTCTGCCAAAGGAACCTCCTTTATTGACATTCGTACAACATGTCATACAGCAAAGGGCCACGTTTTACATCCACAAGGGGTTCTTTCATCAGGGACATGCCACTTGTCCTGATAAAGGGAGCCTTGGTGTTTGGGAAACGTTGCCCTTTGCTTGATGACATGCTGATCGCCCATCAGTAGAGGTGGCTCTTTTTTGCAGAAGATTAAGGTGAGCTGGCAACATAGTCCTCCTTAGAGCTGACCTGCAATAAGGAATGCTAAGTGCTTGGATGTCTCAACTTGGAGACATTGACCTGGGATAGGTCATAAAGATATCTCCACTGGGCACTGGCATGTCATACAGCAAAGGGCAATGTTTCACATCCAGCAGGGGGGCCCTTTATCAGGAAAACGCCACTTGTCCTGATTAATGGACCCGTGGTGGTTGCGAAATGTTGCCCTTTGCTAGATGACATGCTGATCGCCCATCAGTAGAGGTGGTTCTTTTTTGCAGAAGATTGAGGTGAGCTGGCAACATAATCTTCCTTAGAGCTGACCTGCAACAAACAATGCTAAGTGCTTGGATGTCTTAACTCTGAGAAGTTGACCTGGGACAAGTCATAAAGATATCTCCACTGGACACTGGCATGTCATACAGCAAGGGGCAATGTTTCACATCCACCAGTGGGCACTTCATCATGGACATGCCACTTTAGCTGAAGAAGGGACCCTTGGTGGGTGCAAAACGTTGCTCTTTGTTGGATGAAATGCTGAACGAACACCAGTAAAGGTGGTTCCTTTTGCAGAAGATTAAGGTGGTTCTTTTTGCAGAAGATTGAGGTGAGCTGGCAACATAGTCTTCATTAGAGCTGACCTGGGACAAAGAATGTTACGTACTTAGATGTCTGTGGCTTGGAGACGCTGACCCAAGACAAGTCATAAAACTATCTCCCCTGGGCACCAGCATGTCATACAGCAAAGAGCAACGTTTCACATCCACCAGGGGTCCCTTCATCGGGGACATGCCACTTTGCCTGAAGAAGCGACCCTTGGTGGTTGCGATACATACATTGTCCTTTGCTGCATGACATACTGATCGAACGTAAATAAAGGTGGTTCCTTTTGCTGAATTTTGAGGTGAGCTAGCAACATAGTCTTCATTAGAGTTGACTTCGGACAAAGAATGCAAAGTGCTTAGATGTCTTGGAGAAGCTGACCTGGAACAAGTCATAAATATATCGTAACTGGGCACCAAAGTGGCATACCTAAGTACAGAGTGCCTAAACAACTGGCGGAGTCACCACGGAACTCAGATGAAAACTATGTTGCCAACACACCTCAATCTTCTGCAAAAAGCGACCGGCTTTACTGATGTTCGTTCAGCATGTCAAATAGCAAAGGATAATGTTTTGCAACCACCAGGGATCCCTTTCTTTAGGGATATGTCTTTTGCCAGATGAAGAGATCCTTAGTGGTTGTGAAGCATTGTCCTTTGCTGTATGATGCTGGATGAACGTCAAAAGGCTGTTCCTTTGCAGAAGATTGAGGTGTGCTGGCAACAGTCTTCATCAGAGCTGACCTGGGGCAAAGAATGCTAGGTGATTGGATGTCTTTGATTTGGAGACACAGACCAGGTACAAGTGATAAAGATATCTTCATGAGGCACTTGATTGGTATAACCAAGTTCAGTGCTCAAAAAACTAGTGGAGGTTCCATAATGGTCAAATGATAACTATATAGCCAGCACACCTCAATCCTCAATGAACCACCTTTATTGACAATCGTTCTGTACCTGGTCAGTGTCTCCAAGCCAAGGACATCCAATCATCTAGCATTGCTTGACCCAGGTCAGCTTTAATGAAGACTTTTGCAAAAGACTGAGGTAAACCGACAACATAGTCTTCATTAGAACTGATCTGGGACAAGGAAAGCTAGGTGTCTGGATGTCTTTGGCATTGAAACCCTGGCCTGGGACAAGTCATAAGGATATCTCCATGGGGCACCAGACCGGTATACCCATGTACCAGAAAAAGAGACAGTAGAGCAAAAGTATCTGCCTTTCAAGCACAATCTCACCTACCGAGCCATCGCTCTTACCCATTTGTGGGTAAATTTAAGCTTTAGCTATTGAGCTCTGTGAACAGAAGTATTTTCACATCCAGTCTGTGTATGGTGGCTGCATTAGTTTTCACTATATTCTCACTTAGTGATCCTGTCCGTAACACACTTCCTGTCCTATGGTGCTTACACTCACTCAATGTACTGTATGTACGGAGTAGCAGCATTTTCACCCTAGAACAGGAAGTGTGTGAGGACTACAGAACAGTAGTATTCAGTAGTCTTCAGAGAGAGATGGGAACAATATACTGTAACTGTGCAGTGGAGGCAGAAAGCACAGGAAGTTATTAGCTGACAAAATATCTGGCAGGATGAATAGGTATTTTTTGCACTCATTGAACGGCTATAATAAAATGCTTTGAATGATACATTTAGAAGACCAAAAATGAGCAGGTAAAAGAAGGTCATTTTAAGAGTTGACATACATACAGTTTACAAAAATAACTCGAAATTTGTACTTGGTGAACACACATAATACTTAAATACTCATTATTATAGAAATTCTTATGTAGCTGGGAGCCGGCTGCCGTGTGGATTCCTCGCTTCTCCCCACCGCCCCGCTGGATTGTTCTGTGTGCGATTCCCCACCCAACCATCGGACCCCCACCACTGCTGCAGAGAAGGACAGAAGTGTGGCAGCTGGCTCTCACCAATCACTTCCTCCTCTGCTGAGTGAACGCACCTGTGTAATCCCCCGCTCACTGTTTTCCCCTTCCTTCCTCTCCCTCTTGGCCTAAACCAATCAGTGGCAAGGAAAGGCATGCAGCAGCCGCAGGGGACACTGGAATGTGTATAAGGCAAATGGATGGGCAGCAGAGCACATTACCCAGGATACTTTGCAGAGGAGGATAAAGCAGGTTATGGCTGGGTAAAAGTTCCCTGGAGAGTGAGAGGACTGTGTTATGGGGACCTTTCCGAGAGAGAGACTGAGCAAAGGACAAGCCATTGCTGTGTGGAGAAACCAAAGAGTACAGAGCTGTGATCTGGGTGCGGAGGGACAGAGTCACTGCCAGGATACAGACTTTGCTGTGCTACAGATCCGAGTCACACCAGGCAAACCAGTGTGAAGGGACACCTAACAAAAGGAGCCACTGCTACTGTGACCAGGTTTTGTGAGAGGGCCTTGTATAACTTGCAGCTATCATTAGAGACTGAGCTCTTAGGAACACACTACAAAGCTCTAGTACTGCCAGCAGGTCTTATTGACTGGCCTCAAGTATGCAAATGGTGTTATTGGGCCCCAAAGCTAGCCGGTTGAAGAGTCTGGACTAAAGGCTGCCCTTACAGTTGCTACCCAGAGACCCTTGCCACCTTCTTAGTTAAGAGGTACTTCTCAGAGGGCGCTTCTCCATACCCCATCAATTCCATTAGAATGCACGCTAACCCCATTGTAGGGTTTTTATCTACATTGCAGTTTAAAAAAAATGCACTATTTATTGCTGAATCTGCTGATTCATGTGTCGATTCCCTTTAAGTGGTTTAGAACCCAATCCTAAGTTACTTTGGCATAGCTATTACTCTCTCTAGCACACTGTGTTCGAATTTGCCTGCTGTGTGCTCATTTATGTTCAACCCTCCATTCATTCTAACCCGTATCAATACATTGAGTTCATCTCTACCACTAAACGGTCTTGTCTATTTTCTGGTAGTAACCTGCATCCAAGTTAAAGTAATCTATACTCATGTCCTTATACGCATTGGCAGTGATGTTCATTCAACCAGATGTGTCGGAGGGGCTGAGGTTGTTCTTGGAGTCGAGGCGTGGAACAGAGAACCCAAAGTTACCAAGCAGCTCCTTTGGAGGGGTTAACGGATTTATACACATAAAAAATGTTTGCAATTCTATCTCTCTCCTCCAAGCCACCACATTCTCCTGACCAATATAAAAGATAGATGGGCTGGTTGCATAAGCACCCAGAGAAGATAGTGACATATGGCAGCTGCTAAAAATAAACATTTACACTGGAAATTCTGAAGCATGTGCCAATTATTTGTTCCCACCACTTCAAGGTGTGAAACACGCTCACATCCATTAATTCGTCTCTATGTACATATGGATTGAGCTCACAATGTCAAACTGAGTGCGGTGCTATTGTGAAAGGCTATAGCACTCTCTTCCTGGATATACTGCGTTCTACATCTGTTTTTGAAGGATCTTTTGTCGCTGGGGGGCTGCTACTGAAGAAATTAGGACCACCAATAGTTGCTATTAAAAGGATTCATTAGTAACTGGGAGGCTGCTACTGAAGAAACTAGGGCCACCAGTAGCTTCTATTAAAGGATTCATTTGTAACTGGGAGGATGATACTGAACCTTAAGAGCCACCATCCACGTTTACTATTGTGAAGCTTCTACTGAAATATAAGAACCACCATCAACTTTGTTACTATTAGGAGGCTGCTACAAAACTTTTAGACCCAGCGTCAACTTTAATACTACTGGGAGGCTGCTAGTGAAATATTAGAGCTAGCCTTCATTTTTGTTGCTGACAAAAGGCTTGAATTATTTTGCTATAATTTGGATATCCTGTGCCTCACACCCACTCTCCATGAGTTTGTTGAGCAAATAAACTACAAAGTGATTGAAGCTTAATTGCCACCATCAACTTTGTTACTATTGAGAGGCTACTACTAAATTATTAGGAGTGCCATCAACTTTGTTACTACTGGGAGACAGCTACTATTTTTTTTTTTTTTTTTTTAGAGCCAACTTTACTACTGGAAAGCTGCTACTGAAATATTAGACCCACCAACAACGTTGTTACTACTGGGAGGCTGTTACTGAATTTTTAGAGCCACCATTAACTTTGTTACTACAGGGAGGCTGATACTGAAATATTAGAGCCGCCATTTTTGTTGCTAATATAAGAAGGCCGGGAATATGCTGTTATAATTTAGGTATCCTGTGCCTCAAACCCAGTCTCTATGACTTTGTTGAACAAATAAACCTAAAAAAAATGTGATTGAAGCCCAATTGCCATCATCAACTGTGTTAATTATTGGGAGGCTGCTACTAAATTATTAGGAGCACCATCAACTTTCTTACTACTGGGAAACAGCTACTATTTTTTTTTTGTTTTATTTTTTAGAACCATCATCAGATTTACTACTGGAAGTCTCGTACTGAAATATTGGACCCACCGACTTTTTTAATACTGGGAGGCTGCTACCGAATTTTTAGAGCCACCATCAACTTTGTTACCACTGAGAGGCTGCTATTGAATTTTTAGAGCCACCAACAACTTTGTTACTACTGGGAGGCTGCTACTGAAATATTGGAGCCGCCATTATTTTTGTTGCTGATATAAGAAGACCTGGAATATTTTGGTATAGTTTGGGTATCCTGTTCCTCAAACCCAGTCTCCATGAGTTTGTTGAGCAAATAAACTACAAAAAACAGTGACTGAAGCCCAATTGCTACCATGAACTTTATTACTGTTGGGAGGCTGCTACGGAATTTCTTAGACCCACCATCATATTTGTTACTACTGGGAGACACCTAGTGGAACATAAGAACCACCATCAACTTTGTTACTACTGGGAGGCTACTACTGATTTTTTAGAGCTACCATCCATCAACTTTACTACTGGGAGGCTGCTACTGAAATATTAAACCCACCATCAACTTTACCACTGGAAGGCTGTTACTGAAATATTAGACCCACCATCAACTTTGTTACTACTGGGAGGCTGCTACTGGATTTTTGGAGTCATTCTTAATGTTGTTACTATTGAGAAGCTACTACTGAAATATTAGACCCACCATCAACTTTTTTTTAGTACTGGACGGCTGCTACTGAAATATTAGACCCACCAATAACTTTGATACTACTGGGAGGCTGCTACTGAATTATTAGACCCACCATCAACTTTGTTACTTCTGGGAGGCTGCTGAAATATTAGAACCACCATCAACTTTGTTACCAGTGAAAAGTTACTACTGAAATTTTAGACCCACCATTCATTTTGTTACTACTGGAAGGTCCCTACTGAATTATTGGAACCACCATTAACTTTGTTACCACTGAGAGACTGCTACTAAATTACTATCCCCATCATTCATTTTTGATGCTGACATAAAAGGTCTGAAACACATTTCTATAATTTGGGTTTCCTGTGCTCCCAACCATTTCTTCATGAATTTGTTGAGCAAAAAAACTATAAAAGGACCAAAATGTTTGAAGCCCAACTGCCACCATCAACTTTGTTACTCTTGGGAGGCTGATACTGAATTATTAAGCCCCATACACACTATCAGATTTTCTGCTGATTTTTGTCTTCAGATTTACCAAAACCATGTAGTGCAAGGGCCTGCCTGATTGCATACAAATTGAAACTCCTAAGGTTTGACCTCATATTATATGGTTTTGGTAAATCTGAAGGAAAAAATCAGCAGAAAATCTGATATGGGGCGTACACACGGTCGGACTTTTCGTCTACAAAAGTCCGACAGCCTGTCCGACAGACTTTCGACGGACTTTTGGCGGACGTGCGGCAGACTTGCGGCAGACTTTCTTACGAACAGACTAGCCTACATACGATCACACAAAAGTCCGACGGATTCGTACATGATGACGTACACCGGACTAAAATAAGGAAGTTGATAGCCAGTAGCCAATAGCTGCCCTAGCGTGGGTTTTTGTCTGTCGGACTAGCACACAGACGAGCGGATTTCTGGGTCCGGCGTAGTTACGACGTAAAGATTTGAAGCTTGTTTCAAATCTAGAGTCCGTCAGATTTGAGGCTGGAAAAGTCCGCTGAAAGTCCGGGGAAGCCCACACATGATCGGATTGTCAGCCAGCTTTAGTCCGTCGGCGTCCGTCTGACTTTTGTAGAAGTAAAGTCCGACCGTGTGTACGCCCCAATAGTGTGTATGGGGCTTAAGAGCTACCATCAACTTTGGTACTACTGGAAGGCTACTAAAATATTTGAGCCATGACCTAAGAAGGCCTGGGATATTTTTGGTAACCTTGTGCCCCAACCCTCTCTCCATGGATTTGTTGAGCAAAAAAAAAAAAAAAAAAAAACTACCAGAAGTGATTAAAGCCCAATAGTTGCCATTGGTGTGTCGCTGTATCGGCGGGTCCAATTGCAGAGTCTACATGAGGGTCACCAAAAGAGAGGGGCATGAGAGCACATTATATACCAGCAGCTCCTGAGAGGGTAGTGCTAAACATCCATCTGATTAACAGCAAGTGGTCTAAGGACCAGTTCCTACTGTAGCGCATGCAACAATGTGTTGAATATTAGATGCAGTTGCCATGTGGTCAAGCAAAATGACAGCCACCTAACATGCAGTATGATGTATTTTTTTACATTTTAAAGTTTAAGCCCAGGCATTAAAATCCCATAAGAGCTTTCACATGTTAATGTCATTACCAAAGTAATTTTTAAGATATTTTTTAGAATCCACAGTTTTCAATTAAATAACCTCTGGTGATCCCTGCCATAAAGGTCCTTGTTCAGGCACTTTCTGTTACCGGCTAACAGAACTCTGCCCTGTCTACCAGTTATGCAGCTGCATTGTTACCCCGTCACCCACTCTCCCAAAAGGAGGCTGCAAGTGGCTGTGCCGAAACACATTGCACAGGCATGGTCCACTATTGTTAAAGTGGTTGTTAAGCCACTCTAACCTGTATACACCATCAGCACTGCCTCCTATTGTAGTATCCCCCTCTGTGTATGGTCTATAAAAATAAATGCTGCAAATACCTCATTTCACAGCCGAGAATGTGATCACATGACCAGACAGTTTTCTCCCTTCCTCCTCTGACAGATGCAGCAGGAGGGGCCGAGATTCCTCCACTGATGTCAGTCTGGAGGGGAGGAGGAGGGGAGGAGGTGAGGAGGAGAGACCCGTCCGGTCATGTGATCGCAATCTCGGCACTTAAATATGGTATTTACAGCATTTATGTTTATAAATCATTCACAGAGGGGGACACTGCAATAGGAGACAGTGCTAATGGTGTATACAGGTTAGTGTTATGAGAGCAGCAGGAGGGGGGAGGGGCGGCTCACACACAGACAGAGAGGGGAGGGGGGAGGAGGACACAGGAGCAGAGAGGAGAGCAGATAGCAGACTGCTGATGACAGAGGCAGGTAAACTGACCACGGTGTCTGGTCTCAGCAGCTATGATATATTGTGGTCAGTTTACAGAGGGGTGGGGAGGATCAGCCAAGTTTTCTAGGTGTTACAGGGGGCCAATTGACACAGGACAAGCACTGTGTCATATAACATGATTTAAAGGAGCAGGATTATATTTGGGAGTTAACAAATGCTTTAAGATCAGAAGGCCTGCCCTAAGAAATGCCATGCAGATATTGCTGTAGTGCATGTAGATAGAAAAGAGATCAGCAGCACTGAGATGCAATAGTGGATAAAAAAGCTGTTAGCCACTTTCGTTTGAAACATGTATTAAAAATGCATAATTATGAAGAGTTGCAAATATATCCTAACTATATATCTTTTTTGCACCTATTTATACATGTATATATGCTAATATATATATATATCTATATATATATATAGATATATAGATATATATATATCTATATATATATAGATATAGATATATATATATATATATATATATATATATATATATATATATATATATATATATATATAGATATATGTATATCTATATATATAGATATATATATCTATATATATATCTATATATATAGATATATATAGATATATATCTATATATCTATATATATATAGATATATATCTATATATCTATATAGTATCTCACAAAAGTGAGTACACCACTCACATTTTTGTAAATATTTTATTTTATCTTTTCATGTGACAACACTGAAGAAATGACACTTTGCTACAATGTAAAGTAGTGAGTGTACAGCTTGTATAACAGTATAAATTTGCTGTCCCCTCAAAATAATTCAACACACAGCCATTAATGTCTATACTGCTGGTAACAAAAGTGAGTACACCCCTAAGTGAAAATGTCCAAGTTGGGCCCAAAGTGTTAATTATTTTCCAGCACTGCTTTAACCCTCTTGGGCATGGAGTTCACCAGAGCTTCACAGGTTGCCACTGGAGTTCTCTTCCACTCCTCCATGACGACATCACGGAGCTGGTGGATGTTAGAGACCTTGCGCTCCTCCACCTTCCGTTTGAGGATGCCCCACAGATGCTCAATAGGGTTTAGGTCTGGAGACATGCTTGGCCAGTCCATCACCTTTACCCTCAGCTTCCTGAGCAAGGCAGTGGTCATCTTGGAGGTCTGTTTGGGTTTGTTATCATATTTGAATACTGCCCTGCGGCCCAGTCTGCGAAGGGAGGGGATCATGCTCTGCTTCAGTATGTCACACAGTACATGTTGGCATTCATGGTTCCCTCAATGAACTGTAGCTCCCCAGTGGCGGCAGCACTCATGCAGCCCCAGACCATGACACTCCCACCACCACGCTTATATATATATTATAATAATAATATTTATAATTATTATCTTCATTAATATTGTTAACATTATTTTCTTTTTTGCCCAAACTTGCACTTTAAAGCCTGATTTAGCACAGCACCTTTAGGTATTTGGATTGGATGCCTCATTGCCAATCACAATCTTCCTAGAATTCATTCTTCAATGAAGTCTATACATTTTTCTATTGATTAAAAACATTCTTCCACACGATTTTATTGAAGGCTCTAATTGTCCTTGAGTCAGAGATATTTTACTGTTCACAACCATAAAACTCTCCTCTCAGCAAGGTAATTGCACCATTGTGAGGGAAGGTTATAAAGAAAATGGAAGTAAAAACATATGCTGATGTGGTTCACAAAAGAAAAAAGCTAAGGAAGATATTTGCAACCTTCTAAAGGTCATAATGAAAAATATCAACAGCCAGATTCGGCCTTAACTCATCAACTGAAATCCGCAGCTTCTGTCTGCGAGGACTACTATACAGAATGGATTCACAGTCTAGTGAATGCAACCAATCAACAGCGCGCTGTAATTTTTCTGATTATTAGACCAATAAAAGGGTATATCTGATTGGCTAATTAACTTTCCAGTACTCATAAACATGAAATAGCCATCAACCACACCCATCAATTTTGGGCTAAACTGTGCAGTGATGTTCAGATTTCCGTAGCCATTTGTTATTAAGGGAATTCTTTATTTTTTCAGATAAGTTTCACTATTTCCCCTGTAATTGGCTAATAGAGATGTCGAACATATATAAATATACATATTCGGCAATTTCATTATTTGAAAGTTTATAAAATGATAGGATAAAAAAAAAAAGTTGCCATCTCCCTCCATCTTAGCCTAATTGCAAGACATTCGACCGATTAATTGTGAAATAATAATAATAGCATTTGTATAGACCTTTTCTCCTGGGGACAGAGTACAGTACATGGTAAAATTCAGTATCCTTAATCAATATGATTAAATGCAGTGTCTTTAGAGACTCCCATAGGATTAAATAAATGAGTGTGTTTGAAGACTTTTTTTTTTTTAAGTGTAACTCCACTTTTCTTGAGAAAACAATCCTTCCCTGATCGGGTATAGACAGTGTAGGGACTTTAGAAAATTCCACTGTAGTGTCCTGACTTCTGTGATGGGTTCATGTGTTTAGACTGTGTTTGGTTACCATCATTTTTGTCTTTGTGCAGTCACTAAATATTTTGTGAGCATACCTCTTAATTTTCAAAAAAGAGGAAGAGGGGCACCTTTTCTGCCCAAAGTATGTAGACAAAGGACACACCCAGAGCTATGTCCCCCTCCCCCCCTCCCTCCGAGGCCAACTGAGATGGCCTCCTTTAGACAACACTCATAGAGGCCCAGTGGTGGGTGGCACCATATGAGACACTTTGTCCTCACTGCATGTTTACCCATTTATATGTTTAGCCCTCAGCCTGCACAATCATGTTGTGTGGCCCAGCCACCGGCATCTTAGAAACCAATGACACTGTGCAGCCCAGCCACCGGGGTCCTAACAATCAATGATTGTGCGGTCTAGGCCAAGATGCTGTATGGCCCAGGCCACCAGCATCCTAAGAACCAATGACCTGGGCCACCAGCAATTTAGGAACCATCAATGCTGTGTGGCCCAGCTACCAGCATTCAAGCAACCAACAATGTTGTTCAGCATGGGCTATCAGCGTTCTAGCAACCAATGATGCTGTGAACCTCAGCCACCAGTGTCCTAGCAACCAATAATGGTGAGTGGCCAAGCCACTAGTGTCCTCGCAATCAATAATACTGTGCTGCCCAGCCACCGGCATCCTGGAAAACAGAGACACTGTGCAGCCCAGCCACCAGGATCATAACAATGTATTATGATGTGCAGTCTAGGTCACCAACATCCTTGTAACCAATGACACTGTATGACCAGCATCCTAGCAACCAATCAACTGGACCCCCAGCAGCAGAGGAGCTATCAAGGCTGTGTGGCCTAGCTACCAGTGTCCTAGCAACCAATGATGTTGTTCAGCCTGAGCCATCAGTGTTCTAGCAACCAATGATGCTGTGAGCCTCAGCCACCAGTGTCCTAGCAACCAATAATGGTGTGTGGCACAGCCACCAGCATTCTGGCAACCAATAACACTGTGCTTCCCAGCCACTGGCTTCTTGGCAAACAATGACACTGTGCGACCCAGGTCACTGGCATCCTAATGCTGCGTACACACAATCGGAATTTCCGACAACAAAACCATGGATTTTTTTCCGAAGGATGTTAGCTCAAACTTGTCTAGCATATACACAGTCACACAAATGTTGTTGGAAATTCCGAAGGTGAGAACGCGGTGACGTACAAGACGCACGACGAGCCAAGAAGAAGGAAGTTCATTAGCCAGTGTGGCTCCTTCTGCTTGATCACGAGGATGCGTGAGCTTTTGTGCGACGGACTTGTGTACACACGATCGGACTTTCCGACAACAAGTGAAGTTGGCGGAAAATTTGAGAACCTACTCTCAAACATTTGTGTGCAGAAATTCCAACAGCAAATGTTCGATGGAGCATACACACGGTTGGACTTTCCGACAACAAGCTCACATCGAACATTTCCTGTTGGAAAGTAGTATAAAAGTAGTATAAAAATGTTAGCAGTTATTTTTTTTCTTTATTTTTTTTTTAGAACTGTACAGACACAAAAGAAGGAGAAAGGAGAGACAGTGATTTGGTCCCAAAAAGAGAAACAGTCCCTCCAAACAGGGAACAGTTGGGAGTTCAAGCGGACATTCCCAACATAAAAATCACTGTGCATCATTGATTACAATGATAGGGTTAGCCATGACTAAGCTCCGAGGGGGCGGAGTGAAACACGTTGGGGGCGTGGCCTGGTCAGAGTCCAGGCTGAGGTTACCATTCATCCCAGGGATGACATCGATGTGCGGCCATAGGGAGACCTTCTCTACCTTGTTTTACAGCCTTGCCGTCCTAAAATAATGACTTGTATAGAAAATGTAAGCTATGGGTTTTTTTTTTTTTATTATTATCATTATTAAAGTGTACTTACCCTTTAAGAGAAAATACAGCTTTGCTATAAAAAGTCTAATAATTACAGTTTTATATTTTTGAAGGTAACATTTACTCGTGGATTGCTACAGTATATACTCTTGTTTGGAAAATCTCGCAAAGTGTTATTGCTGGTTGTACAACTTTTCCAGAATGACTGACGTTCGTTGTGAGAGAACAGAATTACATGCCCCATCAACCTTCAATGTTCTAAGCCTGTTAGGGGCAGGCTTGTGAAGGCTGAACAATAATACTGCATAATGATGTTGAAAGTATTAATCTTATAGACTGTTGTTGTATGTAACCTAACTAGAAATGAGAAATAGTTTACACATCCCTGCTTTTAAAGCTGGCAGTTTAGAACCTTTTAGTCAATGTACAGACTATCTACATGGCTATTTCCTTCTCTGATGGCAAGCCCGTCTAGCATAGGCAGTGGGAGGGTATATCTCTTGGCAGTGGCGGCCCATCTATACAGGGCTCAGGGGAGCTGCCCCGTTAATCCATGACCCCGGCCCCTAATCTACATGCAGGGTGCCGGACGCATGGATTTCAATGTTTTTTTGTTTTTTTTCGAAGCGCATGATTAGAGCCGGATGCTCTAATTGGCTTCAAAAAGAGTGGGCTCACCCACCCACTTGTGTGACAATAGCAAAGTAATATTCCCTATTGTCTTCCTGATTCTCCTCCCGGCCAATCAGGAAGCGGTTCCTGAGACCCGACTGGCCAAGAAGAGAAGCACGGGCTTCCATTCTCCGTCCTCCCATCTGACTTGGTGCTGCACGTCATCCAGGCGTGCCTGACACTTCGGCTCGGCTCGGCTCCCCTGGTCTTCAGTCCCGCATCCCAGTTGGCTTCCCCTCATGATTGGCTTGACCCGTTCTGGTAGACACACCGGACCCTTCAACTTGGTCCAGGGCGGTTAGAGGTCTTCCCGCATTCCGCGGCATCACATCTCCCCTTGTAACTTGTAACTTGTAAATACTGCAGCTGCCTGCGGTACTGTACTAATAGGATCAGAAGAACATTTCTAATTTTCTTCAGGTAGCTTTAGGTGCACACTGTGCAGAGGACACACTACACTAACTTGTAAATACTGCAGCTGCCTGCAGTACTGTACTAATAGGATCCGAAGAACACCACTAATTTTCTTCAGGTAGCTTTAGGTGCACACTGTGCAGAGGATGCACTACACTAACTTGTAAATACTACACCTGCCTGCGGTACTGTACTAATAGGATCAGAAGAACATCTCTAATTTTCTTCAGGTAGCTTTAGGTGCACACTGTGCAGAGGACACACTACACTAACTTGTAAATACTGCAGCTGCCTGCAGTACTGTACTAATAGGATCCGAAGAACACCACTAATTTTCTTCAGGTAGCTTTAGGTGCACACTGTGCAGAGGATGCACTACACTAACTTGTAAATACTGCATCTGCCTGCGGTACTGTACTAATAGGATCAGAAGAACACCACTAATTTTCTTCAGGTAGCTTTAGGTGCACACTGTGCAGAGGACGCACTACACTAACTTGTAAATACTACAGCTGCCTGCTGTACTGTACTAATAGGATCAGAAGAACACCACTAATTGTCTTCAGGTGGCTTTAGGTGCACATTGTGCAGAGAACGCACTACACTAACTTGTAAATACTGCAGCTGCCTGCAGAACTGTACTAATAGGATCAGAAGAACACCACTAATTTTCTTCAGGTAGCTTTAGGTGCACACTGTGCAGTGTACACCCTACACCCCTAACTAAATACTCCCCCTACTGCCCGGGCTTCCCCCCATGTTGTCCCCCCCTCCCCCTGTAGTGCTGCTGGCCTCCCTTCTCTTCCCAAGGCTGCCGCGGGAGATGGAGAGCCAAGGAAAGGGCTAGTCAATGTTTCATTTACTGGTCCCTTCCTTTTCTAAATGAACACACTATCTTACTGTGTTTATTCATAAATGAAGCATAGTAAACTGTGTCAGTTTGTGAATGAACAGGAAGCCGTTCAGCACAGAGCACTTCCCATTAATTCACTATACAGTGCAGCTGAGGCTGCAGAGAAAAGTCATGTGTGTTTGAGCTTTGGGTGCACACCCTAACGCAGGGGTAGGCAACCCCCGCCACTGGTGCCGCAAGCGGCACACAAAGCCTCTTTTGCCGACACTTGACTCCCTCCCCATCAGCAGAACAGAGCAGGGAAGTGTCAGTGAGACTGAAAAAGATGGGAAACATTGTTTGGTTCTCTAACTTTGCTGTAACTGCAATAGTCAGCTTTTGTGATGGGGAAGAGATTGGGTGCAGTTCTGCTGGGGGGGGGATCCCTGTTTCCAGGAAGAGGAGGACTGTCATTGGCCAGTCCTGCTAGCCCCGCCCACCTGGAGGATAATGTCTCGCTTGGTAGCCACTACCAATCTCAGAAAGAAGGGATTTCACTGTGATTGAGAAAAACACAATCAGGTGACAGTTTGTGGAATTACTGTTGAGCTTCTGGGAACTTTGTTGAAATAATTCCTAAACCTTTGCGTCACTTACTACTGAACCCCGGCACTCTGTGTCCCTTTAAACCAGAGCCAGTATTCGGCGCAATGAAAATCACACCCAACTTTTGCTGCGGTGCAGAGCGCCACACTTTTTCTCAGCTGTGGGGCCCCAACTATGATCCTGCACAGAGGCCCACTGCTTTCAGAAAATGCACCTGACCTGAGCTTATCATTGCACATCCGTTCCAGATGCTTGTATGTGACATCACATACATCCCATACATCACCTTCATCCCATACATTACATACATCCCATACATCACATACATCCCATACTTTACATACTTTACATACATCATATACATCACATACATCACATACATCCCATACATCACATACATCCCATACTTTACATAAATCATATACATCACATACATCACATACATCCCATACAAGCACGTGGGCTGGATTCAAGAGGTGAATCAGCAGGATGAGTGTACTAGGACAGGTAGATGTGTCTCATCTCTGCTTCCTGTCACCACTCTGCATATCACACATATCATTGATGAGAAGAGGGTACAGCGGTGAGGAAAATGAGCAGGAGGGGTTCAGAGGTGGGGCAGAAGAGCAGGGGGAGTTCAGTGTTGGGGCGAGATGAGAAGGGGGGTTTAGTGTTGGGGCAGATAAACAGGGGGGTAGAGCAGTGGGGCAGATGTGAAAGGAGGTGTATTGGTGGGATAGATGAGCAGGGGGTTACAGTGGTAGGGCAGGAGAGGAGGGGGTACAGAGGTGAGACAGATATGTAGGAGGTACATTGGTGGGGCAGATGAGAAAGCGGGTTACAGTGGTGAGGCAGATGAGCAGATGGGTTCAGTGTTAGGACAGATGAGAATGTGATTCAGTAGTGAAACAGAAGAGCACGGGGAAATGGTGGTGGAGCAGATGTGCAGGGAGGTACAGTGGTGGGGCAGATGAGAAAAGGGGGTACAATGATAGGGCAGATGAGCAGGGGGGTTACAGTGGTGGGACAGAAGAGCAGGGGGACAGTGATCTGAGGTGTGAAGGTACAGGAACTGGGGTTGATCTGAGGCGTGAGAGTGCAGGATGTGAATTTCTCACTGCTAAAGTAGTTTACAGCATTTACTTTATAAAAAAACCTTTTCGTGATTGAGAGTGTGAAGTTGACATTTTTTTGCTCAAAAGGAAGCCTACCCCTGCCCTAATGCAATAGGCTGCTCACATCTATGCTGGTAGGAGATGGATTTCACATAGGCAGCAAACACAAGCTGCTTTTCTGCCAATAGGACGTTTGACACAAAACAGCATAGAAACTCTCCAGGAACAGGTGGTAGCCTAGGTATATTTAAAGTGAATGTAAACCCTCTCCTACATCCAGTGAAGTGAACAGCCTCAGATAATACACAGAGATTAAACAAATCTCCCTACATAAGTTTTACTTGTATATCTGCTGTCTTCCCTTTTCCACATTCTTTAAAAAGTGCAAATCGTGTTACAAATGTTACAAATCTTGTTTCCTCATTCAACAGTGAGAGGGGTGTCTCGGCTTACACTGTGTGAGAGCTGATTGGAGGAAAGGGACACCCCACCCCCCCACCTCATAGGCATAGGAACGAAGGAACATGCAGAGCTGTGCTGTGAATAGACAAGCTCTCTGCTAATCTCCCTTTAAGCCCCCTCCCCGACTCAAATTTTCAGCTGCTGTTATCTTGTGTGTCAGAGAACTTGTCAGAAGTGACTCTGCTGATAACAGAGGAACGGAGCAGCAGAAAGACACGGCACTTTGGAGAGAGATAAGTAAACACTACAGATATACAGTATGTGCCTAGGTCAGATTTCTTGAATGGAGTTTACAACCACTTTACCTTCCTTGTATTTACTCATTAATTTTCAAGTGTGGATGTTCATGCATGTCCGGGAATGGTGCTCCTCTTACTGAAATGGAAAAGAGTTTTCACAATGTTGGAGCCAAGGCTAGGAAGGTGGACGAGACAATTATGTTTACGGTAAAGCACAGGAAAAGCAGACCCGAGGGTAGGACAAGTATGTTGTATTTCAAGAGAGCCAATTTGACCAAACTGCGCTCCATACTTCATGACATTAAATGGAAAGATATTCTAGAAACAAAAAAACACAGGGGAAACGTAGGAGTGCTTTAGGAACATTTTAATTATTGGCCTTCACCAGTGTATTCCAACGGGCAACAATATATATCGTTTTATTATTTTTATTGCAAAAATACTGTATGTACAGTATATATATCTATAGATATAAATATATAGATATAGATATAAATCTATTGGCATTTATAGATATATATTAATAATAATAATAATAATAATAATAATATATATTTATATTTTTTAAATGAATTAATACATTTATTTATTTTAACGAATATTTATTTTTATAATTATTATTACTATTATTTGACATGACATGTACAGTACATCTGTTACATGCTTGCTCTTTAAAGTTTGTATTGCTGTATTTGGATTATATATAGTTGACCAACTGTTTAACTTTAGCTGTTGTTGGATATTATCAGCCATTTTAGGCTAAATAAGGATTACGAGTGACAGTTGGCAATATATAAGGGAATTGCACACACACAAAAAAAAAAAAAATACAAAAAGAAAATAAACTCCACCCAAAAACACCAGCATAGTCATAAATGAGTTCAGTTTGGACAACCTTCTAAAACCCCGACCGAATTATCCATGAATGTAACAGAAGAACCCAAAGTCTTAAAACATGTTCAGTCTCCCTTTAAATACATCTTGCTATGCTCTCCGTTGTATCAGCGAATGAACAGATTACCAGGAACTTGGCCGTTTATATAAACAGAACGGAAAAGTATAAAAAAAAAAAAAAAAATTATAATAATAATAATAAATTGCAGAATTATGCAAAGTCCATCGCCCGGTCTCCAACCCTCGCCAAGCAATGAGCCTTCACCAACGTTGTTCTCGGCTGATGACGACTGATGTGCTCTGCACTTTCCCTTCGTATTACAAATCAATGCTGTGCGCTGCTATCTATGCTGCTAGGTTGTAAAAAGACGCCGGCGAATAATTTGCTGCCATTTATTTATTTATTTATTTCACATGACAACCGTGCTTAGTCTCAGCTTCACACCATGAAACATATCACACGCACAAAAATTCAATTGGACAACTTTGATAGAAATTGCAACAGTTCTTATTTATTTTTTTTATTTTTTTAGTGGATGTCAGGTTTACAAAAAAAAAAAAAAAAAATGGACACTTTGAGGGATACGCTCAGTCTGCATGCGAAAAAAAAAAAAAATCCTTACATAACCGGTATCATGACTACCGAGGTCACTCTGTTTTCGACAGATTAATACACTGTGTGTTATTGTCCCTGACTTCAGTACTTGTCAGCTGCAAAGACTAGAATACACTGCTCGGCTCAACCAACTGTACACATACTGCAACCCTTTGCCTGATGGAGAACTGCATGATGAGACTTGTAGTTCCTCAAAAGGGGGAGGGTCGGTAAACATAGGCCTGTTATATACAGTGGGTTTTATAAGGAG
Organism: Lithobates septentrionalis; assembly: GCA_037952835.1. Taxonomy (NCBI): domain Eukaryota; kingdom Metazoa; phylum Chordata; class Amphibia; order Anura; family Ranidae; genus Lithobates; species Lithobates septentrionalis. The sequence continues at coordinate 1,672,178 of JBBDGP010001041.1, forward strand.
GTGACAAGCAGGGTATGCAAGTGATAGATAGATAGATAGATAGATAGATAGATAGATAGATAGATAGATAGATAGATAGATAGATAGATAGATAGATAGATAGATAGATAGATAGCTGATGGGTCATGTAGATTGATAGATGATAGATCCTATAGATTGATTGATGATAGATACTGTAGATAGATAGATAAACGAGAGCTGGGTAGGTAGATATCATATCCACCCTTTATGGGCCAGAAAGTCAAGTCCTCTCTCCTTGACCAAAAGGGTTAACAACCCAAACCCACTTCCCTAGTCACAAGGCCCGAAACACCAGGGCCAGTTAACGATCAGCTGCTGGTTCTCTTGGACACCCACCCTTACCCTACATCTGTAGGCACACCAACAACATAGCAAGCAAACAGCATTAAAAACCCTAAAGCCCACCTAGACCACATGATCCGAATCCACATGCCGATGACAGAAAGCCTCTTCAGATATCATGGGGAACCCTTAAAAATCACACCAGGGTATTGGCAAATGTTTCAATGAGGATAGAGGGTTAAAAATCCGAGGAGCAGCAGAGATACAATAACCATTTAAGGAGCCTCCGGTATGCTGGAGATGAAGTAAAATGGCAAGGAACCCGCACATGACCATAAATTGTGTCTAAGACGTACACGGGACAATGAAAAATTAGGCTACTTGTCAATGTTAGGCTTAGGACAATTTGGTAGAGCCACAGCACGCACAGATCCACACAGCAACACAGACAAGTCCAAGGAAGCAGAAATATATTGATATCCCAGCAGGCAATTTCCTCCCGAAATGCAAGCACTGTCCTGTTTTAACACCATGCAGTGGGTCTCTACCGAGTCTCAGTACACCCAAGCAATATTCTGAAAACGGTTGCCGGTTGCCACCGCAACACAAGCAGAGCCACACACACGTTCTGAAAAGACGATTGCTCCTTTCCCGCAAGGAACGATCTGTAGCTCGGTCATAGAGGTTGTCTTTAACGATGGTTAAACCCAATCCCACCAATCGGTTGAGCCAGTTGGCGCCTCAACCGAAGCTGCCCACAGACACAAGACGGCAACAGGACGATCCACCCTATAGAGCGGCCACCACATGAGCATGCATGCCTGTTTCAGCCGAGTGGGCAAGTTAAATGTGCTGGCCTTATCTCAGACGGGGGGGGGGACATTTACCGCCGCCCGGGGAAATCTACTTGGGAGGTCAATATGGAAGATCCACCCCAATCCCAAAAAAAACAAATACCATTGGGAATTGCCAGACATAGATTTTTAAAAATCGTTTTGGGACCATCGATTCTTTTCCCCAAGGTCGGCCGGCCGGCCAGGGTTGGTGGAAACGGAAGGAGTGGGGGGGGGGGCTGTCGTCTGGCGGGGTCGCACGCTGCCGACTCGACGTATCGCCCCTCTCTTTCTCTCGTTACGACCGCAGTCGTCAGGATCAGATGACCGCCTTCTCGCGTCTGTGGGCACCTTCAGCTTTTTTTTTTTTCGCAAGCTTGCCCTTCCACATCTTGCGGCTTTGCATGGATTCACAGACGGAGACTGGGCTGCTACACCGTCAAGAGGATGAAAGCGACGGAAGCGACACTCTTTGCAGCAAGCACTTACCGTATTCGTGGGCTCTTACGCCGTGCTCTCCCGTTGAATCCAAAACTGGTTAAGTGAAGCCTCTCTCTCTCTCTCTCTCGTTCTCTCTCGTTCTCTCTCTCTCTCTCTCTCTCTCTCTGCAAAGACACACAGCGGCAATGTCCTGGTTTCCTTAAGATACAGTGTATCCCTCTTTGTAGACCAACCCAGAAGGATGGAGGAGGCTTGTTATCCACAGAGCTCCGTATCCTGCTTGATTTTCCTCTTCTTCCCGATACAAATGTCCATATCAGCTGAAGCACACACAGGTGACATGAATGGGAAAAGGGAACCAATCCTGCAATGCCTGCGAATGACAGGCACACATGCATTCAAAGGCAGGCAGTACCACTGGAGGAGGGAAGGGAGGGGAGAGGCTGGCTGATTCTCTCCATCCCTCAGCCATGCTCGGCTCTCCTCTCCAGAGCTGAAACCCACCCCACAGGTTGAGCGTTCCCGTCTCTGGCGTTCTCCCTTTACTATATTTACTGTATGCTACATACATGCTTAGAGAGAGGCTGGAGGTGCTCCAAGCCTGCCTGCCTCAACAAGTTTGTGTCACCAAAAAAAAAAAAAAGAAAAAGAAAAGCTTCTACAATGTCATTGTCTGCTTACAGGAAACCCACACAATTCCAATATATGAAATAAAAGAAATACGCTTACCGAGCAAAAATCAACTTTGCGTGCATGACCGATTGACGCTGAACGTTCGCCGCAAACGTGGCCATTGTTTTTTTTTTTTATATAATCGTATTTAATATGCAGATATCTATGGGAAAAAAAAAAAAGAAAGGGAGTTAACCCTATAAAAGGGATCCACTTACCATGCAGAACGAACTTCGCATTCACGACTGATTGGCGCTGAACGCTCGCCGCCAACGTGGCCGTTGTTTTTATAACTATATAATTGTATTTGGATATGCAGATATCTATGGGTGAAAAAAAAAGAAAGGAAGTTAACCCTATAAAAGGGATCCACTTACCATGCAGAATTAATTTCGCATTCACGACTGATTGGCGCTAAACGCTCGCCGCAAATGTGGCCGTTGTTTTTTATTAGCTATTTTAACGTATTTGGCTTTGTAGATATCTACTACATTTTTTTTTTTTAAAAATAGGGAACAAACAGAAAGGGAGTTAACCCTATAAAAGGAATCCGCTTACCGCTCAGAATGAACTTCGCATTCGCAACCGATTGACGCCGAACGCTCGCCGCAAAGATGTTTTTTTTTTTTTTAAGCTTTTTGATCTACTTCATTTTTTTTTATAAATGGGGGGAAAAAAAGAAAGGGAGTTTACCCTATAAAAGGTATCCACTTACCATGAAGAATGAATTTCACATTCACGACTGATTGGCGCTGAACGCTCGCCGACAACGTGGCCGTTGATTTTTTAACTATATAATCGTATTTGGATATGCAGGTATCTATGGGGAAAAAAAGAAAGGGTGTAAACCCCATAAAAGGAATCTACTGACCATGCAGAATGAACTTCGCATTCGCAACCGATTGACGCTGAACGCTCGCCGCAAAGGTGTTGTTTTTTTTAAGCTTTTTGATCTACTTCATTTTTTTTTAAAGGGGGAAAAGGAGAAAAGGAGTTTACCCTATAAAAGGGATCCACTTACCATGCAGAATGAACTTTGCATTCACGACTGATTGGCGCTGAACGCTCGCCGCCAACGTGGCCGTTGTTTTTTTTTCACTACATAATTGTGTTTGGATATGCAGATATCTATGGGAACAAAAAAAAGAAAGGGAGTTAACCTTTAAACGGGATCCACTTACCATGCAGAATTAATTTCGCATTCACGACTGATTGGCGCTAAACGCTCGCCGCAAACGTGGCCGTTGTTTTTTATTAGATATTTTTGAACGTATTTGGCTTTGTAGATATCTACTAATTTTTTTTTTTTTTTAAATGGGGAACAAAAATAAAGGGAGTTAACCCTATAAAAGGAATCCACTTACCGCTCAGAATGAACTTCGCATTCGCAACCGATTGACGCCGAACGCTCGCCGCAAAGATGTTGTTTTTTTAAGCTTTTTGATCTACTTCATTTTTTTTTTTTATAAATAAGGGGAAAAAAAAAGGGAGTTAACCCTATAAAAGGGATCCACTTACCATGCAGAATGAATTTCGCATTCACGACTGATTGGCGCTGAACGCTCGCCGCCAACGAGGCTGTTGTTTTTTTAACTAAATAATTGTATTTGGATATGCAGATATCTATGGGAAAAAAAAAAGAGAAAGCGAGTTAACCCTATAAAAGGGATCCACTTACAATGCAGAATGAACTTCGCATTCACGACTGATTGGCGCTAAACGCTAGCCGCAAACGTGGCCGTTGTTTTTTTAACTATATAATCGTATTTAATATGCAGATATCAATGGGAAACAAAAGAAAAAAAAAGAAAGTTAGTTAACCCTATAAAAGGGATCTACTTACCATGCAGAATTAACATCCCATTCACGACTGATTGGCGCTGAATTCTCGCCGCAAAGGTGGCCGTTGTTGTTTTTTTAGCTATTTGATTGTATTTGGTTATGCAAATGTCTACTTCATTTTTTTTTTTAATCTGGAAAAAAAAAAAGAAAGGGTGTTTACCCTATAAAAGGGATCCACTTACCATGCGGAATGGACTTCGCATTCACCACCAACTGACGCTGAGCGCTCGCTGCAAACGTGGCCGTTGTTGTTTTTTAGTTATTTAAAGGTATTTGGATATGCAGATGTCTACCTCTTTTTTTTTTTTTTAAATGGGAAAAAAAGGGAGTTAACCCTAAAAAAGGGATCCGCACATCCAACAGAATGATCTCTGCGTTTGCACGATTGAGGCTGAACGTTCGCCGCAAAGGTGGCTGTTATATATTTTTTTTAGCTATTTGATTGTATTTGGATATGCAGATGTCTACTTCATTTTTTTAAAAATGGGGAAAAAAAAGAAAGGGAGTTAACCCCGTAAAATAGATCCGTTTATGCGCAAAACTGAACTTTGCATGCATGACCGACTGACGCTGAACGTTCGCCGCAAATGTGGACGTTGTTTTTTTTTTTGCTATTTGGTTGTATTTTGGATATACATCTGTCTACTTAATTTCTTTTAAAAAATGGGGGAAAAAAACAAAGGAAGTTAACCCTATAATAGGGTTCCACCTACCACGCAGATTTAACTTCGCATTTATGACTGAATGATACTGAACGCTCGGCGCAAACGTGGCCATTGTTGTTTTTTTTAGCAAATTTTATTTTATTTGGGTATGCAGATGTCTACGTCATTTTTTTTTTTTTTAAATGGGGGAAACAAAGGGAGTAAACCCTATAAAGGGGATCTGCATAACGTAGAGAACGAACTTCGCATGCACGACCGATTGACGCTCAACTCTCACCGTAAATGTGGCCGTTGTTGTTTTTTTCAGCATTTTGATCATATGTGGTGGTACAGATATCTACTTCATTTTTTCAAAAATGGGGTAATTAAAAAAAGGGGGTCAACCCTATAAAAGGGATCCATTTACCCTGCAAAATGAACTTCGCATGCATGACCGATTGTCGCTGGCCATTGTTGTTTTATTAGCTATGTGATTGTATTTGGGTATGCAGATGTCTATGTCATTTTTTTTTTTTAATGGGGGGAAAAAGGTACCGCGCGGAATGAACTTTGCGTTCGCAACCGATTGAAGCTGATTGTTATCCGCAAACATGGCCATTGTTGTTTTTAGATGATTAATCTTATTTGGATATGAAGATGTCTACTTAATTATTATTTTTTTAAATGGGGAAAAAAATCTATTTATCTATCTATCTATCTATCTATCTATCTATCTATCTATCTATCTATCTATCTATCTATCTATCTATCTATCTACTCATATCCATTTTCCCATTCCCATATCTATCTATCTATTTATCTCTATCTAGCTATCTATAACCAATTTTCCATTTCTCTATCTATCTATCTATCTATCTATCTATCTATCTATCTATCTATCTATCTATCTATCTATCTATCTATCTATCTATCTATCTATCTATCTATCTATCTATCTATCTGTCTATCTGTCTATCTGTCTATCTGTCTATCTGTCTATCTGTCTATCTGTCTGTCTGTCTGTCTGTCTGTCTGTTACGGTGCTCCTCCATTGTCACCCTGCCACAGGCACCCCTGATGGAAGCTGCATGCACATTGGGCAGCCATGGGCCACGGATGTCACTCTCAGGATGCCAGTCCAGGACACGTGCATATAGACAGGAAATGGTTGAAAAAGGCAGGAGGAGATCAGCAGCACTGAGATGGAAAAGGGAAAAAGAAAGAAAAAAAAAATTATTTTAGGTAAATAAAGAACAAAGTGATTGTTTGTGATACACTGGGGGTTATTTACTAAAGGAAAATCCACTTTGCACTGCAAGTGCACTTGGAAGTAAAGGCGCTGTAGATCCGAGGGGGACATGCAAGGAAAATAGAAAACAGCATTTTAGCTTCCACATGATTGGATGATAAAATCAGCAGAGCTTCCACTCATTTCAGATCTACCCCTTAGATTTAGAGCGGCTGCACTTCCAAGTGCACCTGCAGTACAAAGTGGATTTTCCTTTCGTAAATAACCCCACTGTGCTTTAAACAAACTAAATCCAGTTCAGGTTTAGACCAAATTGTCCTTCACCTTGACACTAAAGGTGCTGCCCATTGGTGTCACATGATGACCATCAGTGGGCGCTCACAACTGGCACCAGCTGGTCATTGTTGAGGGGAAGCTGTGATCATAACAGCTTGAAAACCATTTTTGATAGGGTAGAGTGGTACTGAACAAATGTATGAAAACTCGCCAAAATGGTGGAGTCCCAGAGGTAGCAAGTGGACATCTAAGCACCACCTGACCAGCAAAATATCTTCATTTGGAAAGATTTTGTGCGCATTTTGTGATCTGCATTTCAAGTACTGTACATGTGTAGCAATATTCACGGAAGGTGCTGGCGGATTTTATGGGCCTTTCCACTGTTGACCTGCCTCATAGTTGAATCCAAACATTTACTGACCCTCCAGCAGCAAAGATCAGACTGGCTTCAAGGCCTCCAATCTTCTTTTGCAAAAGTTATTGGCTAAAACATCTGTGGAGGGACATTTAAGGGTTTAGGATGCTCCGAAATGGCAAGAATATATTAGGCCTTCACAGGTCAGCAACAGAAAATGGTTCTTGGCTCTAATTTGACAGTGGAAGCCTTCCAGTTACAATTGGATTCCCCTAAAAGCAAGTAATTGGCGGCTATAGATTTATCAGTAGGAGCCTCTCAATGACAATGAATCCTTTAAGTGCCGCTGATGGTGGCCATAAAATTCTGCAGTAGCAGTTTCCCAATAGGAACTGGTCTTCAGGCCCCATGCAGGCAGTCACCAATACATCAACAAAAGGAAAAAAACAAAGAACAACAAGACAATACACAACCAACCTGAGTAAACTACAAAATTTATTGAGCAATGCCATTCGAAGAATGGATACAAACATTGGGATCCCCTTGAAACCCCATACCCTCCCATAGAACCCACCCAAAACACCCTAACAGCCCCACCTAAAATCGCTCCACCCTTGCAGAAGCAAGGGGTACGGGATGCGGTCCCTATAGGGAGCTGAGCCCCCCCCCAAACAGCGCCCTCCCCCCCCAAACAGTCACCAATACATTGCAGAGCTGGGTAATGAGTAGACATGTGGATTTGTTTTGTTACGAATCAAAATTCGGACAAAATGTTTGTTATTCAGAGATTCAGATTTATCTGAATTTCTGAATCACAATAGTAACGAATGTTAATGAAACCGAAAAAAATTATAACAAAATGAAATGAAATAACGAATTTGAAAAAAATGTATTTGAATTTGAAATCGAAACATGATGCAATAAATACAGTAAGGAATAAAAGTAAAATAAGATAATGATAAGAATAGAAATAAAATAGAAAAAAAAATACAATAGATCAGAATAGAATAGCATAGAATAGAACGAATATAGCCGTCTTCTGAAACTAGAATCGATTTGAAAATAACGATTATACTAACTGAATCCAAATAAACGAAACAAATTCCGAATATATGAAACAAATTCCAAAAATAACAAATATGACAAAACCAAATTATTAACTTAACAAACGGATCCAAAACAAATCGAAACAATTTTTTCCATTGTGCACATGTCTAGTAATGGGGTCTTCATGCAATGTTCATCAATCAGCAACTTCCCCTAAACTCACCTGGACATTCTCCCATACAGCAGACCTTTCTGAAGATGCACTGGTAGCCACCATCTTGCCTAGCAAAGGCCAGATCAGATTCCTTAGGCCTGGGTCCCAAGCAAACACTTCCTCACAGAGCAACTTAATTGGTGGCCATAGATTCTTCAGTAGCAACCTACCAATGACAATGGATCATTTAACTACCTCTATTGGTAGCCCTAAGTACTGCAGTAGCAGCTTCCCAATAGGAACTGGTCTTCATGCCCCAAGCAGACGGTCAACAATACCTTGCAGAGCTGGGTAATGAAGTTGTCATGCAATTTCCAGCCATCAGCAGCTTCCATTAAAACATACCTGGACATTTTTCTACATTGCAGACTCCCCTGAATATGCACAGGTATACATTTTCTTACCTAGCACAGGCCATCTCAGATTCCTAAGGCCCAGGATCCAAGCAAAGACTTCCTCACAGAGCAGCTAATTGCTGGCCATAGATTCTTCAGTAGCAACCTCCCAAAGACAGTGCATAATTTAAGCACCTCTACTAGTAGACCTACAGTACATACTGCAGTAGCAGTTTCCTAATAGGAACTGGTCTTCATGCCCCAAGCAGACGGTCAACAATACCTTGCAGAGCTGGGTAATGAAGTTGTCATGCAATTTCCATCCATCAGCAGCTTCCATTAAAACATACCTGGACATTTTTCTACATTGCAGACTCCCCTGAATATGCACAGGTAGTCATTTTCTTACCTAGTACAGGCCGTCTCAGATTCCTAAGGTCCAGGATCCAAGCAAAGACTTCCTCACAGAGCATCTAATTGCTGGCCATAGATTCTTCAGTTGCAACCTCCCAAAGACAGTGCATAATTTAAGTACCTCTACTAGTGGACCTACAGTACATACTGCAGTAGCAGTTTCCTAATAGGAACTGGTTTTCATGCCCCAAGCAGACAGTCAACAATACCTTGCAGAGCTGGGTAATGAAGATGTCATGCAATTTCCATCCATTAGCAGTTTCCCTTAAACTTACCTTGACATCCTTCTACATAGCAGACTCCAGTGAATATGCACAGGTAGTCATCTTCTTGTCTAGCACAGGCCATCTCAGATTCCTTAGGCCCACGATCCAAGCAAAGACTTCCTCACAGGGCAGCAAATTGCTGGCCATAGATTCTTCAGTAGCAACCTCCCAAAGACAGTGGATACTTTAAGTACTTCTACTAGTAGACCTACAGTACATACTGCAGTAGCAGTTTCCCAATAGGAACTGGTCTTCACGTCCAGTGCAGGCAGTCACCAATACCTTGCAGAGCTGAGTAATGAGGTCTTCATGCAATTTACATCCATCAACAGCTGCCCCTAAACTCACCTGGATATTTTTTCACATAGCAGACTCCTCTGAAGGTGGTCTGGTAGCCATCATCTGGCCTAGCACAGGCCATCACAGATCCCTTAGGCCTGGGCCCCAATCAAAGATTTCCTCACAGAGCAGCCCTTTGGTGGCCATAGATTCTTCAGTAGCAACCTCCCAAAGACAGTAGATCTTTTAATTACCTCTACTAGGAGACCTAAATACTGCAGAAGCGGTTTCCCAATAGGAGTTGGTCTTCAGGCCTTTGTCATGCAGTCACCACTACCTTGCAGAGCTGCGGGGCCCCAAGCAAAGACCTCACAGCTGAACTTGGATAGGAGTAGGGTAACTGTGGCATACTCCAGCAACTTTAAGCAGCAATTTGAGGACACTAACCTTCCTCCTAGGAATCTAAGCGCAGTCCCTGCTTGCAGCAAATTTTGGGCTGACCTATACCAGGACACCATAAAAAATGTCCCTTTTGAACAATGCTAACTCTGGCACATGAGGGACAGCAGCAGCATGCAGTCTCAGGGATCACTCACATCGATCTGTACTCGCTAATGTCCTCTGATAATTGGACACCCTCCCTTCAATTTCTTCCAGACACCTCGTCTGTGATCCCAGACAAGATACTCGAGGACAGCCCCTCAGTCAGCTCCAATGGATTTAATTCAAATAGCCCCCCCCCCAGCTATCCTAGCTGGGACCTCGATGAGCAGCTGACACATGGCAGGCGTGCCCAGAAGGTCAGCAGCCCTCCATGCTGTGATCCCCCCCTCTAGGACAAGACCCCCCACTGCTCCAAGTCTCAAAGTATTAATGCTCCCCCTCAGCCCCCATCTGGGCACCTCTCCCCAAGGATTGGCCGGGGCTGAATAAATATTCATCTGCTGATTTGACTCTCCCAGCCCACTATCTTCCAGAACCTTTCAAGACAGGCAGGGAGAAGCAGTCAACCCTGCAGCCAGTGAAACACAGAACAGATCAAAACAATCACATGCAGCTCAATTGATTTACAGTGAGCCAGAACTAAATTTACCCAACCTAGCACCTATCTAGGAGGGTGCTACATATTCATAACCCAATACATGAAAGCTTCTTATTCTATTTACTTGAGAACACTCCTCAGAAGCAGTTAGGTGGAAACAATGTCCTTGGGCTTTGGACAAAAAAAATGTACAAAGCTAAGGCTGGCTGCCGCCTAGCTGTAAGCACTACATATGGATTAGAGACACTCCAGTTTAAGGTAGTTTAAGGTACATAGGTACTTTGAAAAGCATTTTCAAAGGACATTGAGGCCGGTGGTTTCCCAGAGTACAGCAGGCTGCTTTTTCAGCGGGTCTCGCTTTCAGTGCATTTTTATAGGCACAGTCTGGCCCGTACAGTTGTATTGTTTTTATCCATACTGCTGTCATTGCTAAGAATTGGTAAGCACAAAATATGCATTTAATATATGTTTGATGTTTTCCTTGGCATTGTCCCTGGCTAATAGGAGGGTTTAGCTCCATGTGGGAAGTTTTCTCTCCTGTTGGACATACATTATTGGGTAACTATACTGTATTGGTGTATTACATGGTGAATGTAGTTATTGTTATATCAATGGAATCCATATATATATATCAACTCTATTTACGTGCTTTTTCCAGCAGACTGACCCTCTGAAGAAGACCCCAACTATAGGGGTTGAAACGCGTCAGGTTTAATGTTCATGATATGAAGTATTGTTATGAATATATGTCTGCCAATGTATGTTCAGCCAATTTAGTTTTAAAGTACTCCCCACTGGAGCTCATTGTTTTAACTCTTATGGTATATTATTCAATAAAATTGTTATATTTTTTCATACATTACTGACTATATCTGTTACTGGGCTGCCAAAAAACCCCACCTTGGGCAAACTTTTCCTTTTTTGTTCTAGTTTTCAAGGGGTGAGCAGCAATCCCCTTTCCTTCTCTCTAGTGTCCCCTCCATTTTAGCTCTGCTTAAAATGCCAACTCTGGAATACAGTTGTCAAAATGTTCAATGTCCCCGTTTATAAGAAAAATAAAATCTCTGGATGCTCACCTTCAATCCCACAGCACCTCTTTTTCACCACAAGATGCCTTCAATCCTCTGGGTTTTTTGACACCCTGCATCACTCATTCCAAAAGACTGAGGAATTGCTGTGAGTGCAGAGCAATATGGCCCTGCCACCTGAGAACATTTCTCTGCATTCACATTGTATTGATGGTCAGAGCCGCACTAATGGCCTCATATGAGCACCAATCTCTATATCATCAGTTCCACTTGCCACAAGAAGAAGAGGAAAAGGTTATAAAACGTTGGGAAATGGTTAAAAAAAAACAAAAAAGCAAAACATACCACGGTAGTGATGGGATTAGGCTCACTGGGAGAAGGGGATCCTCTGTGGGGGGGGGGGGGGGGGGGGCCTGGGGGTTGGGCTTTTAACCACCTCAGTACTGCACCAAAGCCAAAAGACGGCTACAGCCAGGCTCTCTTGTTCTAGGAGGACATTCGTGGACGTCCTCCCAGAACACACCGCCCCCTGGGGTGTGCATTGGGCGAGCTCTGTGACCGCTATTTCCTTCGGACACTGCTGATCACAGATCGAGGTAAAGGGCCAATCACAACTGATCTCATGTAAAGAAACTTGGCGGTTGTCAGCATTTCTTACCTCACACGTTGTCACTGTGTAAAAAAAGGAGAGCTGTAACCCGGCAAGGCTGACAGGGCACATTTACACTGATAATCATTGCCCAGCAGTGCCACCTATCAGTGCTCGTTAGTGCCTCCTCATCAGTGTCCATCAGTGCAGCTTATCAGTGCCCATCAGTGCTGCTCCATTAGTGCCCATCAGTGCCGCTCCATCAGTACCCATCGTTCCCCCTCATCTGTGCACATGAGTGCAGCCTCACCAGTGCCCATCTGTGCAGCCTCATCAGTGCCCATCAGTGTAGCCTCATCAGTGCCCATCAGTGCAGCCTCATCAGTGCCCGTCAGTGCAGCCTCATTAGTGCCCATCAGTGTAGCCTCATCAGTGCCCATCAGTGCAGCCTTATTATTGCCCGCCAGTGCAGCCTCATTAGCACCCATCAGTGCAGCCTCATTAGCGCACATCAGTGAAGAAGAAAAATTACTTCTTTGCAAAATTTGAAGATTTATGGTCAGTACTGCCCTTCTGTCCCTATAAAGAAATATGGGCTACCTACACGCAGCTCTAGGTTCTTAAACCGACATATGCAAGGTGCTCATTCAAGCTGTATGGGCCTCAACGCTTGTGTGAATGAGCCATGACACAATCACCACATCTGTGGACTTGTAAGCTGCAATATATAACATTTTTGGTTTTGGGTTTAGACATATTCCCCAGAATTTACTAAAAACTTGCAGTACATTTTTGGAGGGAAATGTGCCTGAAAGAATGCTTCCTTGCATGTTTATTTGTAATGCTTTTGACTCACCGGTGTACACACACTAATAACCAGTATGCATGGCATATTTAGAGATGGCAGTAACCAGAATTTCATACCCGACCAGGGAACTATTATGCCCTGTACACACGATCGGACATTCCGACAACAAAATCCATCTAATTTATTCCGACGGATGTTGGCTCAAACTTGTCTTGCATACACGCGGTCGCAGAAAGTTGGTGGGAAATTCCGAACATCAAGAACGCGGTGACGTACAACACGTACGACAAGCCGAGAAAAATTAAGTTCAATAGCCAGTTCAATAGCGGCTCTTCTGCTTGATTCTGAGCATGCGTGGCACTTTGTGCGTCGGTATTGTCTACACACGATAGGAATTTACGCGAACAGATTTTGTTGTTGGAAAATTTTAGATCCAGCTCTCAAACTTTGTGTATCAGAAATTCCGATAGAAAAAGTCCGATGGAGCCTACACACGGTCGCACGTTTTCTGTTGGAAAGTCCGATCGTGTGTGCAGGGCATTACACAGCACTGGCTATCTTCTAAGCTCCCAACCGCCATCTTCTTGATATAAAAGGTGAGTTCTAGCTTGCTCATGGAATGCCTAATCTATGCATGTAGAAGTAACCTTTAAAAATGTATGAAGATTGAGGGTGGGGTGATTGAGGGACCCTACCATTGCATCTCCTACATTAGCTCTTGAGAGACCTTGGTCATAAAAAAGATGGTTGTTTTGCAAGTGTAATTACCTTCAAGTCGAAGTTCACACGGACCTTGGTTAACCTTCAGGATTTATACAATGCTTTACTTAAAGTATATCTTACATACAATGACGCTCTTAATGCATTTTTATTCAAGTAGCTATATTGTACAATACAAAAACTATCTACAGCACAGTCTACCTCAATTGCTCCTCAAATGTAACAAATGGATTGTAGGCCATGATCTCATATATTTCCTGCATTGTAGGCCGCGATGTCTTGTTTTGTTCCTGTTGTTTTTATGTTTGTATTAATTTATTGTATGCAACCTCAAAAACTCAAAAAGCTCTTCTCTTCTTTATAAGGTTTGTATATATATGTATCTGTCCAGTTGTATCTGACCTTCGGCAAGCTCTCTAGGCACCATATCTGATAAGCATGAGAATAATCAGATAAGCAAAATTTTCTTGGCAATTTTTTATAGGTCACCAGCCAGGATGAATTGGGTTCAGTCCAGAACCCTAGCTTGGCTGAGGCCCAAACTTGAGCTGTCAGTGACGTCCCAATCATCAGCCTCTCCGTCGCATGTACACAATGTTCTGGGGATTCTTCTGACATTGTCGACCTAATATGACTACATTAGGCCAATGACATTGACCTAATAAGGCCATGTGGCGAAATTAAGTCAACTATGTCGCAGGTATCCCTGCAACGTTTTATATGTGCAGCTCCAGGGAAGAGAATGCCCTGGCCACCGTTGGTTGGGCCAGCACTGATGGTCCACCAATGTTTGTCTGAACCCAGAAGGAAGCTGCCCATAGCGGCCCAATCATCTTCTCCTCTGTTCCACCTAATATGGTCACATTAGGTCAACGACATTGACCTACTATGGCTATGTGGCCAAAATAGGTCAATGGTGTCATAAGCATCCATGCAACTTTTTCTATGTGCAGCTCCAGTGAAGATATTGCCCTGGCCACAGCTGATTGTGTCAGCACTGATAACCATGTTCACCTGAACCGAGAAGGAGGGTGTCAGTGCTGGCCCAATCATCTGCCCCTCTGTTGGATGTACACAAAGCCACTAGAGATGTGCTTGGGTTCGGGTTGGAACCAGACGGATGCTATCAGTGCTGTCCCAATCCCCCCGCCTGAAACTACAAATATAAAAAGTTGCAGGGATTTCTTTGACAATATTGACCTAATATGGTCTCATTTGGGCAGTGATGTCACAATCTTTAAACACTCGGTAGCAGAAATTGCTAATCAACCAATCACATGTCAACAACTCAATGTATTTAGGCATCTAGACGTGGTGAAAACAACTTGCTGAAGTTCAAACCGAGCATCAGAATGGGGAAGAAAGGGGATTTAAGTGACTTTTAACATTGCATGGTTGTTGATGCCAGATGGGCTGGTCTGAGTATTTCAAAAACTGCTGATCTACTGGGATTTTCACGCACAACCATCTCTAGGGTTTACAGAGAATGGTCATAAAAAAAGAGAAAATATCCAGCGAGCGGCAGTTGTGTGGAGGAAAATGCCCTGTTGATGTCATTGGTCAGAGGAGAATGGGCAGACTGGTTCGAGATGATAGAAAGGCAACAGTAACTCAAATAACCACTCGTTACATCCAAGGTATGCAGAATACCATCTCCGAACGCACAACACATCGAACCTTGAAGCAGATGGGCTACAGCAGCAGTAGACCACACGGGGTGCCACCCCTGTTAGCTAAGAACAGGAAACTGAGGCTACAATTCGCACAGGCTCACCAAAATTGGACAATAGAAGATTGGAAAAACATCGGCTGGTCTGATGAGTCTCCACTTCAGCTGCAACATTCAGATGGTAGGGCGTAAACAGCATGAAAGCTTGGATCCATCCTGACTTTTATCAACGGTTTAGGCTGGTTTTGTAATGGTTTGGGGGATTTTTTTATGGCACACTTTGGGCCCCTTAGTACCAATTGA
The DNA here is from genome assembly GCA_037952835.1 of Lithobates septentrionalis. Classification (NCBI taxonomy): domain Eukaryota; kingdom Metazoa; phylum Chordata; class Amphibia; order Anura; family Ranidae; genus Lithobates; species Lithobates septentrionalis. The sequence continues at coordinate 1,687,507 of JBBDGP010001041.1, forward strand.
GCACCATTTAAACGCCACAGCCTACCATGTCCATCCCTTTATGACTACAGTGTACCCATCTTATGATGGCTACTTCCAGCAGGATAATGCACCATGTCACAAAGCTCCAATCATCTCACCACTGGTTTCTTGAACATAACAATGAGATCACTGTACTCCAATAGCCTCCACGGTCACCACATCTCAATTAAATAGAGTGTCTTTGGGATATGTTGCAACAGGAGATATGCATCATGGATGTGCAGCCGACAAATCTGCAGCAACTGATTAATGGTATCATGTCAATATGGACCAAAATCTCCAAAGGGATTTTTCCAATAGAGGCCACAAAAAATTAAGAAGGTCAAAGGGGGTCCAACCTGGTACTAGCAAGGGTTACCTAATAAAGTGGCCGGTGAGTGTATATGTGTACAGGGCTGGTGCAAGAATTTTTGGCACCCTAGGCAAAACCTCATTTTGCCGCCCCCCCTTGGCCCCACCCCTGACTCCACCCCCTTTTCCTTGCCCATGTAAAGCCTACCTTTTTAATGAAGTGCCCATCAAATGCAGCCCACCAGTGCCCATCAAATGCAGCCTCATCAGTGCCCATCAAATGCAGCCTCACCAGCGCCCATCAAATGCAGCCTCACCGGCGCCCATCAAATGCAGCCTCACCGGCGCCCATCAAATGCAGCCTCACCAGCGCCCATCAAATGCAGCCTCACCAGCGCTCATCAAATGCAGCCTACCAGTGCCCATCAATGAATATTTGCTTGCTTCATTCATTCTGGAGTTCGGGAATTCCGCCACTGCTGCGCCTCTGACACTATGTGTGAATGAAGCGGCGGCTGCCTGTTGATGCTGGGACTTAGTTGCTTGCTGCAGACAGAAGAGAGTAGGAAAACCAGTGGCCGGGTACCCTAGGCAGCAGGGCGCCCTAGGCGGCTGCCTAGTTTGCCTAGTGGTAGCACCGGCCCTGTATGTGTAGCTTCAGGGAGGGGAAAGTCCTGGCCACAGCTAATTGGGACAGCAATGATAGCATCCTTCTGGGTTCAACCTGAACCCAAGCTCATCTCTAGTGACAAGGTCTTTCCTCAACCCTCCCCATTGCTCAGCTTGGGACCATCATGAAGAATATGACAAGGCATGTGCATAGCCAATTTGTAACCACACATGCTAGGGCCAATTAACTAGCAGATAGTGTCCTTGCCAAGATTCAAACTAAGAACCTCATTGCTGCAAGGCATGGGTGTTAACCACTAAGCCACTGTGCTGCCTTAATAAAGATTACCTTGATGAAGCAAGACATGTACGCCTTGTGCATACTCATATTAATGCAGATGGGTAGAATGCAACCAGGCAATACAGATGCCCGTTAGTAGGCCAAAAATATATAGAGGCCTCACTCATTGGAATTTCTCCCAAGAACAGCCAGCCAGGGTGGCTAGTGCAGTTCGTAGACAGGAGGATCATCAACCAATTAAGCCAAAATCATGCAGGTGACAATCATTTCACATCTACGGGTACTTTAATTATTTGCTTTTCCGATACTCGGCTATGCAGCAAGAGAACGTCAAGCCTGGGTTTTTACTGCACTGTTAGTAAACATTTCCTAAAGACCCTCTAGTGTGGCGTTCTGTGCCGGAATAATGTATTATATTTCCCAGTTATCCGACATTACATCCATTTAATATATCATTTCAAAAACACAAGCAGTTTATGCTTCTGTGTGAATGCAAAATACTGATTATGGAGTGTGATGCTCCAGGGGCTTGTGTGATGCATTATGTTTCACATTGAGGAACGGTTAGATTCTGCTCTCTCCGTTCCATCATTTAATCAGACGGCTGATAACATTTCTCAGAAGCCCTCTGCTGGACAATCAGGGGAACATGTCCTAGGATATTAGGAAGGGCCAATGTTACTCTTGAGCCCCAAGAGACCCCGTCACCAACTGATAAAAAAATGCAGCTAAAACATGGAAAAATCAAGTCTTTTAAATGCTTACTTCAGGAGTTTTTCCTTTCCATAAATTATTTTTTATTCACTTGCAATGTGCCTCTAAACTTGCTAGATAATTTGACAACTCCAGAAGAGCTGATTCCTTAGCACAGGCTCCTACCTCCTTAGCGCAGCCTCCTACCTCCTTGTATGTCATAGCCCACCCATCTTCTAAGAAAGTCTAAATTTCTATGCTGGCCCAGCCAGCTCCTCCACCCTTCCCTTCACAACATTGTATGTAGCAGCCTGGGGAGGGATGTAGGAAAATACTTTAGAACAGTGGTTTGCAACCTTATTGAGACCAGGTCCCGGTAAATGCTTCCAAAACTTGTTCCCAACAATAAAAAAATATGTTTATACCCACACAATAAAAGTATGGAAATACTGGATGGGTGTCTCTTTGGAGGGATGGGGGTTCTGAAGGGGGTTAGAGGTTTCTAGAGGGAGCTGAGGGCAACTGCAGGGGCTTGGATCTCTGAAGAAGGCAAGGTGTCTCTCTAGGAGGCTGGGGGCTTTGCAGGGTCACTGTGTGAGACTGAAGATCACACTTGGAGTGTGGAGGCAGTAGGGATGGAGCCTCTGCAGCAAGTTAAGGGATACTGCAGGGGGCTGGGTGGCAATGTTGGAGGTTGGGGGACATTGAGGGCTCTCAGGGGGCCTGGGGGCACTATGGGAGGTTGAGGGGCACTGCAAGCCACATGGGAAGCTGGGGAGCACTGTGGGGCTGAGGGCTCCCAGGGGGCCTGGGAGCACTGTGGGAGGTTGAGGGGCACTGCACGCCACTATAGGAGGTTGGAGGGCCCTGTGGGATGGTGGGGGACACTGTGGGGCTGAGGGCTCTCAGGGGTCCTCCTGGGGGCACTGTGGGAAGTTGAGGGCACTGTAGGCCACTATGGGAAGCTGGGGAGCACTGTAGGGCTGAGGGCTCTCAGGGGTCATGGTGCATTGCAGGCCACTATGGGAAGTTAGATGGCACTGTGGGAGGTTGGGGACACTGTGGGGCTGAGGAACTTAAGGAGGCATGGGGGCCCTGTGGGAGGTTGAGGGTACTGCAAGCCAGTATAGGAAGTTAGGTGGCACTGTGGGAGGTTGGGGTCAGTGTGGAGCTGAGGGCTCTAAGGGGACCTGGGGGCACTGTGGGAGGTTGAGGGGCACTGTAAGCCACTATAGGAGCTTGGGGGGCACTGTGGGATGCTGGGGGAGACTGTGGTGGTTGGGGGCTCTCAGGGGTCCTGAGGACACTGTAGGAGGTTGAGGGCACTGCAGGCCACTATGGAAAGTTAAATGGCACCATGGGAGGTTGGGGGCAGTGTGGAGCTGAGGGCTCTAAGGGGGCCTGGGGGCACTGTGGGAGGTTGAGGGGCACTGAAAGCCACTATAGAAGCTTGGGGAACACTGTGGAATGCTGGGGGAGACTGTGGCGGTTGGGGGTTCCAGGGATCTTGGGAACACAGCAGAAGGTTGAGGGTACTGCAGGCCACTATGGAAAGTTAAATGGCACTGTGGGAGGTTGGGGGCACTGCGGGGCTGAGGGCTCTCAGGGGTCCTGGGGGCACTGTGGGAGATTGAGGGACACTGTAAGCCACTATAGGAGGTTTGGTAACACTGTGGGAAGTTGGGGGGCACTGTGGGGGCTGAGTGCTCTCAGGGGTCCTGGGGGCACTGTGCGAGGTTGGGGGGCACTGAAAGCCACTATAGGAGATTTGGTGGCATTTAGGGTTCTCAGCAGTCCCATGGGCACTGTGGGATGTTGAGGGGTATTGCAAGCTACTATGGGAGGTTATAAGGCACTGTTGGATGTTGGAGGACACTAGGGGGGCTGAGGGCTCTCAGGAGTCCTGGGGCACTGTGGAAGGGTAAGAGCACTGCAGACTACAATGAGAAGTTGGGTGGCACTGTGGGAGGTTGGTGGGTACTTTGGAGGCTGAGGGCTCTCAGGGACCCTGGGGATACTGTGAGGGGTTGAGGGGCACTGCAAGCCCCCATGGGGGGGTTAAGGGGCACTGTGGTGTGTTGGGGGTACTGCAGGCCACTATGGGAAGTGGGGTAGCACTGTTGGAGGTTAGCTGATCTGAAGCTGGCTGGAGGCCCAGCAGGAGGGAGGCCTCAACACATGGTTCAGAACCATTGCTATAGAGTGTCACCTAAATGAAGCTGCTGACATCACATCCAAGATGGCGGCACCCAACAGCAGTCTCAGGGCTTCTGGGTGTCTACCCAAATAGTGCTTTCGCAGGTAATTACCATGCATAAAGCCCATTAAATGCACATATAATCTTATGGGAAAACTTTGTTGGCATGAATGGTTTAGTGACAGGGTCTCTTTAAAGTAGACCTATCATCCGATATAATTTTTCATGTTACTTGCATGCATGCTAAATAATGTGTGTGTGTTTTTTACCTCTCACATAGATCACAGTATTCCCCATAACAATCTCTTTATCTATTTTCCTCCTAGGGCAGTGCCATTATGGTTTACACAGCATCTAGGGTCACAATCTATTTCCTGGCCTGAGATGGACAAAGTTCTTGGTCATGTTCACAAATGTCTGACACAGATCAGCCCCTCACCTTCTGATATGCTACAAAGTTACAATGTTACAGTCTAATCATTGTGGGAGAGGTGACTGAGAAAATGCCTTATTTGCCTGCAGCAGACTGCCGGTAACATCTCAGCCTAGGCAAAGTCACCGGACTGGAGTAAAACGACAGCTTTTTTGAAAGGTGAACATTTTCTGAAAAACTATACTGTTACTGCAAATTGTTACAGGTCAGGAATATAAAGTCATTGAAAGGTCCACTTTCACATGGAATGTAGGGGCTGCCACTGCTGAAAATACCTGTTGCCCGGTTGTGTCTGATTTCCATAGTTCTGGGTCACAGATCTGAAACAGACATTCTCCATCCTCACTGACCTAGAGGGTCCACAAATTGGGTACTCTGACTTCACAGTGAATTCCCTGATTTGTGTGTCTTTTCTCAGGCAGAGACTTAGCAATTATTGAAGCCACTAAGTCAGCGAGACTGCCAGGCAACTAGTATTTTCAGAATGAGGTCAGCCACAGCAGCCGCCTCTCTATTTCTTTCCGTACAAGTTTCCTTTAATCAAAGTTTCTACACAAGGAATTTTTAGTTTGGCAGTTGATCGATCGATCTCCTGTGATCTCACCATGCAGCAATGCAATAATGGTATAATAAAAAGTATTGAGGAATATTCCCCACTTCTCTATAAACATGAATAGGCAATCTCCTGTGTAGCTTTATAGATCTGTATAAATAAATGAACAAATTCTATATCACCAGATGTGTTTATATTGCTATAGGAATATACATCCTGTAAATCAGAGGTCTTTAAACATTGTAATTAAAGGGCCAGTTCACTGTCCTGATCTTAGAGGGGCCAGACTGTAACCAGTGACAGTGGAAAATGCCCCAGCACCAGTGGTCAGTAGGAGTAAGCAACTTCTTAGGGTTGGTAAGCAGTGGTGCTCCATTGTTGGTGTCAGTGGAAGGACTATTGTCCCATTGTCGGTGTCAGTGGGAGTAATATTGCCCCATTGTTGGTGTCAGTGGGGGGATAAGTGCCCCACCATTGGTGTCAGTGGACGGAATAGTGTCCCATCATTGGTATCAGTGGGAGGAACAGTGTCCCATCATTGGTGTTAGTGGGAGGAATATTGCCCAATTATTTGTGTCAGTGGGAGAAATGTTGCCAATTAATATTATGAGTGGGGGGAACAGTGCTCCATTGAAGGTGTCAGTGGGAAGAACATTGATCCATCATTTGTATTAATGGGAGCCCCATTGTTGGTGTCAGTGGAAGGAATAGTGTCTCATCATTGGTGTCAGTGGGAGGAATAGTGCCCCACCAATCATTGGAGCACAAGTGTGTCAGGAGGAAGGTGTCTCTCTGGAGCTGCTGCAGGTGATCCGTGTGAGAGGGGAGTGGTGGTGAAATCTCTCCCAGCCCTCCTGGCCCCTTTCTGGGGAAGCCATGGAGGCCAGCGGGGCCTCTCCTGCTGTAAGTTCGCAGCCATCTCCTGGGCCGTCGGTTGACATGCCTTCCTCTATACAAACCATGGCTTGTAATCTTTCTGCCCCTGGTGAGGATGAAGGCTCAGAGGCAATTCAGGACTCAGGAGGCATGCTCAGGGCCATCCAGGTAATGGAGTCTCCTATGCGGGGGGATCAGCTGGCGTTTGATAAGGACATAACTGATAATGTGCCTGATAATGTCAAGCCCCAAGCAGGGGATGAATCTGTTTTTGTATCATCTAACACCATGAGCAATGTTGAAAGTGTGCCCAGTGACAATCAAGTTTCTAATGCTATGTGTAGCAATGTTGTACCTTCTGATGCTGCAGCGCAGCAAGAGCTGCATTTAAAAAATGACATTTCGAACTGGACAGAGTGCATAGAGTGGGAGGCATGGGGGGAGACCGCAGCGACCGCCCCCGCGATGTCCTATGCCGGGTCCATTACTATACCCTCAAGGAAGAGATTATGCGTAAGGCCTGGCGCTTAGGTCCTGTAGAATTCAATGGATCTACAGTACACCTCTATCCGGACCTCTCCCGCAACACCTTATACATGAGACGGGCGGTCCGCCCACTTTTGGATTTGATACGTCAAGCAGGGGCTTCCTACACCTGGGGCCATCCATTCAGTATCAAGGTAACCCGAGACAACAACTGTAAGTTTGTTCTGTCGGACCCTGAACAACTTCCTGCCTTCTTCACCTTCCTTGCACAAGACCCTATCAGCATGCCGAACTGGCTAGACCCTCCAGAGGATCGTCAACGACTACAGGGCCCTCTCCCACAACGTCGCAGACGCTCAAGATCTAGATCTGCTTCTTATGGTCCTAGAGCAAGACGTCCAACATCCCCGGAAGACTGATTTGGCTCCCCACGTGAGTCAACACTGTTACTTGTTCTACCCAGTGGCGTAGCGTGGGTTGTCAGCACCCGGGGCAAGGCAAGTAATTTGCGCCCCCCAACCTGCGGACTTTTAGCTATCCCTGAGTCCCTTCAAATACAATAGCACTGACCTACCTGATTCCTATACTGACCACTACACTGAGAACTACACTGTCCACTACACTACATTGTCCACTACACTATACTGTCCACTATACTACACTAACCACTATACTGACCACTATACTGTCCACTACACTACACTGTCCACTATACTACACTATACTGTCCACTATACTACACTATACTGACCACTATACTACACTACACTGACCACCATACTACACTACACTGACCACCATACTACACTACACTGACCACCATACTACACTACACTGACCGCCATACTACACTGTCCACTATACTACACTACACTGACCACCATACTACACTATACTGACCACCATACTACACTACACTGACAACCATACTACACTATACTGACCACCATACTACACTACACTGACCACCATACTACACTGTCCACTATACTACACTATACTGACCACCATACTACACTGTCCACTATACTACACTGACCACTACACTACACTGACCACCATACTACACTACACTGACCACAATACTACACTACACTGACCACCTGGCTGCATCGATCCGGAGGAGGAGGAGAGGACAGCGGTGACTCAAATTCTTCTCTCCCCTGCGCTCTGGCTGCTGCCATGTTCAGTATCCAGCGCCCTGTGATTGGGCGTATGGGGGGTCATGTGCGGAGGCGGGACTTCAGGAGCGATCTAGGACAGGCCAGCCCAACGCCTCACATGACCCCCATACGCCCAATACTACACTACACTGACCACCATACTACACTGTCCACTATACTACACTATACTGACCACCATACTACACTGTCCACTATACTACACTGACCACTACACTACACTGACCACCATACTACACTACACTGACCACAATACTACACTACACTGACCACCTGGCTGCATCGATCCGGAGGAGGAGGAGAGGACAGCGGTGACTCAAATTCTTCTCTCCCCTGCGCTCTGGCTGCTGCCATGTTTAGTATCCAGCGCCCTGTGATTGGGCGTATGGGGGGTCATGTGCGGAGGCGGGACTTCAGGAGCGATCTAGGACAGGCCAGCCCAACGCCTCACATGACCCCCATACGCCCAATCACAGGGCCGGGGACACAGGATCGAGAAATTAGGAGGAGGCAGCCAGTGACACATACTGGCGCCCCCCTAAATGTCGCGCCCGGGGCCACGGCACCCCCTGCACCCCCCACGCTACGCCACTGGTTCTACCTGTTCAATGTTTTACAATGGATCTACACCTTTCACTCCACAGTTTCATTAAGGGACTGGTCCAGGTTTGCAATGATACTGTGTTTTCTCTGTACCCTCCTATGAACTCATACTAACTATACCACTCCATTTACAGGGATAGTATAGAAGTCTACTAAGCTCAGGAGGTGGGGGGGTGCTGTGTTGCCCTTAATGGGACAGTTACAGTTACATTTAAAGAAGGGTGTAGATTAGACGGTGGTAATGTTACTGCTTTTTATGGCTACGTGGGAGCTCCATTCGATACCAGACGTCCCTAGCTTTAAATGTACACTTATCCACACATGGACCATACCAAGACCAAATTGAATGCTATGAGCATCATTTCCTTAAGAAGCCTTGCTCTGTTATCCAATTTTCCAGAACCCTATGATTCTTTTATTCGGGATGCGGCCTGGCCCGAGTGGAGCCCACCACTAAGTCTCTGGGGTGATACCTGTAACCAATGTGCCTTTCTAGTTCTTTGGGCCTGGGGACCCGCTGACTGACTGGGAGTCTTCCAGAAGATACCTTATTACCTGTTATGGGCTTCTTGGTCTCCTCTCAGTCCAGGGCCTAACTTATCCTACACCATAGAACTAGTTGAATTCCTTAATGTTACATCATTTAAATGTTTGTTATACATACTATTGCTTGTGATGATAGCTGACTGATTATGGGTGTTCAAGTGTTTTTTCAAACACTGATTAGATATATGCCATGTTCTTCTATAACCTAAAATATTAAGTATTCAATATACTATGATAGACGGGTGTGATACATATACGTTATATATGCCTGCTATGTTGTCGGGTTCACAACTCAGACCTCTCTAATCCGACCTCCCTCCCCAAATAGGTTTGGCACGATTTGTGCCTAGCACGTGATATTTCACGGAATGTTTTGCTGCTGCGAACACATTAGATTTTGTTTTGAGACACCTTTCCCAGGTGTCCTCTAACTAGCCATTCTCCATTCCTCTTCCCCTTTTGCAACTACCTTCTCTTTTCCGTATCTTCCCCAACCGCCTCCCCCTCTTTTTCTAGACTTTCAAATTCTTTTCTATTTCTTCGCTCCACCATGGCCTATACAGTGTTGTCTCACCCTCGACTAAAATTATGTTCATACAATGTAAATGGACTCAATGTTGCCTCTAAACGGGGACAAATACTATATCAAATGCATAAATGCCAAGTTAATGTACTCCTCTTGCAGGAGACGCACTTTCAATCAGCCTCCACCCCTTGCTCTAACAGATATTTTAACAGATGGATCCATAGTACTAATCCATCCCAGAAAACAAAGGGAGTATCTGTAGCTTTTCACAAAAGCCTCCCCGTTGAATTGCTCGATCATCTTTCCGACCCTCAGGGAAGGTACGTCTTTGTGAAATTTTTGCTGTGGGGAGTTAAATTTACGATAGCTAATATATATTTGCCAAATGTTAACCAAGTTCCATCAGCTTTGCAGTATCTGAAGATCCTATCTGAATTCATGGAGGGCAAACTCATCCTTGGTGGAGATTTTAATACTCCCCTGGAGCCAACATTAGAGTCCTCCACTTCAAGGTCACGTATCTCATTCCCCAAATTGAGGGCCCTGAAATGCGTACTATACGACTTACGCCTTGTAGACGTTTGGAGGGTATTATACCCCAAGACTCGTAACTACACACATTTTTCTCAGGTACACCAGACCTATAGTCGCATAGACTATCTATTGAGTGACCACAGTTGCCTAGACTGGTCTCCTGAGTGTGAAATAGATTCTATGATCTGGTCAGACCACTCCCCTATATACTTGACATTCTCGCTCCCCTCCTCACCTATTAAGGAGTGGACATGGCGCTTGAATGACTCATTGCTAGCTAACTCGGACTGTATTACACGTATCTCGGAAACAATCTCTAACTTTTTTGGGGACCACGCACAAGATACCACGTCGTTCCCCATCCAATGGGAGGCACTGAAAGCAGTATTACGTGGAACCTTTATTCAATTAGGGTCTCGTCTGAAAAAGGAATGCTCAGCCGCTATAGTGGATTCAATCCAGCAGCTCCGAAACCTGGAAACTGACCATAAGCGTTCCCCAACAACCGAAACGCTCACTGAGGTTTCCAAAGCCCGATTACATCTCAGAGGTCTATATGAGACATCTGCACGTACATTTGCGGACAAACTTAATATAACTCAATATAAATTCCAAGACAAGTGTGGCAGGTCACTGGCCCGCTCCCTGCACCCAAAAAAATCCTCCACCTTCATCCCCCATATCCAAGGACCGCATGGAGAATTAATCTCCTCACCTTCTAAGATTGCGCAGACATTCAGGGATTTTTATCAATCCCTATACAACATACCTGTGGCCCAATCGTCAGGCTCCCCCTCTACTACAGAGGAGCACAAGTCCTCTTATATCAGGGAAACTGCGCTCCCCACTTTGGATGAGGACACCATTACTGAACTTGAAACACCTATAACAGCAGATGAAGTTGCGAAAGCCATTGCAAGTACACCAACTGGCAAGAGCCCAGGGCCGGACGGCTTTACCCCAAAGTTTTATAAATTATTTGCTCCCCTCCTTATTCCTTTCCTCACTAAAGTATTCAATTCTGTATCAGAGGGCTCAGTGTTTCCCCCACAAACACTTGAGGCTCATATTTCCCTTATTCCAAAACCAGAGAAGGACCCGACTTTATGTACAAATCATAGGCCAATATCCTTGATTGGGGTGGATTTGAAGATTTTCGCTAAAGTATTAGCCAACAGGTTACAACCATTGTTGCCCAGTTTGATCCACTTGGATCAAGTAGGATTTGTGAGTGGCCGAAAAGCAAGGGATAACACCCTGAAAACCCTTCTTTTATCCAACTATGCCCGAACCCACGATATTCCTTTATGCCTCTTAACAGTCGATGCAGAGAAGGCATTCGACCGAGTAGATTGGCAATTCCTTCGGTTATCTCTACAACAAATAGGACTGGGAGCCCACATGATCTCAAGGATAATGTCCCTATACTCCTCTCCATCCGCTAGGATAAGACTGAACGGTTCTTTGTCGTCGGCATTCTCTATCTCTAACGGGACACGACAGGGATGCCCCCTATCTCCCCTCCTGTATGTTCTCACCATGGAACATTTAACCATTGCTTTGCGAAACAATCCCTCTGTGCACGGAATAACAGTCGGACCCACTCAAACTAAACTTGCTCTGTTTGCAGATGACCTTCTTCTATTTGTGACACGTCCACACTTGTCTTTAACCTCGGTGATGCAGGAGTTCCAGAGATTCGGGGAAGTCAGTAACTTTAAGGTAAACTATAATAAATCGGAAATTCTCAATATTTCTCTGCCAAAGTCGGACCTACGCAGGCTTTCTACTGCCTTTTCCTTTAAAACAGGATCCACCTCCATCAGATACCTTGGTATTCAGATACCGGAGGATGTATCCCAACTCTTTTCCAAGAATTTTACCCCCTTACTTCTCAGAACTCAGGCCGATCTGTCTAACTACACATTTAAACGGCTCTCCTGGCTTGGTAGGGTGAACACCTTGAAAATGTATGTCCTTCCCCGGTTTTTGTACCTATTTCAGACAATCCCTATATACATACCTAACTCCTATTTTCGGAAATTGCGCCAGCTGTTCTCTAAATTTATTTGGAATTCAGCCCGTCCTAGAATTAGATACAAAATGTTATCTCTTCCGAAAGCGAGAGGGGGAGCTGGAGCCCCGGACGCTTCATTGTATAATAAAGCAGCAATACTTACTCGCATATTGGACTGGTTCCATAACCATACGACTAAGCTCTGGGTTCACTTGGAAAGCCATATGAACTCCATTGATCTCTCAGCTCTTCCATGGACCACACCCGCAATTCGTAGGGGTTCACTCCCCCTCTGTGACCTCACCCGCCAAACGATCCAAATTTGGGATCGCCTAAACTCTGGAGGTAACATATCCAATCCTTCGGGACCTATGACCCCCCTATTTGGGACCCCAGTCTTCCCACCGGCTATGCACGTGACAAGCTTTGGACCTTGGCGGAAAGAAGACCATAGGAGGCTTTCTCAGGTTCTCCGTACAGACCCCACTCTAATGCCAGATACTCCCCCCGAATCGCTTTCTAGATACCCTATGCAATGGCTTCAGAAACAACAACTGACTTCCTATATTCAAACCTTCCATTCAATACCAGATATTCTAGCTGAACCCACAGGATTCGAGGATATGCTCCTCCAAAACGATCCTCCAACACACGTGGTATCACAGCTTTATTCCCTTTTGTTGAATGCTCTTCACCCTGATCTCCCACCCTACACGAAGGCTTGGGAAAAAGATCTCCAACACTCCATCTCCCCCATTGACTGGCAAAAATGCTTTATTCTAACACACAAGCTCTCCCTAGCCACTAAAACTCAAGAAAAGGGGTTTAAACTGGTGACGAGGTGGTATAGATGCCCTTCGACAATACATCACTTCAACTTGACAAACCCAGATACTTGTTGGCGATGTTTAAACTCCAGGGGCACCATGCTCCACATTTGGTGGGAATGCCCACCCATACAAAAATTCTGGCAACAGATCTTCCTACTATACTTCAGGCTGATGGCGACGGCTCTCTCTCCTTCACCCGAGATAGCTCTCTTGTCCATGCTCCCGGGCACGCTCAAATCCATTAAAAAAGATGTATTACGCCATTTCTTGGCTGCTGCTAGAATGGTGATCCCAAGATATTGGAAGTCAAGAACTGTACCTTCCCTGGGGGAGTGGGCTATTGAGGTGGACCGCATCAGGGACCTTGAACGCCTGTTGGCTGAGGAATGTAATAAAGACAACCAGTTCTCTCTTACGTGGACTTCGTGGTCCATGTTCCGATACTCATCGGACTTCATCCCCTGGGCAGAGGGCAACCTGGACGGTACCGCCCCATGACCATACTGGAGCGACTCCTGTTCCTAACCTTTCTGTTTTTCTATTTTCCCCCTAATCCTTCTCCTTTTATATCAATGTACTCCTTAAAATCCAGATGCAGAATACGACCCGCACAAGCTAATCCTATACAACATAACAGGTTCCTGGAATAAGTTGATTGTAAAAACACACAAAGTTTACTTGTAATCCCCTCCCGTATATGGTGAGGGCTCTTTGGTTATCCTTGTTATATCTCATTATGCTAATTAAAACAATGTTTTTTCCTTGTGATCTGCACACATAACGTACTACAATATGTATCCTGCGAATACACTGGATCTATTGTTATCAACACTACTACTACTATGATGTATATGTGAAGTACTTTTTCTTGTATGCTTTTTTTTTCAATAAAATCAGATTGAATTAAAAAATGACATTTCTGAAAAGGAACTACAGGTGTCAGCAGAGCCAATTAACTCTCCTTTGGCTGAGTCTAAGGCTGTTTGCCCCACAGCTGCTGGAGACTCTACAGTGCAGCATCAGGAGACAGCTGGTATTGCAGCAACTGTGACTATTCCTGATGGGAAATTGAACGTGTGTGTGACTGATAGCAATTGTACAAGTGTGATGGACAATTGTCCCAGCTCAGTCCAAGCAAATAATAATAATAATGAACAGACTACTGTGACTTCAGTGTGGGGCCTTGGCCCTGATAAGCCTACATTTGCTCAGGTGGTATGCTCTGCTCCTGGTAGCTCCGCCCCCAAGCGGGTTTTCCCCCTGCAGCCTACCACTTTGGGCACCCCGAGATCTGGTCTTGGCTCTCTGGGGGTCCGAGAAGAAATGTGGTAATTCTCAAATGGGAAGGTGGTGCAATCCCTCCAGCACGGCGTGCAGTGGTGGATTTGATTTTAGAGATGGGTTTTGGGGCAAATGACCTGTATGCTCTAATACATGTAGCTGGGACACGGGATTATACCATTAGCTTCACCAGGCCAGAGGGTCTTGACCTGTTCTGGGAGCGATATGAGGCTTGGTGCAGGTCAAGACCTGAATGGGAAGGTCTGGCCCCAGTTGCGGTTTCGCAAAGGTCAACGGTGAAAAAGATAATCATCATACTCACCAATGAGAGTGTTCCTGCTCGGGACCTAGAGGTCTGGTTAAGGAACTATGGTGAAGTTTTGACTAAGCCCAGCAAAATCCTTGATGAGCGTAACATCTGGACTGGGGGTTGGTCAGTAACAATCAGGTTGGCCAGGGATGGGAATGTTGTCCGTCACCTGCCCTCCTCAGCTTTTATAGGGAGGGATAGGATGACTATTTTCTACCCTGGTCAGCCGAAGCTGTGTCATCGCTGTGGAGAAAAGGGGCATTTGAGCTCTTCCTGTTCTGCCTTGATATGTTCAGTGTGTCGGGGTCAGGGTCATATGGCTAAGGATTGCACCGAGATGATCAGGTGCAACCTGTGCCTGCGCCTTGGCCACCCCTACAGCAGGTGTCCTGAAGCCTGGCACAATATGGAGAAGGAGGTAATTGATGACATGTCAAGGCTGGACAGGATGGAGGGTGAGGCCCCTGGTGTACCATCCTCCTCTGCGGTGACTGACTCCCCTGGTCCTGCTCAGGATCCCTCTCCAGTTCCTGTGGCCACCCCTCCTGTGTCTGTAAGTATTCCTTCTGTATCTGTCTCTGTGTCCCACCAGCCTACTGTACCCTCTCCTCATGTGTTAGAACCTTCCAAGTCTGTGCCCCCCGAGTCAGTTACCCCACAGGAGTCTACCCCTCCTAAGTCTGATTCAAAGGGAGCACCCCCCCCCACCAGGAGTGGTAGTGGGTACTAGAAAGGTCGCTTCTTCCTCTCTAAAGGAGTCTTCTGTAAAACCTTCACAGAAAAAAACAAGAGATGAGGGCATCTCTGAAGCAGACCTGCAGTACCTGGAGGAGAGAAGGAAGGTTGGAAAGCGGAAGAAGCAGGCGGTGAGGACGGAACGGGCTCCAGTGCTTGTCTACAGCCGTCATAGGTCCTCTAAGTGGGATATTTCTTCATCTGAAGCTGCTTCGGAGCGAAATTCCGATTCTGAGATGGAATTTGAGGTGGCCTCAAGAAAGAGAGAGGCTTCTGGTGATGAGCAGCAGAGGGGAGCTAAGAAGCAATCCACCCAATAACCCAAATAGAGGTTCCCCCTCCGTTAAAAGTGGTGACAATAAAAGTCGCCAGCATTAAGTCAGTAAGAGCTCGTTCTATGGCCTTCTTTTTGTTCAGCCAATTAGACGCTGAAATTTTATTTTTGCAAGAGACTAGGCTCACCTCCTTGGCAGATATTCATATGGCCAAGAGAGAGTGGGGTATGGTCCATCTTACTGGTCTCTTGCGGCCCAGCCTTACGGCGGTGTGGCGGTGTTGTTTAAAACCGGCATGGTAACTGTCCGGCGGGTTATTGAGGTGGAGATTGGGAGATGTATGGTCTTAGACGTCCTTGTGGGAGGGCAGGACTTGCGCCTAATTAATGTTTATGGGCCGCACACAAAGTGGGACAGGAAATGCCTTTTTACAAGGATCAAGCCATTTCTTTTTACATCCCGGCAAGTGGTCTTTGGAGGTGACTTTAATACAGTAACTAGGCTCAAGGACAGGAAGGACTTCAAGGACAGGCTGGGATATGATAGCGTTTTTTTAAATAGTATGGTTAGGAATGCTGGTCTTGTGGTTGTTCACATTAAGCACCTCCCGGATGACACCGGGTTCACCTTTCATCGAGGTAATAGTCAGAGTAGGATAGATAGTTTTTTTGAAGAAGAAGACCTCTGCTTTCTCGCCCCCAGTGGTGCAGGCAGTAGAGTTCTCTGATCACTGTATGCTATCTGTGGTCCTGAATGCTTCAGACGCCCCTCAGAGGGGTAAGGGCATCTGGAGATTGAATTTGACTCTACTCAAAGAAGAACATGCTAGACAATCCTTTGAGGAATTCTTTCAGGCTCAGGTGACCATGCTGGACTTTTGTAGCAGCAAGGCTGAGTGGTGGGAGCTGACCAAAAAGAGGATCGCTGGATTCTTCAGGGGCCTAGCCAATAGAAAACAGATTAATAAATACATGACCTACCAACGTTTACGGAGGAAGCTGGATATTCTTGTCTCGAGAGGAGGAGATCCTGGGGCAATCTCCGAAGTGAAACTCCTCCTCAGGAAGTGTCAATATGACCGGCATGCCTCTTTGGTTCTAGAGAGGGACTATGGGAAGTACCACTCGCCTGACCCTTACCAGAACTGCAAACAAGGTGTAGCTGTTAAAACGGTCCTTGGCCTTAAGGACAGTACAGGTTCCTTGACAAAGTCCAGGTCAGGGATTCTGGAGGTCATGAGGTCCTTTTATGTTGACCTTCTTGGGAGGAAAGAGCTTGACCGTGACAAGATGGAAAGCTTTTTGGACTCTACTCCAGATCTAAATGGTGGAGATGTTACATTGATGAATTTGACAGAGGAGATCACAGTTGAAGAGGTGATGAGGGCAATTGAACAGCTTGCCATCAAAAAGTCACCTGGACCGGATGGCTTGACGGCTGAGTTTTACAAAGCCTTTAAATCTATTCTGGCCCCACATTTGGTAGAGGTTTTTAACAGTTGCCTTGCTGAGGGGGTGCTTTCTCCTTCCATGGGGCACTCGGCTGTAATTCTTCTTTCAAAAGGTAAAGATCCTTCGGTGATTGAGAATTGACGCCCCATCAGCCTTCTTAATGTCCATAGAAAGATACTGGCAAAGATAATTTTCTGGCGCCTATCGTCAGTAGCAGAGTCTTTGCTTTCTCGCCATCAACACTGTTCGGTCCAGGGTAGGTGCACCTTCACAGCGGTTTTAGCTGTCCGGGAGGCCTTGGAGCGGTGCAGGGCTGCAGGCTGGGGAAAGTATTTGCTGACATTGGATCAGGCAAAGGCTTTTGATCGTGTTAACCATGAGTACCTGTGGTTGCTCCTTAGTAAGTACGGTCTGCCGGGTGGTTTTGTCGATTGGCTAAAAGTCTTGTATAAGGGGGCAGAAAGCTTTCCTCTTGTTAATGGTTGGGTTGGGCAGTCCTTTGAGGTTGGCTCTGGAGTGCATCAGGGTTGTCCCCTGAGTCCCCTACTCTATGTGTTTGCAATCGACCCCTTCATCAGGAGGCTAGAGAGCAGCATGTTGTGTGGGGCTCCCGGGTGAGCCGCCTTTGAGGGTTGTTGCCTATGCGAACGATGTGTCAGTGATTGTCACTGGGGTGGATGAAGCAGAGGAGGTGGTCTCTCTGACATCATGGTATTCTGAAGCATCAGGCTCCAAGATCAATCAGGAAAAGAGTGAAGTTTTCTGGATGGGAAAGGAAGGTGAGGGGTTTGATCTCCCGGACACCTTTCTAGTGCCCTAGGAAAGAATTAAGATTCTAGGCATTGAATTTGGACCCGGCAATTATGGCCTCAAAAACTGGGAAAGCAGACTAGAAATTGCCAATACTAAGGTGGTCAGCTGGAAGAGATGGAAGTTATCTATGAGGGAAAGGGTTGATCTGATTAAGACTTACCTGATTCCGATCTTCTTGTATGTCAGCTTTATCTGCATCTTGCCAGTGTCTCTCTATGCTAGGGTCAGTAGTGTGTTCTTCCAGATGTTATGAGGGAACAGACTGAACCCCATCAAGAGGAATGTCACCTATCTATCCAGGAGGGAGGGTGGCTTAGGTAGGGTCAACCCAGTTTGTTTCTTTTCACTGCTTTTCCTCAAGTTTAATATTGGTAATATGCTTGCAGTGGAACCTCCTGGATGGGTAGGCATATTTAGATCTTGGTTTAGGCCTTTTCTATGACTTTGGAAAGAAGGTGGCCAAGCGAAGAATCTCAGGGATGATCGTGGTCGGCTACCAGCCTATGTCGCTCCGTGCCTGAAGTTACTACAGCAGTGGCGATTGTCGGCTGAAGATCTTAGATCGGTTCCGAGGAAAGTCCTTATGAGTCGAGTCTTGAGTGAAGTCTTTCATGACCCACTGGCCTTAAGGGATTGCCCAGGCCCAGTTTTGAGGGCAGGGTTAAGATTTAATAATTTCGACAGAGTACCCCCTAAATTTAGGGATCTGGTCTGGTTGTGCTTCCATGGGAGGCTCTATGTTCGGGGCAATTTGAAATTCCGCAGTGGGATGGATCATAGCTGTCCTCGGGAGGAGTGTGCAGGTGAGGAGGAGACTACAGACCATTTTCTGCTTCATTGCCCTTTTAACATAGGAGGTGTACAAACAGGTGGGGCGGGCCCTCGGTGTTCCTTTTCTCTCCAGGCTGGGTTATGCTGAGTGGGTGTACGGAGCATTCAATACTGGTGGGGTTTTTTGTTTGGATACACTTTTTTTAGTTAGCCTAGTAGTCCATTATTTCACCTGGAACGCACGGTGTCAGGTCTGCACTAGGCATAAAATCCTTCCTGTTTAGGTGGTGGTGTATGACATTTTGCATGAGGTGGAGAAGATTCGGGTACTTGAGAGAGACAAGCGGAGTCAGGGGGCTTGGTTGAAGGCGTGGAGGGGTTTCAAGGCTCCCTGACTGCCAGGAGTCTCTTTCCCGGGTGTAGCTGTCTGTCTCTTATCACCCTAGATTTTATCATTTATGATTAATTTTTGATAAATGGCTGCGTACATAGGTAATGGGTTGTGCCTCTTAGGCCCTCTCTGCTGCTTTATGTAAATAGTTTTCTAAAAATGTGGATTATGTAATGGATTATGTATATATTGTAAATATTCTGAACATAGATGTGTATTCCTTGAATTTCTGTTGACGTTTTTTACTATGGTTTTGTTTTTTACTTTTGTATAAAATTGGTTGCTTGATTCTTTTCAATAAAAGATCAATAGTGTCCCATTGTTGATGTCAATGGGAGAAATAGTGTCCCATCACTGGTGTCAGTGGGAGGAATGTTGCCAATTGTTAGTATGAGTGGGGGGGAACAGTGCTCCACTGATGGTGTCAGTGCCCCATCATTTGTATTAATGGGCGTTATAAGGCCCCATTGTTGGTGTTAATGGGAGAAATGTTGCCCAATTGTTGATGTCAGTGGAAGGAATAGTTCCTGGTGACAGATTCAACTCTATGAAGGCCCCTAGGCAGTTGAAACCTCAAAGCCCCTCGTCGCAGGTTGCTGGAGGTTTGCAAGCACTCTAATGGGATAACATTGAACTAAGAAGTGTGCATGTCGGCAGCTAGATGGAGAAGACCATTACTACTGTACATTACACACATGTAGGTTGCGCCAATTTTTCTTTACAAACTGACAGCTTAAAGAAGATGAGCTTCTAAGAGACAAATTGTAATGTGATCCTGAAGTCTATGGTTTATGTACTTTAAGTTGTTATTGGGTACATTACATTTTATACAGTATTTTCTCTATAGAGCCTTTAATGTAAAGTTTTTGTTTCTTTTCAGTTGATTCTTTTTTTTTTCTTCTATCTTTTGTAAATAATTTAAAGTGGTAGAAAACTCTGTTTTACCACTTATACCTACAGGTAAGCCTATAATAAGGCTTACTGTACCTGTAAGCTGTAGGTACTGTGAGCATCTCCTAAACTTACACTCTTTGGGAGACTGCATGCAGCTGATGACATCAAGGTAAGTCTCTCATATTGTGCTAGTATGCAATGCACTAGCACATCATGACGTTGCCTTGCAGGATAATTTTTATTTTTCAACTGCGGTTTACTACCACTTTAAGAAAGGTTTATTGTAATTTTCTTTCACAATCAGATCAATATTATTTTTATCTGGTGTTATGGGGGTCCTTAAACAGCATGGGACCTATAGG
This sequence comes from Lithobates septentrionalis, assembly GCA_037952835.1. Classification (NCBI taxonomy): domain Eukaryota; kingdom Metazoa; phylum Chordata; class Amphibia; order Anura; family Ranidae; genus Lithobates; species Lithobates septentrionalis. The sequence goes on from JBBDGP010001041.1 coordinate 1,707,487, forward strand.
CTGGTGCCTACTCTGCCTAATTGGTAATCTGGCACTGGTGGTGTCCCAACATTGGTGTGGGTGGGAGGAATAGTGCACCGCTGTTGGTGTCAGTTGAAGCAATAATGCCCTATTGTTGGTGTCAGTGAGAAGAACATGCCTCATCATTAGTGTCAGTGGGAGGAATAGAGACCCATCTTTGGTGTCAGTGGGAGCAATAGTGCCCTATCGTTTGGGTCAGAGGGGGAAATATTGCCCCATACTTGGTGTACGTTGGAGGAATTATGCCCCCCCCACAGTTGAATTCAGTGGCATAGTGACACTGTACTACTCTAATTAGGGATTTTTTTTTTTTTACACTGTTATTGTTATAACAGTGAAGATTCTCATTCATGACAGCTCAGTGTGCTTACTACTGTGATGCTGTGATTGGCTTCAGCTAAAAACATACATTGGCCCAGGTACCATGTGATAGCTGTGGGACAATTACAAAATCACAGTAGTAAGCAAGCTGTCATGAATGGAAGCCATTCATGACGGTTTTGCTTACATTTAATTATGTGGTTGCTCTGACTGATCAAATGATACCCCGGCCGCTCACTGTGATCCACTGTGTCCACCAAGCACTGTGACCTGCTGTGTCCAGCAAGCACCATGATCCTTTGTGTTCACCAAGCATGTGAACCGCTGTGTCCACCAAGCACCGTGATCCGCTGTGTTCACCCAGCACCATGATCTGCTGTGTCCATCAAGTACTGTGTTCCCCTGTGTCCACCAAGCACTGTGATTCACTGGGTCCACCAAGCACCGTGACCCGCTGGGTCCACCAAGCACTGTGACTCACTGGGCCCACCAAGCACCGTGATCCGCTGTGTCCACCAAGCACCTTGATCCGCTATGTTCACCAAGCACGGTGTTCCACTGTGTCCACCAAGCACCATGATCCACAGTGTCCACCCAGCACCATAATCCACTGTGTCCACCAAGCACCGTGTTCTGCTGTGTCCACCAAGCACTGTGATTTGCTGTGTCCACCAAGCACCGTGATCCGCTGTGTCCACCAAGCACCGTGATCCGCTGTGTCCACCAAGCACCGTGATCTGCTGTGTCCACCAAGCACTGTGATCCGCTGTGTCCACCAAGCACCGTGATCTGCTGTGTCCACCAAGCACCGTGATCCGCTGTGTCCACCAAGCACCGTGATCCGCTGTGTCCACCAAGCACCGTGATCTGCTGTGTCCATCAAGCACCATGATCTGCTGTGTCCACCAAGCACTGTGATTTGCTGTGTTCACCAAGCACCATGATCTACTGTGTCCACCAACACCGTGATCTGCTGTGTACACCAAGCACGGTGATCCGCTGTATCCATCAAGATACATGATCTGCTGTGTCCACCAACACCATGATCTGCTGTGTCCACCAAGCCCTGTGATCTGCTGTGTCCACCAAGCACCATGATTCGCTGTGTCCGCCAAGCACCCTGATCCACTGTGTCCACCAAGCACCATGATCCGCTGTGTCCACCAAGCACGATGTTCCGCTGTGTTCACCAAGCACCGTGATCCACGGTGTCCACCAAGCACCTAGTGATCCACGGTGTCCACCAAGCACCGTGATCCGCTGTGTCCACCAAGCACTGTGATCCGCTGTGTCCACCAAGCACCGTGATCCGATGTGTCCACCAAGCACCGTGATCCGATGTATCCAACAAGCACTGTGATCCACTGTGTCCAGCAAGCACCATGATCATTTGTGTCCACCAAGCACCGTGATCCGCTGTGTTCACCCAGCACTATGATCTGCTGTTTCCATCAAGCACTGTGTTCCCCTGTGTCCACAAAGCACTGTTATTCGCTGTGTCCACCAAGCAACGTGATCCACTGTGTCCACCAAGCATCCTGATCCGCTGCGTCCACCAAGCACCTTGATCCATTATGTCCACCAAGCACGGTGTTCCACTGTGTCCACCAAGCACCATGATCCACAGTGTCCACCCAGCATCAACAATACCCATTTTCATATATTCTTTAATAGAACAACCCTTAATATTGAAGGCTACAAGTGTCACTTGGCAGATCTAGTGCAAAAAAATAAATAAATAAATAAAACAACAACTTGCGCTCCTTGAGAAAGAAGGTGGCTATAATCATATTTATAGCAGTTGAGATTCAGGAAAATTCAGCTATTGTTTCTGCGATGTGCCAGAAAGATGAAAAAGAGCCTAAGCCATAAGTTTTCCGGTGGCTAGCTTTCCTGTATAATAAGACGTCTGACTTCCAAACGCTAACCTGGAGTGTAGACAGGCCTGCCGTGCCTGTAGGACCCATCTTGTGGTGGCAAGAACGATGTCACAGTCTTATGTCACTTTACATTTGTGTAACATGTGCCCATGCTGCTACGAGTGCCCATAGGAAAGTGCTAGCATTGCTTGCTCTAAAATTCATTGGTGATGGTTAACTGCAGTTGTGTGTTTTAGTTTCACAGTTTCACTTGCAGATTTTTTTTCCCCATTCTAAATGAGTATCATTTAATACGCTTACATGATAAACATGTCAAAGTTTTTTTTTTTTTTTAATGCAGCAGTGTTTTCTCACATTTGTTGTGCTGTAAGGCATAGGAGGGAAGAAATTAAATATTAAAAACAAATAATGCCTACATTTATTTGGTGCCCTGGGAAAGAGTCTTGATGTATCCATTGTGTTCTAGACACATATATGCATATTTTGTTTGCATTTTGGAAGATTTAAACATGGGAGATCCTATTTAATAGTGGAGGACATTTAAAGGTGCACCCAAAACTTTTTTTTTTCTTGGCTTTGGATAGAGAAGTGAAGGAATACAAGCCCTGTGGAACTTTTTGGGGTTCTGTTTGTGGTGACTGTGATGGACTGTCCAGCACCCAACTTGGGTACTTCCGTCAGTATACAGCTTCCTCCAGTCTGGAACCAGGTATTATAGTGAAATATTGCACCCAAGAACTAGACGACACTAGCTTAGGTGCAAGCAGGAACTCTCTTTTTTGTATATTCACACAGAATATATACCATGCAAGATCAGGTAAGAGCTTGGTCACATTATCCTAGACCAGGGGGTCTCCAAACTTTTGAAACAAAGGGCCATTTTATTGTCTTTCAGACTTCAGGGGGGCCGGACTTTAATCAGTGGAAGAAGAAAATGGTGTCAGTGGAAGAAATAGTGCCCCATCTTTTGGTGTCAGTGGGAAGAATAGTGCCTGATTGTTGGCATCAGTGGGAGGAATTGCTCTTTATCATTGGTGTCATTAGGAGGAATTGCCCCTGGTCTTTAATGCCAGTGGAAGGAATAGTCCCCCATCATTGGTGTTAGTGGTAGGAGAAGTGCTTCATCATTGGTATCATTGGGAGGAATAGTCCCTCATCGTTGGTGTCCAGTGGGAGAAATAGTTCCCCCGAGGGCCAGATAAAGGCAAGCAATGGGGCCACAGTTTGGAGACCACTGTCCTGGACAAATATCTGAGGAACAGCCAACATAAACATCCACAGTACGCTAATTAACAAGTCTTGATTAGCCAGGGGGTGCCCCGACAATCCGGCAACAAGCTCACAACCCTGGATACACAAAGCACATTATACACTATCATAAGAATAAACACATGAATATCCCACAATGGTTTGAGAACGAAGCAAAGTAGATACCTGACTCAGCCCATCATGTAGAAGGATTAGCCAACTGACAGAAACAATAAGTGACTCAGTTAGCTCAATTAACAATGGCAATTCACACCTAGGAGGCACACAATGAGGCAAAGACACTTAACACGTAACACCTAAACAGATTATAGCAAGAGACCCCAGCATCAGGTTGTCTTTAGCTGATTACATTGCTGGTTTGGGCACGGAGGCCCCAAAACTGTATCCAGGCCCTAGGTTCCCAGAGTCTGTGTGTTTTTCAGGGAGACATGAACTTGAATCGGAAGCAAAACCCCTCCAAAGGTCCCCCAGGCACAAGCCTTCCAAAGAGTAGAGCTCCCTCAAATGCCAGGGTCCATAGTCAGTAGGCAAGAGGCTACCCTGCAGTCCCCTCCAAAAGCCCCTGTCCCGTTTGGGTTTGTCACAGTGACACAAGACAGAAAATGTGGGTAAATCTCCAATAGCAATACAGACGTGAGTAACAATGTTATTTTTAGTAGAGCAGGGAAAGTCTGGAACACTTTTTCTGTTGAGGAAGTTTAGAACGGTCAGGTTTTACCACTTAAAGCGGTAATAAACCGCAGCAAAAAAAAAATTTAAAAATTGGGCCCCGGGCAGTTTAAGTCATTATGGGCTAGTATGCACCACATACTAGCCCATTATGGCAGATTTACCTGAAAACGAAGCCCTCCAGCAGCACACTGTCACCGCTGTAGGCTTATCCATTTTCATGAAAAAACCCATAGATTTAACATTTTCAAAAAACAGTTACATTTCAGGCACATGCTGGGAATGTAACTGTCACATTGGTTGTGCTCTCAACCAAACTGTCAAACCATCCAATGGCTGGTGTCATAATTAATCACATGTGCAGCATCATGGCAGTTGAAGATTAAACAGAGACCAAGATAGCAGCTTCCTTGGCTGAAAATGAGAGGAGGGTTTAGTTCCTCTTTAAGCTTTGGAAGGTTTTACCCCCTTCGTAACCAGTGCATTTTTGCTACTCGGCACTGCGCTACTTTACTTGCGTGGTCATTCAACTCTGTACCCAAATTAAATTGATATCATTTTGTTTTTTAATAAATTCTTTATTTTTTCACAAAAATAGTAATACAACATTACATGTGAATACATCAATACCACATTCCCTCTATTTTTCAGCTGTCATCCTCTCCTCAAACGTTTATTACTCTATAGAAGTTATATTATCTTTAGACTAGTTCATCACTTATTCACATTTCCCTAATAATGTAGTTTAGAACCGCTTAATTTCTACCTTTGTTACATTTTACTTAACCAGGGACAGTCCTGATTATCCTCCACATAAGAAAATGACACTATGTTTATTTTATTTTTTTACACCAATAGAGGTTTCTTTTGATGGTATTTAAAAACCACTGTGATTTTTATTTTTGTTAAATGAATGAAAAAAGACTGAAAATTTTGAAAAAAACAACAATGTTCTACTTTCTGTTATTAAACATATCCAATAATTAAAAAAACAAAAACAAAAAAAAAAAAACACTTTTCTTCATAAACTTAGGTCAAAGTGTATTCTGCTACATGTCTTTGGTAAAAAATAATCCCAATACGTGTATATTAATTGGTTTGTGCGAAAGCTATAGTGCCTATAAACTATGGCATATACAGTATACAGTACACCCCTCACATTTTTGTAAATATTTTATTATATCTTTTCATTTGACAACACTGAAGAAATGACACTTTGTTACAATGTAAAGTAGTGAGTGTACAACTTGTATAACAGTGTAAATTTGCTGTCCCCTCAAAATAACTCAACACACAGCCATTAATGTCTAAACCGCCGGCAACAACAGTGAGTACACCCCTAAGTGAAAATGTCCAAATTGGGCCCAAAGTGTCAATATTTTGTGTGGCCACCATTATTTTCCAGCACTGCCTTAACCCTCTTGGGCATGGAGTTCACCAGAGCTTCACAGGTTGCCTCTGGAGTCCTCTTCCCCTCCTCCATGACGACATCACGGAGCTGGTTGATGTTAGAGACCTTGCACTCCTCCACCTTCCATTTGAGGATGCCCCACAGATGCTCAATAGGGTTTAGGTCTGGAGACATGCTTGGCCAGTCCATCACCTTTACCCTCAGCTTCTGTAGCAAGGCAGTGGTCGTCTTGGAGATGTGTTTGGGGTCATTATCATGTTGGAATACTGCCCTGCGGCCCAGTCTCTGAAGGGAGGGGATCATGCTCTACTTCAGTATGTCACATTACATGTTGGCATTCATGGTTCCCTCAATGAACTGTAGCTCCCCAGTGCCGGCAGCACTCATGCAGCCCCAGACTATGACACTCCCACCACCATGCTTGACTGTAGGCAAGACAAACTTGTCTTTGTACTCCTCACCTGGTTTCCGCCACACACGCTTGTCACCATCTGAACCAAATAAGTTTATCTTGGTCTCATTAGACCACAGGACATGGTTCCAGTAATCCACGTCCTTAGTTTGCTTGTCTTCATCAAACCGTTTGTGGGCTTTCTTGTGCATCATCTTTAGAAGAGGCTTCCTTCTGGGATGACAGCCATGCAGACCAATTTGATGCAGTGTGCGGCGTATGGTCTGAGCACTGACAGGCTGACCCCCCCAACCCCTTCAACCTCTGCAGCAATGCTGGCAGCACTCATACATCTATTTCCCAAAGACAACCTCTGGATATGACGCTGAGCACGTGCACTCAACTTTTTTGGTCGACCATGGCGAGACCTGTTCTGAGTGGAACCTGTCCTGTTATGGTCTTGGCCACCGTGCTGCAGCTCAGTTTCAGAGTCTTGGCAATCTTCTTATAGCCTAGGCCATCTTTAGGTAGAGCAACAATTCTTTTTTTCAGATCCTCAGAGTGTTCTTTGCCATGAGGTGCCATGTTGAACTTCCAGTGACCAGTATGAGAGAGTGAGATGATAACACCAAATTTAACACACCTGCTCCCCATTCACACCTGAGACCTTGTAGCACTAACGAGTCACATGACATCGGGGAGGGAAAATTACTAATTGGGCCCAATTTGGACATTTTTCACTTAGGGGTGTACTCACTTTTGTTGCCAGCGGTTTAGACATTAATGGCTGTGTGTTGAGTTATTTTGAGGGGACAGCAGATTTACACTGTTATACAAGCTGTACACTCACTACTTTACATTGTAGCAAAGTGTCATTTCTTCAGTGTTGTCACATGAAAAGATAGAATAAAATATTTACAGAAATGTAAGGGGTGTACTCACTTTTGTGAGATGCTGTATATAGGAATTTTTTTTTTTAATACGAGTAATAGCGGTGATCAGCGACTTATAGTGGGACTGTGATAGTGCGGCGGTCAATCTGACACTACTGTAACTGACTAAATATCTGAACCACCCCCCCATTAGTGACAGCGAGCCGTGGACCTTCTCCCCACACTTGCTGTCACAATTTAATGAGAGCACAGCTGTGCGGGGCTCCACCGACACAGCTGTGCCATTGATTCCAAGAACCCTGTGAATCGGTGAATTACAAGTACTGTCAGCCTTTGCGGCTGACGGCTTATAGTTCTCAATGGTCTACCAGGGCGCTGTTGAGCACTCTAGGTAGTTCATTGAGCTTCCTGTGATTCAATGACTGCCTTCTCGTATCGGAGGTACAGACAGACAGCTACGCAGATTGTGATTGCAATGCTTTACAGGTCCCCAACAAAAAAAAATTACAAATGCGCATTTTTTTTTTTTTTACCTGCAAATAATGTGCATTTATTATTTATTCAGTACACACATGCAGTTAGTGTTTACTTAAAGCTCAACTTGGAGCTCTGATCTTTCTCCTTTTTTTAATACTTACCTTTTCTAGATATCTGCTGCAGGCCATTCATTACATGACACTGCAGGGCCCCCCTTTTATGGGCTGGGCAGCAATCACTAATGAAGAGAGTGGCACTGTTACCATGAATAAATGCTGGCACCCTAAAAAAGAGGCGGGCTCATGACACCCTGCACACTCATTATGTCCTCAGTATTTTGGTATACAGTAGGTGATGCTGGGCATCATTCAGTCTGGAAAACTGGGGACATCTTGTGGCTAAAAAGAGGTACTGAGGGGGGAAGCACCAGACTGATGTACTAAGGGAGGCAGCTCATAATTTCAGCTTATGCTGCTTGTTTAACATTGTCTAGGGAACCTTTTTATGAAAAAAGATTATCCCAGAGTTGGACTTTATGGACTTTAACAACTTCAATACAGGGCACTTATACACCTTCCTGCCCAGACCAATTTTTATCTTTCAGTGCTCTCACATTTTGAAATTGTTATCAATTTTTTCCCACAAATAGAGCTTTCTTTTGGTGGTATTTGATCACCTCTGGGGTTTTTATTTTTTGCGCTACAAATAAAAAAAGAACAAAAATTTTGAAAAAAAAAAAAAAGTTTTACTTAGTTTTTGTTGCAAAACTTTGTAAGTAAGTTTTCTCCTTCACTGATGGGCACTGATGAGGCTGCACTGATGGGCACTGATGAGGTAGCACTGATGGGCACTGATAGGCGGCACTGATGAGGTGGCACTGATATAAAGCACTGATGGGCACTGATAGGTGGCACTGATGGGTACACATAGGTGGCACTAATGGGCACTGATGAGGTGCCACTGATATACAGCACTGATGGCCACTGATAGGCAGCACTGACGGGCACTGATGAGGTGGCACTGATATACAGCACTGATGGGCACTGATAGGCGGCACTGATGGGCACTGATAGGTGGCACTGATATACAGCACTGATGGGCACTTATAGTTGGCACTGATGTGTACACATAGGCGGCACTGGTGGGCACTTATAGGTGACACTAATGGGCACTGATAGGTGGCACTAATGAGCACTCATCGGTGGCACTGATAGGTGGCAAGGGGGGGAGAACATATATGCGGCACTGGTGGGCACTGATGGGTGGCTCTGATACATGGTACTGTTAGGCAGCACTGATTAGAGGCGCTGGCAGGCATCACTGATGGGCACAGAGGGCCATCCCTAATGGGCAATGATTGCCATTCCTAGTGGGCTCTAGTGGGCTTACCTGGTGGTCATGGGTGGGCATCCCAGGTGGTCATGGGTGGGCATCCATGCTGGCCATGGGTGGGGATCCCTGGTTACCATGGGTGGGCATCCCTGGTGGTCCTGGGTCGGCATCCTGGGGGGGGGTGCACTGATAAACCCGCCCTGTCAAGAGAGCAGCCGATTGGTTCTCCTCTTCTCACGTCTATCAGCGCGAGTAGAGGAAAAGCTGACACGCGGCTTTTTCTGTTTACACTGTGATCAACTGTGATTGGACACAGCTGATGATGTGGTAAAGAGCCTCCGTCAGAGGCTCTTTACCTAGATCGGAGATGCGGTGTGTCAGACTAACACACCACCGATTGCCGCGTTGCGCGCGCTGGCTTGTTATCCTGCTGGCCATCATATGACGCTCAGTCAGGATAACTGAACCACTTCCCTCCCGTCATTCTTCTGTAGGCCGGGTGGGAAGTGGTTAAAGATAAATATAAGGCTAATCCAAAAAATATCAAAAGTCATTTTTTAATCGCTTTAAATTTGCAGATTTCGTTAAAATAATCCCTGGTGATCCAGCTGTGTCTGGGGGGGGGGGGGGGGGGGGGTACTCTCTTCATCACATGGAGGTATCCTTCCTGGAGGCACGGGAGCAAGGAGCGAGGACAGCGGGAGCAGGTCAACACACCCGGGAGATCTCCTGAGTAAGCCGGGTGGCCTGGTGAGTGAGCAGTCTGGGAGGACTGAGGAGAAGTAGCCAGGAGGGCTAGTGAAAGGGGCAGCTGCAGCCAGGCAGTTTGGCAGTGTCTAAAAGGTGGAGCTGGGATCAGTGGCCACAGGAATGTAAGCTGGGCACCAGACTTTGCTACATAACCAAAGGGGCCCGGGGTCCCTGCTTGTAAAGGGCTTTTGCTTTGATCTGCCAGATCTACTAAAGTGTCCCAGCTGAGTCTGTGAAGTGCTGGAGGAAGAGAAAGGAGTGTATATAGCTGTATATAGGAAGAATTGACACTGAAGAGTTTTCAGAAATCAAATAGGCATCCCATAATACCACTACTCCCCAACCAAGTTTTATCCCCTCAATAAATACAAAAACAAAGTTACAAAGAAATTCGGTGTGCCTGGCTGTGCAGCGTGGGGGATCCCAGTTCATTTGTGGCTCCTACGTGGGGTGCGCTACAAAAGTTTTTTTTTCATCCTTTGTTGCATCTCAGTGCTTCTGATCTCCTTCAGCTTCTTTGCAGACACTTCGTATCTACACGCACTCCACCTGTATGGCATTTTATGATGTTGACAACAGTGGATGGCCACTTACATTCTCCGGTTGGAAGCCCATGTGGCAGGGTGACAATGCAAGAGCACAGTTGATAGATAGGGGTAGTGCGTTGTCGCCCTATAACACAAAGTATCTAGGAAATGATACATAGCACCATAAACGTTTCAAAAAGTAATAAACACAAGAGACAACTTTTTGACAGATCCTTTATTAAAAAAAAATAAAAAAATAGTGTTCCTCCTCACGTCTATTGCGTACTCTGCTCTTAAATATTTCTTATATAGATAAGGGGCGGGGCCACCTGACCACGTCACCCATTGGCCCCACCCCCATGTGACGTCACATGCCCAGCATTCACCAGTCCGTGACGTCAGAAGGGAGCGGTGCCACTGGGTGACGTAGCCAGGTGGCCCCACCCCTTACCTATATAAGAAATGTCAAAACGCAGAGGAGGCATTCGGCGGGAGGCCTCCCTGGAGGTGGAGCGTTTTTGATTTTATCCTATTTTTTGGGTCGGCAGATGGCGTGATTGATGATGAATTTCCATCGAGGGACACTATTTTTTATTTTTTAATTTTTTAATAAGGGATTTGACAAAAACCTTTTCTCTTATGTTTATTACTTTACGACACTTTTTTGGTGAATGGGTGGGGGTCTTCCCCCCTGCCACGGTTGTGGGGCAGAGGCCCTTGTCCCCATCAACATGGGGACAAGGTGCTTTGCCCCCCCCCCTTTCCTGGCCTGCCAGACTGCATGCCCAGTTAAGGGTCTGATACAGATTTTCAGGGGTGACCCTTTAAAAAATTTTTTTTTTCATTTTGGCGTGGGGTTCCTCTCCAAATCCAGACCCGAAAGGCCTGATATGGAGTGTAGGAGGACTTTTTTTTCTTTATTTTTTTAAATAGCCGGGTCCTTAGGGTTCTTTAGAAATGTCATTTTTGCTGCAACATTTTTTATGCATGCTACAGATGCACGACTTTACAGGCACATTAAGGGTACCCCCAGGCACTATATTTAAAGGAATTTTTCATCTTTATTGTTGCACTTTAAGCATAATTAAAATCACTGCTCCTGAAAAAAACAATCTTTTTTTTTTTTTGATACATGTCTCCCAGAGTAGTACCCAGACCCGCATTTCCCTTTTATGGACAATTATTTGCATATAAGCCTTCAAATTGGGCACTATTGATTTTTCCTATTCGGGTCCCATAGACTTCAATGGAGTTCGCCGTTCAGGTTAGAACATTTCCCCTGTTCAGGAGTTCTGCTGTGAACTGAACAAGGGGGTGCTCAGCTCATCCTTACTTGTCACATTTTGGAGGCTTGTACCTCATGAAAGCATTTGTGTACTGCTCCTGTTTTATAGCCAAATACCCACATATTCAAATAATACAGGCCCAGGTCCCTTTACCCCTTATCACAGCTCCCTAGGTTCCTGAACACACTCACAGAAGATGATTGTCTCTGCTTTCTTCCCTCAGCAGCTTTGAGAGGCGACACACAGAGGTAGTTGGGCAAGTGATCTGCCGTCAGGTGGAAGGCACTCCACTGTCAGAACCCATGTACCCATGGAAGATGGGCTCCCTCCAGCTGTTCACCTGTGTTACTAGAGCTACCCTGGACTTTACTGTGAGAGATGCTAACTATGCGGATAATCATAAGTAGCTATGTTCTGTACTTATATACTCACATTTTGATTCTCAAATAGAATCTATTGTTATAGAGTCTTATAGAAGCTAAGCTATACAGCCACACATTACCCAGTTATTTTGGAGAGACATTGCTGTGAAGAGTCCATCTTTGTGCAGCTTTTATAATCTGATGCATATCAGATGTGCCAGTCTATAAAAACCCAAGAGGAGGAACTCAAGAGAAACCAAGACACCTACACCATAAACTCATCAAACCCACTGAGACGAACAGAGTGACCCATAAGGGGGTTTTTGAAGAACCTGTTCAAGTTTGTGAGCCAAAAGTACTTCTGCCACCAGAAGTTCAATGGTGGTTTCCTTCTGCTCTTCCACCAATAACTCCAAGATCCCAGAGAGGAGCCATGGATCCTGACAATATTACACAGCCGAATGGTCACACAGTTCAGGTCCACGCATCCATTCCTATTTACTCATCATGCTCAGATGTAGGTTCAGGCCCTTTTAATTCTTTTCCACAACTCCCTGGGTTCCTGGACATGCCCAAGAAAGCTAAGTTTCCCTAATTTCCTCCCTCAGCAACTCAGAGAGGCAAAAGTAACTGGGAAAGTGGTCTGCAGCCAGGTGAGAAGCTCTCTGAACTCACTGTCAGAACATGCAGGAGCTTAATAGCGTGCAGCTTCTCCAGACAGCTTACTACTGTGCGGAGCATTTCTGCAATTGCTACCAGAGTATTATATTTTAGAGGGGGGAAGGAGGGGGGCTATGTCCAGGGCTTGAGATCCCTCTAGCTCAGCCTTTCTCAACCCTTTCAGCACTGAGGAACCCTTGAAATCATTCTTCAGGCTCAGGGGAACCCCTGCTAAAAATGAAAAATCTATATCTCATGATACATTAGTGTGATGGTCAGTGAGAAGAAAGCTCCTTACACTTGTGGTCATTGGAAAGAATTACCCCCTTATAGATAGCTAAAAAGATCAATGGTGTCAGTGGGAACTTACCTGAGAGGCAGAAATTGACCATTGCTCAAGGAACATCTAGCAACTTCTGAGGGAACCCTGCTTGGAAAACCCTGCTCTAGCTGTTCGTTTGAAATACCAAAGCTACCCTGGACTTCACTGAGAGGAACTCTGTCTATGAGGAGAATTGCAAGAACCTATGTTCAGTACTGTTTTACAGAATTTGTGACTCTCAACCAGGATCTGTTGTTCTAGAATCTTATAGAGGCTATGCTATGCAGCCAAATAAAATTAAGGCACAAACATTGCTGTGAAGGGTGCATGTTTGTGCAGCTGTCATAATCCGGTCTATTCCAGGTGTGCCAGTCTACAAAACTCCAAGAAGAGGAATTCATGAGAAACCAAGACACCTACACCAAAAGCTCCTCAAATCCACTGAGACCCACAGGGAAGAGACCCGCATGGGGGGGGGGGGGGGGTTTGAAGGCCCTATTCAAGTTTGTGAGTAACAAGTGCTACAGCCTCCAGGAGTTCAATGGTGGCTCCCTTCTGCTCTTCCACCAATAATTCCAAGATCCTTGAGGGAAGCCATGAAGCCTGACAATATTACACAGCCGGGTGGTCATCCAGTTCAGGTCCATGCATTCATAGCGGAGTGCCTATTTGCTCACCATACTCAGATGCAGGTTCAGGTCCCTTTAATTTTTTCCCACAACTCCTTGGGTTCCTGGACATGCCCAAGGTAAGATACTCTACACTGTCAGAACAGGCATGCAGGCAGCCAGAATACTAATGGTGCACAGCTTCTACAGAAGTCAAAAAGATGAAAGTCTACAAGCTGCTCCCTAACATGGAAAACCTCCATCCCTATACTATATACAGGAAACAGACAATCGCCCATGGGACTTTGAGTGAGGTATCCATGATGATCACAAGGTCAACAAGATGTATAAGGTGGGTAACAAATTTTATTTGTATGAATATCATCCAATATGAAACATGATCATAGATAACAATTTCATAAAAACAGCAACGTAGCATAATAGTCCTCAAAACATAGCCATAATGATATAATATCACAAAATATACATAGTACAGATATACATGATACATCTCTAACCCGCCGCGTTTCGCAAGCTCTACTCGCTTCATCAGGGGCTGATGTGTACATCTGGTGTCTGTAAAGAACAACTGAAATATGTATTGAAGTATAGGTCATGATTAGGACAAAAGCATGAGGCCAGATCTGATGATCCCATACTTACTGATCGGACAATCGGCTTCAGTGTCTGATCCCAAGTGAGGGTCAGCGGGGAACATCTCCCCCGGGAACTGAAGGGACGGAGACCACAGCAAAGAGGACCAAGGCGAGACGCGGGGCAAGCTTCTACAGAAGATCCCAGCCATTGTGGGTAGCACTTCCTCAATTGCTAACAGAGTAATACAGTTCTGGGGGAAGGGGAGGGTTTATGTCCTCGCAGTGTCTTGGATCCCTCCAGCTGTTAACCTGTAATACCAGAGCTACCCTGGACTTAACTGAGAGGCATGCTCTCCATGGGGATCACAAGTAGCTGTGTTCTGTACACTTTTACTGAAACAGCGATTCTCAAAGAGTCACTTTATGTTTATAGGGTCTTATAAAGACTATGCTATGCAGCCACATATCACACCTCTAGCACCTACCTAGGTAGAGGGTGCTACATTTATAAAAGAAATTAGGGTACCCTCAGCAAGAACACCATGATGTAAGCATAACGCAGATAAAATTCAAACGCAGTATGAACCTGATTTAATCGCCAGCATGCATGCATCATTGCTATGCATCATTGCTATGCAACTATATAGCAAGATTTTGACTTAGCTAGAGTGTTTTATTTTTACTTTTTCCCAGACATAATGCGGCATTTCAGTATGGTACAGCCTCGCAGTGCCACCGTTACCCAGCAGGACACCGCTGATAAGATTGTCTCACAATAACATCTAGAAGTCCCCTGGGACTTTTCACCAACTGAACATACAAGTGAAAAATAAAATCCCTGTCAAAGTGGCAGGAAGCTCTTTCCTTATATGATGAGAAAACCAAGTTTAACGTGAAAAAGCTGAAACTCTTCAGCCCGCACCTGCAGACATGCCGTGGTGGCCAAAACATTTTAAAGAGACTTTGTCGCTTTTTTCTTTTTGGTCTTCATTTTTTTTTTTTTTTTGCTCTATTGTTATGAATACAAATATGTCAATCCAAATATATACAGTGGCGTGTCTTAACCACTTACCACCCGTGCTATAGCCGAAAGACAGCTACAGTGAGGGTGGACTTTGCAGGGAGGCCGTCATATGATGTTCTCCCATGATGGCGCTGCTCAAAGAACTCAGTTGATCATAGATCGGGGTAAAGGGCCAATCACAGCGACTTTTTACAAGGTGATCAGCTGTGTCCAAAGACAGTGAATCACGTTGTAAACACAAGCTGGTTATCGGCTTTCCTTTACTCACGCTAACAGCATGAGGAGGGGAGAAGAGAGCTGATAACCAGCTTGTGTTAAAGGGACATTTTTATCAGTGCAGTCCCAACAGTGTCCACCAGTGCTGCCAATCAGTGCCCACCAGTGCTTTCTCACCAGTGTCACCTATCAATGCTGCCTACCAGTGCCCATCAGTGCCGCCTATCAGTGCCAGCTATTAGTGCCCATCAGCACCGCCTATCAGTGCCCACCAGCGCTGCCTATCAGTGCCCCCAGTGCTGCAAATCAGTGCTGGCAATCAGTGACCATCAGTGCCTCCTCATCAGTGTCACCTATCAGTAATGCCTATCAGTGCCCATCAGTGCCACCTATTAGTGTCCATCAGTGCTGCATATCAGTTCCACCTACCAGTGCCCATCAGTGCCACCTACAGTGCCTTGAAAATGTATTCATACCCCTTGAAATGTTCCACATTTTGTCATGTTACAAGCGAAAATGTAAATGTATTTTATTGGGATTTTATGATAGACCAACACAAAGTGGCAAATAATTGGGAAGTGGAAGGAAAATGATAAATGGTTTTCAACATTTTTTTACAGATAAATATCTGAAAAGTTTAGCGTGCATTTGTATTCAGCAACCTTTACTCTGATACCCCTAACTAAAATCTGGTGGAACCAATTGCCTTCAGAAGTCACCTAATTATTAAATAGAGTCCACCTGTGTGCAATTTAATCCCAGTATAAATACAGCTGTTCTGTGAAGCCCTCAGTAGTTTGTTAGAAAACCTTAGTTAACAAACAGCATTATGAAGGCCAAGGAACACACCAGACAGGTCAGAGATAATGTTGTTTAGAAGTTTAAAGCAGGTTAGGTTTAAAAAAAACACAGAGCACTGTTCAATCCACCATCTGAAAATGGAAAGAGTATGGTAACTTCAAACCTACCAAGACATGGCCGTCCACCTAAACTGACAGGCCGGGCAAGGAGAGCATTCATCAGAGAAGCAGCCAAGAGCCCCATGGTAACTCTGCAGAGATCCACAGCTCAGGTGGGAGAATCTGTCCACAGGACAACTATTAGTCGTGCACTCCACAAATCTGACCTTTATGGAAGAGGGGCAAGAAGAAAGACATTGATGAAAGAAAGCCATAAGAAGTCCCATTTGCGAGAAGCCATGTGGGGGACACAGCAAACATGTGGAAGAAGGTGCTCTGGTCAGATGAGACCAAAATTTAACTATTTGGCCTAAAAGCAAAACACTATGTGTGGCGGAAAACTAACACTGCACATCACCCTGAACACACCATCACCATCACCAAGAAACATGGTGGTGGCAGCATCATGTTGTGGAGATGCTTTTCTTCAGCAGGGACAGGGAAGCTGGTCAGAGTTGATGTGAAGATGGATGGAGCCAAATACAGGGCAATCTTAGAAGAAAACCTGTAATGCCGCGTACACACGGTCGTACTTTTCGCCTACAAAAGTCAGACAGCCTGTCCGACAGACTTCCGGCAGACTTTCGGTGGACTTGCGGCGGACTTGCGGCCTACTTTCTAACGAACGGACTTGCCTACACACGACCACACAAAAGTCGGTCGGATTCGTACGTGATGACGTACACCGGACTAAAATAAGGAAGTTCATAGCCAGTAGCCAATAGGTGCCCTAGCGTGGCTTTTTGTCCGTCGGACTAGCACACAGACGAGCGGATTTCGGGGTCCGTCGTAGTTACGAAGTAAAGTTTTAAAGCATGTTTCAAATCTAAAGTACGTCGGATTTGAGGCTAAAAAAGTCAGTTGAAAGTCCGGAGAAGCCCACACACGATCGGATTACCAGCCAGCTTTAGTCCGTCAGCGTCCGTTGGACTTTTGTAGACGAAAAGTACGACCGTGTGTACGCGGCATTAGAGTCTGCAAAAGACATGCGACTGGGGCAGAGGTTCACCTTCCAGGAGGACAACGACCCTAAACATACAGCCAGAGCTACAATGGAATGGTTTAGATCAAAGCATATTCATGTGTTAGAATGGCCCAAAGTCCAGACCTAAATCCAATTTAGGAAATTTTGGAAAGACTTGAAAGTCGCTGTTCACAGACGCTTTCCATCCAATCTGACAGAGCTTGAGCTATTTTGCAAAGAAGAATGGGCAAAATTGTCACTTTAAAGATATGCAAAGCTGGAAGAGACATCCCCAAAAAGACTTGCAGCTGTAATTGCAGTGAAAGGTGGTTCTACAAAGTATTGACTCCGGGGGGCTGAATACAAATGTACCCCACACTTTTCACATATTTATTTGTAATACATTTTGAAAACCATTTATCATTAACCTTCCACTTCACAATTATGTGCCACTTTGTGTTGGTCTATTATATAAAATCCCAATAAAATACATTTACGTTTTTGGTTGTAACATGACAAAGTGTGGAAAATTTTAAGGGGTATGAATTCTTTTACAAGGCACTGTACCAGTGCCCATCAGTGCCATCTATCAGTCCCACCTATCAGTGTCCTTCAGTGCCGCCTATCAGTGCAGCCTTATCAGCGCACATCAGTGAAGGAGAAAAATGACCTTTTTTAGCAAAATTTTCGGTCTTTTTTCGATTGTTTAAAACTAAAAAACCCAGAATTTCCTAATCTGAAATAAGGAAATGAAACCTTGCTGAAATTCAAATTGTATTAGAAAACAAAACTGAATTTGAATTAAAAATCTAATTCTAAAACAAGAGTAGAATAGTGGTATGTGCAGCGCTAATCTGAACCGAAAATACCTGTAATGCTACAAGGTAAACTTAGGTGTAAACCAATCAATGTGGATAGATACGTATAAAACAATATTATGATAAACATATAAACAGTATTGTGAATAGTAAATAACCACAAATACATACAATTGCAAACATGTGATCTTAAGGGTTAATGAACCACATTCAAGAAAATAAAAAAGTTCAATAACAATAACAAAAAAAAAGAGTCCAGTTAAGATCCAAACAAGGTGAAAAAAAATGTTCTAACAAGTGATCCAAAGGGAGGGGAGATGAGTCCCAATGAGTATTCAATAAGGCTTGATTCACATCTATGCATTTTTAGTGCTTTTTGCATTTTGCAGATTTGCACTACAGAACGTGTTCCATAGGAAACCATGTTAAATGGACTGTAGTGCAAATCTGAAAAATGCAAAAAGTACAAAAAATGCATAGGTGAGAATCAGGCCTAACAGGGAAGAGCCCACGTTGCTAAGAAGACGACGCCCATTCGTTGGTTTGAGGTTACCTGTCCTATACAGTGGTCTCATGATTGAGCCGTGGAACGGATAGAGCATGGAGGGATTATCCCCTTTAGTGGCCAGGATGAAGTGGTGTGGAAGCTCCATCCTTTTGGTGTATTTATACCTCCTCAGGGCTTTTTTTCTCAGAAAATAGGTGCAGGAACTCAGCAACCACCACCCAAATCCGCTCACCACCCACCCACCCTCTAAACCGCATTAAGTAGTGGGTGTGGTCAAATTTCCCAACTAACAGTGGTAGGCCCTAAAGAGGAAGTAAACCCTCATGGGTGTTACTTCCTATTTGTTTCCCTGCAAAGGTAAAGCATAATGGGCTACTATGCTTTGCATAGTAGCCCATTATGTGACACTTACCTGCAGGAGAATCCCGCGATGTCCCCATCTCACTCGCTAGTAGCGAGCGTCCACTCTTCACCCCTCTTCCTTCCGGGGCTGCAAACTCCGGCTCTGTGACTGGCCGGAGTCGCATGACGGCGCGGGACATCACTCCCGCGCATGCGCGCGGGAGCCACCTTTAACGGCATGCTCCGAGCTAGAAAAGGCACAGCGTGCCCTTTCTAACTCCGGCGTATGCACAGAAGAAATCGCCCTACAGCGATTTGCAAATATCTCCTAGACCGTGCAGGTCTGGGAGATATTTCAAGCACCTACAGGTAAGCCTTAATGTAGGCTTACATGTAGATTAAAGTGGTTGTAAAGTTGTTTACAACCACTTTAAAGGGGCATTAAATTCCAGGAGTGCATTACATACAGTATTAGAGAGCAGAGTTCCGGGGGGCGGGGGGTTCCCACAGAGTGCAGAGTTCAGGAGTGCACTACTTGCAGAGTTTGGGGGGTGCAAGAAAAAAAAAGCAGCTGTAGAAACGTGCTTTTAGTAGCTTTTTGCATTGGCGTTAAAAAGCTGCGCTAGCTTTTCGTGGCGTTTCTCTGCCTCTATTTAAAATCATTGGTTCCCTATGAGAGCCCATTGATTTGAATAGAAGCCGCACCAGAAGTCAGATTATGATGATCCGACTTGCGGTGCGACTTGTGCGCTGAGGATGTTGAAGAGGAACCCCATGGCAAAATGAAAAAAAAAAAAACGACGTGGGGTGCTCCCCAAGATCCATACCAGACCCTTTGGTCTGTTATGGATTTTAAGGGAAACCCCCACACTAAAAAAAAACAGCGTGGGGCTCCCCTAAAATCCATACCAGTTCCTTATCCGAGCATGCAGCAGGCAGGTCAGGAAAGAGGGGGGGACGAGCGAGCGCCCCCCCCTGGACCACACCAAGCCACATGCCCTCAACATAGGGGGGTGGGTGCTTTGGGCAGGGGGGGGCCCTGCAGCCCCCACCCAAAGCACCTTGTCCCGATCTTGATGGGGACATGGGCCTCTTCCCAACAACCCTGGCCGCTGCCTGTCGGGGTCTGCGGGTGGGGGGCTTATCGGAATCTGGACATTGTACCCCTACCCATTCACCCCCAAAAAAGTGTCAAAAATAAAATAAAAACAGCACACAGGTTTTTTTATAAAGTAAAAATAAAGTAAAAATTACTTTTTATAAAGTAACTATGAGTAAGCGCTTGGCAAAAGAGTGTGAAACACGTCAGCGGCTAAGCTTTGTTGCTTCAGAGGTGTCATGTACTGTACTACTTCGTGTTTTGAATAAAGAAGATTTTATTGGCTTATCTCAGTGTGCGGCTGTCCAGATCTTTTCCACATGAACGCACTATAGTTTTTAGCTGGAGATCTGAAAACTATTTCAAAGGTTCCTCCATGGTAAAAAAAGGTTAAGAAAGGCTGGAGTAGAGGGTTCTACCCAGGGTGCCCAGTCCAAGCTTAGCACCTGATATATAAAGAGCTCTGGCTGGAGAGTAATAATGGAAAAAGGTAAGGGACACTGATTAGGGACAAAGTAGTAGTCGTAGTTAGAGGACAATCTTCCACTTAAGTAGATGTGAATGTTGGACAGTCTAAGGACTCACAGCTGAAGGCCATGGGATGAGTCCTTCTGACATCTGGTTACCTGGTTATCTGGACCATGCTCTCCATTGTTAATTTCCACTCTTTATCTCCACTCTAGATGTGCAGTTCGTTTTTTTCCAAATCTAAATCCGGATGAATTTTTCGTTATTCGGAAATTCAGTTGTATCCGAATTTCCAAATTACAATAGTAACGAATTTAAACTAAAACAAAATATTGAAACAAAATTTCCAATAAAATTTGAATCAAGTAGAATAAAATAATCAGAATTAGCATAAAATAAGAATAGAATGAAATAGAATATAAAATAAAGGAATAGAATAGTAAAGAATAGAATATAAAATAATAGAATAGAATAAAATAGAAAATAAAAGAATTGAGTAAAACAGAACAAAATAAAATAGAAAATAAAAGAACAGAATGAACTAGAATAGAAATGAAAGGAATAGGATAGAAAAAAGAATAGGACAAAAGAATAGAATGGAATAGTTTGTTCTATTCCATTCTATTCTTTTTTTCTTTTCTTTTTTCTATTCTCTAGAAGGAATATAACCATTTTCTGAAATTCAGAGTTCAAATAAAATAAATTTGAATTGGAATAAAATAGAATAGACTAGAATAAACAAAATAATAGAATAGATTAAAATAGACTATAACCATCTTCCGAAAAATTGAATTTTCTATTAGAATAAATTTGGATTTGAATGGAATTAATTTGAATTTGTATAGAATAGAAAAGAATAGGATAGTATAGAAAAATAACAATAGAATAGAATAAAATAAAAAGAATATAACCATTTCCCAAAATTCAAATAGAATAAATTTGAATTTGAATAGAATAGAAAAAGAAAAAAAAAAGAATAGATTAGAAGGAAAAGAATAAAATAAAATAGAAAAAAACAATAGAAAAGAATATAAAAGAATTAAAAATAAAATATTAGAATAGAAAGGTATATAATAGAATAGAAAAAAACAAGAGAATAGAAAAGAATAGAATAGAAAAAATATAACCATTTTCCGAAATTTGAATCTTGAATAGAATAAGTTCATAGAAAAGAACAGAATATACTAGAAAAATAAAATAAGAGAATAGAACGGAAAGAATTCGACCATGTTCCAAAATTTGAATTTGAATGGAATTCAATGTTGAATTCAAATTCTATTCGCATTTTCCGAATTCTATTTAATTGCTTTTAATTCGACCGAATTCGGAAAATTGGAATAGAGTTTGAATTCAATTAAATGAAACAAATTCTGAAAACAAAATAAACTAATTTAACTAAACAAATTCTTGCAAATAAAGTA
Organism: Lithobates septentrionalis; assembly: GCA_037952835.1. NCBI lineage: Eukaryota > Metazoa > Chordata > Amphibia > Anura > Ranidae > Lithobates > Lithobates septentrionalis. The sequence goes on from JBBDGP010001041.1 coordinate 1,729,081, forward strand.
TTGAAACAAAACAAGTTTCTGCTCATATCTACTCCACTCTAGCCCCCTACCGGCCAAACTGAGCGATCGGGGGAGAAGGGCATTAGTCAGGGAGGTGGTCAAGAACCTGATGGTCACTCTGACAGAGCCTTCCAGAAGAACAACCATCCCTGCAGCACTCCACCAATCAGGCCTGTATGGTAGAGTGGCCAGACGGCAGCCACTCCTCAGTAAAAGGCACATGACAGCCCACCTGGAGTTTGCTAAAAGGCAACTGAAGGACTCTCAGACCATGAGAAACAAAATTCTCTGGTCTGAGGAAACAAAGATTGAACTCTTTGGCCTGAATGGCAACCATCATGTCTGGAGTAAACCAGGCACCGCTCATCACCTGGCTAACACCATCCCTACAGTGAAGCACGATGGTGACAGCATCATGCTGTGGGGATGTTTTTCAGCGGCAGGAACTGGGAGACTAGTCAGGATCGAGGGAAAGATGAATGCAGCAATGTACAGAGACATCCTTAAGGAAAACCTGCTCCAGAGCTCTCTGGACCTCAGACTGGGGCGAAGGTTCATCTTCCAACAGGACAACGACCCTAAACACACAGCCAAGATAACAAAGGAGTGGCTACGGGACAACTCTGTGAATGCCCAGCCAGAGCCCAGACTTGAACCCAATTGAACTTCTCTGGAGAGACCTGAAAATGGCTGTGCACATATGCTCCTCATCTAACCTGATGGAGCTTATGAGGTCCTGCAAAGAAGAATGGGAGAAACTGCCCAAAAATAGATGTGCCAAGCTTGTAGCATCATACTCAAAAAAACTTGAGGCTGTAATTGGTGCCAAAAGGTGCTTCACCAAAGTATTGAGGAAAGGCTGTGAATACTTATATACTGTACATAGGATTTTTTTTTTTTTTTTTGCTTATTATTTTTAATAAGTTTGCAAAGATTTAAAAAAAAAAAAACGTCTTTCACGATGTCACGAGTATTGTTTGTAGAATTTTAAGGAAAATAATGAATTTAATCCATTTTGGAATAAGGATGTAACAAAATGTGGAAAAAGTGAAGCGCTGTGAATATTTTCTGGATGCACTGTTAAGGGGGAAATGCTGCCCAAACCAGCCAATAACTTTCTACCTTTTCTTTTTCTGCTACAGCTTAGAAAATGAAAGCTAATACTATTGGTTGCTATGAACTACGATCTTCTTTTTCCCCCCTCTGCAAATTTTTATACCTGAAATCAAATACGTACATAACAATTTTACTTTCTTTATTCAGCTCCAAGATCATAGAAAGCTAAACCTTTTCTTTTTTTTTTTTTTTTAATTAATCAGTTTTAGAACAGTATACATAAAAGTCACTGAAGTAAAAAATAAGACATTTAATCACGCTGTTCCTGTCATTACTCAAACACTTTACAGTAATAATTGTCACAGGATTTCTATGCCTGCGGAAATAATTTAAGACTGCAGAGCCTTTTTTAAAGCATAACATTTCAGTACGTTAAAGTCAGTATAGGAGCAGATAACCAGGTATTTCAGGTAAATGACCAAAGCTGTTTTTCAGTTATAAGTGTAATCTGGTGGATTGCTTTATCTATTGGCTTTTTATTGGCGAATTTCAGCCGTGAGATCTCTCTGCTTTAGTTAACTTTTCCTGTTCCCTCTAACCTTGGAATTTGGGTCTTCCCACCAAGTTTTGGGTGCTTCAGCTCCTTCTGTTGTTCTCCCTACTCGAACTTTAAAAGCTGCAAGGGCAGTCGCTAAAATTTCTCCTTAGTACAAGTTTCCTTCTAAAATGCCCAGGAAGAGTGGACTATGGTAAACCCAGAGATCCCACGACTGGAGCCTTCAAGAGATAAGAAAATGTCAGGTAATTCAACCCCTGTTCTACCAAGGTAGGTTTTCAACCGTCCTGGTATTTAAGGGGTTAACACAAGCTAACGACTTCAGCCGTGAGCTTGGTGTTGACTTTTACACTAGGTGCACAAGTCTTCAGCTCAACATGCTCCTGTCTGACGACGTCACAAGGGCAGTGGTGTCAGTGGGTGACCTCACCCCCCAGTTATTTAAGAAGTGGCAAACAGTGGACCTTTTTTCTTTTTTCGGGGGCGGCGGTGGTAGCAGGCGCCATGATTGAGGATGAATCTACATCGGGGGACATTGTTTTTTTTTTTTATTTTTTTTTAAATAAAGAACTTGTCAAAAACTGCCTACTATTATTTTACACTATACCTTTTTCTTTGTGGCTAGGTTAATATTCACCATCTGGGGGCTTCCAGATTCCGATAAGCCCCCCACCAAAAAGACCTCCACAACCACCAGCCACAGTCCCCATCAACATGGGAACAAGAAACTTTGTGGGGGGCACAGCCCACCTTGCCCCAAAGCACCCCCCATGTTGAGAGCATGTGGCCTGGTATGGTTCAGGGGGGTGCTTGCTGACCTGACCTGCTGGGCTGCATGCTCTCATAAGGGTCTGGTATGGATTTTGGGGGGGACCCCACGGCATTTTTTTTTAAAATTTTGGCATGGGGTTCCCCTCAAAATCTGTACCAAAACCAAAGGGTCTGGTATGGATTGGGGGGGGGGGGGCTCATGCTGTTTTTTCCCCGATTTTTTTTTTTTATTGCCGGCAATTCTTGTTTTCACATTCAGCTATCAGCTGACAGCTTATGACCCATCACAGCTATTCACAGTTTGTTAAAGAGAAAAGAAAAAATGCAAAACGCATGAAAACTGCATACAAGGATGCATCATAAATGTTCTAAAATGCACCGCAAAACGCACCGGAAAACCGCATCAACCGCAATTGCATAGATGTGAACCTAGGGTCAGTGCCGACTAAGGGCTTTCAGATAAAATTGATCCAGGGATTCCTATGGGGCTCTGAAGGTGCACCTCTAGGGAGCCTGGGACCACGGTAAACTACCGGAGCTCTGAGAGCAGGAGGTGATTGGGGAAAACGTATTCTGTGATCTCCCTTTCCATCAATGAAAGCCCCCAGCGGTGCAGCTGGTGGTTCTCGGGCTCCCACTGCCAGCTTTGGGAGCAGGAGATGATCAGGGAAAACTTTATTTCCGGACTCCCTCTGCAATGAATGAACCCCCCTAGTGGTGCCGGTGGTGGTTCCTGGGCTTTTTCTGTACCTTCTGGAAGCCCAGGACCATGGTAAACTGTCGGAGATTTAGGAGCAGGAGGTAATCAGGAAAAATGTATTCCCTGTTTCTCCTGTGAATAATGAACCCCCCATAAGTGCCGGTGGTGGTTCCTGGGCTTTCGTGTTCCTCCGGGGGAACAAAGACCAGAGTAAACTGCCAGAGCTTCAGGAGCTGGAGGTGGTCAGGGAACATTCCCCAATCTCTCCTGCAACTAAACAACCAGGAAGCCTCATGTATTAAAGTGGCTCTAAAGGCTCAGGGTTTTTTACCTTTACACAATCTATGCATCAAGAAAACCTTCTCTGTGCAGCACCCCCCCCCCCAAGCCTCCTCAATACTTACCTGAACCCCAGCTCAATCCAGTGATGTACATGAGAGGCTTGGCTCTCCGGGGACTCTCCCTCCTCTTTGGCTGAGACAGCAGTGGGGGCCATTGGCTCAAACTGCTGTCAATTACAGCCAGTGAGCCAATGAGGAGAGAGAGGGGACGGGCCTGAGCCAGTTTGTGAATGGACACGCAGAGCTGCAGTTCAGGAATGAGTTTGCTTAGGTGCCCCCATTGCAAGCATACATTTCCCTGGCTTCCCTTGTAGACTGTCTAGTAACACTGAGCCAACTGTTGACATATTTGTTCTGTTCCCTCACTACACAGCGGCGCTCTCTATTGCCACCTGCAGGCTGGAGGGTGAAGAACGCCAAATCCTCTCTCCAGCTGTCTTCTCCTGTCACCGTACATCGGAGGCGAGGCTGAGCTGCGTCACAGCCCGCGGCGGGGGGTCACGTTTCCTCTGATTGACGGAGAGGGCGGGCGGATAAAGTTTATACATCACGAGACAGCTGAGCGGCGCCATTTTCTTCTGTGCTCTCCTACGGAGAAGACGCGTCATATCCGCGCTCGTCACAGAAGAGTAACAGCGCCCTACAGAGGATTTTTCGGAGATTACAGCCACAGCTTCTTCATCGGAGATCTATTCTGAGCTCTGATCATCTGTGAATCCTCCGGAGTGGTGCTGACAGCGGCTTGTGGCTTGGATGTTTCTTTCCTTGGAGGCTTATTAATACTTAGCTCTGGTGAGTTTAACCCCCTGAGGGGAGTGTGTTCTCACATGGTGGTATTGGATTGACCGGTGGAAGGTGCACACTGAGTCCCTATAATATGATCACCTATGAACACTTTCTGAACTACTTTTAAACTCCTCACCACTCTCAAAGGACTTTTATGTGAAGTTGGCCACATGCATGTTTATTTCAGCTCAACATTAGCGCTGTTTTAGTGTGATATTATAGTCTAATTTATTGATTATTTTATACCAATGTTTATCATATTTGTTCTGTTGTTGGCCTCTTCTGGCAAGATATAGAAATGTTTCTTCAGTGCATGAGATTTACACTAGAATCTACTTAGTCAGATGGCTGAAGGCAGGTGAAGTCTACTTTCTCCACTGCGGGTGGCACTATTGGAGCGGCACTGCAGCTGGGGAGGAAGTTGTGAGGAACATTGTTCCTCAATAGTTTCCTAGGTCACTGGGGAAGTGATTCAATTGGATGCTGCCAACCCATGTGACTCTGGCGACCACCTTGGGTCAGGCAGAGCCTTTTTCAATCCCTGGCTCCCAAGTTTAGTGTTCTTTTGGCAATTAGGTAGATTAGGGACAGGTACCCTACATGTGAGGGACAGCACTAGTGCTGGGGAAAGGTTGCTGACTAGGAGGGCAAGCGTAGGGTCACAACTCCTTTGGACACCTTCCCGATGGGGCCCTCCCAACAGGTACTGTCAGTCCGGCTGGCATCTGCTCCTTCTCATTGTTGGAAACTGTGAGTGTACCAGTATTGGTAGCTGTCTCACTGGGTTTGTTGTGAACTGTTGCTACATTATCTCAATACAGGTTTTATGTTGCACCTGACTGTGTGAATTATTGCTGCTGCACATGCTGTACCCCACCTACATGGCTATTAAGGGAGCAAGTGGACATATAAATATGGGACCTGCAGTTGCTGACTTGTTGAGGAATCTTTCATGCTTATTCCTCCTTCAGCACTTGGAAAGTCACTGATCTAAAAGAAGCATATTTATATCAGGTGCCCTGACATTTCTCTGGATGTGTTCCTGCTGTTGCTGAGTTGTTGAAAAGAAATTTGCTTCTCTGTGTTGTCTGCACAGTAAGTGTTACAGAGAACCTGTGGTTTCTTCATGCAGAGCAAAGCTGATCTTCGACCTTACCTTAAACAATGCCCAACTGCACATCCGCCTCTCCTCTTCAGAAATGGTCTGCTCTAGGTCATTGAACACTGTAAGCTTCTGTGAATTAGTTGCCTTATACTGAATACCTCCTGAATGGTGTCCATATCACTGGTTCCACTAAGCTGTTTCCCCCCACAAGTCCTGCAACTGGCCCCACCTCATCATGTACAATGCAGGACCAGCATTAAAAAGATGCTTTTGGGAGCTGACTTAAGTTCATCTTGCAGGAGGATGTTGCTGTGAGCAGCTGCTGCTGCATTTGGTGAATGGAGTCACAGCTTGAGAGGGTGGCAGAGCAAGAAGTGGAGCAGCGATCCAACATTAGCGGTCAGAAGTAAACACAATGGTTTACAAGATTGCTGCTTACCTCTGGCACTAGGGGGAACCTGCAGAGGACTAACTTGTCCTATGAACAGGGCTTCCTGTGGCTTGTTTGGAAGCCTGTGTCTAATCGATTGCAAAGCTCTCCCAAAATTTGGCCAGCCATATTGAACCCAGAGAGGCTATACATAGATTCTGCAGGGTTCTTTTCGCATGTTCTGCAGTGCAGGAGTGTGATAAGTGCCTCTTACACTGGTGATCAGTGGGAAGAATGCTCCTTAAATTGGTGGTCAGTGAAAAGAATGCTCCTTACATTGGTGATCAGTGGGAAGAATGCTCCTTACATTGGTAGTTAGTGGGAAGAATGTCCCTTACATTGGTGATCAGTGGGAAAAATGCTCCCTACATTGGTAGTTAGTGGGAAGAATGCTCCTTGCATTGGTGATCAGTGGGAAGAATGCTCCTTACATTGGTGATCAGTGGGAAGAATGCTCCTTACATTGGTGATCAGTGGGAAGAATGTTCCTTACATTGGTAGTTAGTGGGAAGCATGCTCCTTACATTGGTGATCAGTGAGAAGAATGCTCCTTTTACATTGGTAGTTAGTGGGAAGAATGCCCCTTTACATTGGTAGTCAGTGGGAAGAATGCCCCTTAGATTGGTGGTGAGTGGGAAGAATGTTCCTTACATTGGTGATCAGTGGGAAGAATGCCCCTTACATCGGTGGTTAGTGGGATAAATGACACTTATATTGGTGTTCTGCTGGGTATCTGGGATTCCCAACCCTCTCCTCTTTGTGTATGATGACCAATAAAACTTCTAAAAAGACAAAAAATCACTGGCGTCCAATGATCTTTCACTCCCTACTTTTAGAAACAGACTCTGCCCTGGGGTGAAATGCTGACCTACCCCTGTGTCTGGAGGTGCCACCATGCCTCCGGGGGTCAGGGGGCAGAGGGCGGGGGTGCTACACTTACATTTTGAGAGGCAGAAACTGCTCATTACTAAAGGAACCCCTTGCAACCTCTGGAGGAGGCCTAAGATAAACTGTCTTGTCATTTTTTTTTGGAAGCAAGGAAGGATAACAGCAGGATAACATATACAATCTACTGTTTAACTGGTGATTTTGGTTTTTATAGTAAATACATGCTTATGAATAGGAGCTTTATGCGTATTTCCCAACATGGGTATAAATGGAAATGTGTGTAGTACTCTGTTATTTTATGAAATTATTTGTTCATGTGACTGATGAATGTGTCCACAGAAAATGGTAACCAAACACAGTGCACAGAACAGTAGGAGCCTGCAAGTGCAATCTTCTGACTTATAAGTATCAGTGGTTTATTTATTATTTATTACAGGTATTTGTATAGTGCTGTCAATATACGCAGTTCTTTACTTATTGTACTGTACATTCACATCAGTCTCTGCCTTCAAGGAGCTTACAGTCTAAGGTCACTATCTCAGATTCATACATACACACACACACAAACCAGTTTGGAAAGGACACAATAAACCTACCAGCATGTCTTCGGAGTTGGGAGGAAACCAGAGCCAGTGGCAAGGGAGCAGCGAGCATCCTTCCTCCCAAAGCACCAGTATCCAATATGGATGGCCACTGGGATATTCAGCACCCCTGGTGCCCAGGAGATGGTGGCAGCATGGTTTAGGTGCAAATAATGGCTCCCCCTGGAGGACAGGAAGGGGTTAGTCTCTTACCTGGTGAACTGGTTTCAGCCCACACGCCAAGACATGCTGGTAGGTATTCCAGCAACTCCAGAATATGTATTTTAGAACTGTTAGGACACACTTGGGTATATATTTATGAAGGACTGGCCAGAACACTTGTCAAACTTTCACCCAAAACTTACTCAAAATTCACTGGAAGAGTTCTCATATACATTTTTCTAACATTCACCTACTAAAAAAAAAAAGATTCTTGCATTCGGCAATATCTACTCATGGGAAAAGGTGCTTACTATGACATTCATCCAATTTATCATTGCTACCTTCCTTGCACAATAACTTGGGAGTCACAAATTTGTATATACAATTCAACAGGTTGAGAAATCAAATTCTTACATTTTGTAACTGAAATGCAATAATTGCTATGAAGTGTTAGGGTCGGCACTTTCTGTTTCGCTTTTCACTTTTTGATGCAATTCTCCATATTTTGATTAATTCCACATACGGGAACCTAGTTAGATATCTTAGACACTTTCTCAGAGTGGGAAATTGTGGGTTTCCCTTTACTTCTCAACGTCTGGCCTGTGCACCCTTTCTTCTTCATATTATAAAATATTTTTTTATTGTGTTATTTTTTTTTTTTTTTACTCTAACTGATCCGAAGGCACAGTGATCTTGTTAGGAAAATATAGTACCCCAAAAACCAGGTCCACATGTAAGGAACTGCCACCTAATTGTTCCCTGGGGGGAGCAGTGAAGTGGCACGCAGGCCACGCTGGCACTGTCTCCTGGGCTGAATATCACAGTGGTCATCCATATCAGGTGCTTTTGGAGGAGTACCCTCACTTTTGGGCTAGCCCTCTCAAAGCACCTATTGACGTTGAAGAACGCTTGCTGCTCCCTTGCTGTGGGCACAACAGCTAGCATGCATTGTGAGCCAGGTTGGTAATATCTGGAAAGTTATGCTTGAAGCAAAAAAATAGGAGAAGGGCAGACATGACTGGGCTAGAGGGTTAAATATTAGAG